>JANRMT010062849.1:3836660-3858482 GCA_026402145.1 Polypterus bichir lapradei
ATAGATAGATAGATAGATAGATAGATAGATAGATAGATAGATAGATAAATACTTTATTTATTCTGTGGGGAGACTGCTGGATTACAGCAGCCATCGAGCAAAAGCCAGGTAAATATAAATAAACAATATGCATAGATCTGGCCTCATTATTTTCCTGCCTGGGAGCCTTTCTGCCCACTCACTCCCCTTATGTAAACTTACTAGACTGTCATGTGAAACTCCATTTTATTTTGTCTGATTACTCACATGCTAGAAAGAATGGATAGACAGAGTCTCCAGTGCTGCCTCAACTCACCATATGCTATTTTCATGTTTCAGCACTCATAACCTTTTCTGTTTTGTAGCTCATTACATAAATTCAACTTTATTAAGAAGACTATTAATAATGACATTATTATTAATAGTTTAACTTGAGAAAGAGAAAGAAATAAAATCATTAATACAATATTTGGATCATATTCTGCATCATAAACATTGCTATCATCCACCAAAAAGAATAACCTATCAGCATTTCTCACCTAGTTACTCTCTGCAGTAAAACATATTGAACTTTTTATTATCCATTTTATTATCCATTTATGAGTGTCAATTTGCTTTTTGGACTCATCGGTGGGATTATTTTGATTACTTTTCAGAATAACCCCATATGAACTGGTTCATCTGCTTACATTTGCTGTACATTACCTGGACTTTCTGACTTCTGTCTATTTTGCATTTCCTGCAATAACTTTATATTGGACTTTGTGCATGTATGTGATTGTTTTTTTCTTTGTTTTGTAAATATTTATGTATACGTACAGTAAGGCAGGGGGAAATCAATGATTTATTAGTGTTAACTTATCACTGCACATGTTTTCATTACTTCTGAATTGGAGAATTGGGATTGTATTGTACACTTCATTTTTTAAAATGTACACTTTATTTTGACGTGTTAAACTTTTCATTTGGTTGAGGTGGGATGCTATATTTTAGGTAAGTAAAGTATGGACTTAATTCTTGCTTTGCTTGAGTGTGTAACTTACAATCCTTCATGCATGAGCACAGTTGTTACACTTAATGTTTAAAGTGACATTCTTTGCATGTTTTATAACTCTGTGACAGCCAGTCCAGTCTTCAATGCTGTAGTGTGCTGGGCTAGTAACATCACTTCAAGAGGGGCCCACCAAATCAACAAGCTGACTAAGAAGGCAGGCTCCATTATGGGCTTCACCCTTAACCTGCTGGAGGGAGTAGCAAGAAGGAGAAAATGAAGACAGAATAGACAGCCATTATGAACAATGCTGCACAACTTCTCACCGAAACATAAAAAAGGATAATTGCTTTAAAAAAAGAACAAGAAAAATACTAAAATAATCCATATTTGACACAGCACCCTTCCCAAAAAGTTTTATAAAGGAAAGAAGGGAACAATAAAAAGTAAGAAGATAAGATACTTGATTATACAAAGAATTATAAAAACAAACTTCAAACCATCAAAATAAGTAAACAAGGACAGGATATTCATGGGAATAAGTTAACAGGATAAGTTGACAAAACAGTTGGTTAAGAGTAATTTAAAGAACAAAGTTACAGATATAGTTGATTAAAATGTAAGAGAGAGAAGGTGGGTTTTTAGCTGTGATTTGACTTTTACCAGTGAAGGAACGTCATGGTCACATAAGTGAGTCACAAAATGGCACATAAAGTATGATGTCACTAAATTGTCCTTCAGAGAAGAGACGTCTGTTAACAGTCGTACATGTAATTATGAAAGTCCATTATTGGATGAGTTTCCCATTAGATGAAGAGGAGTATTTTGTTTCTTTCTTTCCCAGCCGTGACTATAGGTTTCTAATACAGCCTAAGTTATACGTTGGATATAATGTTTTGTTACCTAACCTGATGCCCGATATTATTGCTTTTACCGTAATTTCAGTATCTGCTTGGGTATGCTGAATATATTTTATACTTTAAATATGTGTTGTTTACGGAAGTCCAATAGTTATTACTTTTATACTGTAAATATCATATTCTGTATAATCATTGACTCTTCCTTTTATCCTGCTGAATTCTCCTTTAAAGAGCAGGATGTTCAGACTGATAACAATTATGCATTATTTTTAGTCTTGAGCTCTTTCTGTCACTCATCCCTGCCGCTCCAGTGTGACATTTATGGGGATTACAAACAGTCACAGTTTGTGGTAATTGGCACTTGGAGAGTGCCAGGTGTTTCCCTGTTATCATGGTGTCTGAGTTTTGTTACATCTCACACTGTTTTGTGCTCCTACAATGATATCCTACTGGAATTATTATGAAGTTGCTGGCTGACGTTCCTCATAAAACATCTAAAAAAGTCTGAGGGCAGTTTCCATTCAGTCCACCTTTTGTTTTGTTTATGCTGCTTCACCATCTAGAGAAAGAAATCCGAAGTACTTTTTGTTTGCTTTATTTGTTTCTCTTGCAACATTATTGTGTTATATTTAAACGTATAACTTTACTATTGGTTTGTTTAAATCTTCTACGGTTTTTCCCCACAGCCTGATCTTAGGATGGGCCACCAAGCGTCAGGTGTGTGAGGGCTGCATAAAAGCTGCATAATTAAAGAAAGAAGCTCACTTTTCAGAGCCAGTAACATGGGAGAAAATTAAACTTTCATTTTCACAGCAAACTTTGACATAAAATGATGACTTAAAGTGTCTCTCCAGTCATTAGAAAAATTTACTGATATGCAACTTACACATTTCTTGCCGCAGTAAAAGAAAATTGAAATATTGCAAGAGCACCTGCTAATATACCAGTTTCTCTGAAAATAAAAAAAATATGCATCTTACGGTATTTTATGACCGCAGAATGAGAGAGGAAAAGGGGGAGCAGAGAGAGTCATCTGTTATCCGGACCTTTTATTAATAAAAATGAAGTCCATGGAGGACTGGATGATTATGAAAATTAACTTCTACTGGATAGTATTATTTATTAGTTTCCTTACTATTATTGTGTTCTGAGATCTTTTGGGAATGGGTGTACACAAGATTTACCCTGCAGAGTTAAAAATCAAAAACTTGAAAATGTGAGGTTGCTTTTAAAATAATAAATCTTAGTACTCAGCAGTTCTAGCAAGCATTACATGGCCATTAGCACTCACATCATTAGATTCAGGAATAGTTTCTATAACACTGCTCAGCATCTGGTCGTACTGATAACTGTACCTGAGCTGGGATTCTCTCTATATAAGCATACTTGTACATATTTACTGTATGTATAAATATATCTCTCTCTCTCTCTCTCTCTTTCTCTCTCTCTATATATATATAAAAATATATATATGTCTCTCTCTCTCTATATATATATATATACTCATAGATAGATAGATAGATAGATAGATAGATAGATATTGCCCTCCATAATGTTTTTTTTGATTTACCCCTCTGCTCCATGGTTTAAAATTACAAAGCAAACGCCTCAGATGTGAATTAAGTTCACATTGCAGACTTTAATTTAAGTGTTATTTACATATACTGTACTTCTGGCCACACCATCTAGAAATGACACCACTGTTTATACATTGTTCCCTCCATTTCAGAGCACCACAATGTTTGGGTGAATTGGTTTCACAGGTGTTTGTGATTACTCAGGTGTGCTTCATTACTTCATTATTGCTTCATTGACTGTCTGGTATACAATTAAGAAACAAGAACACACTGGTGAGTAACCACAAAGAGAGTGGTAGGTCAAGGAAGACTCCGCACTGTGGTAAAAAATCAGCCCCAAATGCAGACAAATCAGAAACAGTCTTCAGGAGGCAGATATGTATGTCTCAGACATGACTAACCACAGAAGACTTCATGAACAGAATACAGAGGTCACACTACAAGGTGCAAACCACTAGTTAGCCACCAAAACAGGACAGCCAGATTACAGTTTGCAAAAAAAGTACTTAAAAGAGGCTGGAGAATTCTGGAAAAAAAGGTCTTGTGGCCAGACAACTCAAAGATGAAACTGTGTCAGAGTGATGGCAAGAGCAAAGTGTGGAGACAAAAAAGGAACTGCCCAAGATCCACAGCATACCACCTCATCTGTTAAACATGGTGGTGGGGGTGTTATGGCTTGTGAATATATGGCTGCCACAGCTCCTGGCACTTGTATCTTCATTATAATGGAACTGTCAGCAGCTGCACAATGAATTTTGAAGTATGTAGAAACATCTGATCTGCTCAAGTTCCCGTAAATGCCACCAAACTCATTGGACAGCAATTCATCCTACAACAGGATAATGATTCCAAACATCCGGCTAAGGCAACACAGGATTTTTGTCAAAGGTAAAAATGGAAATTTCTTAAATGGCCAAGCCAGTCATCGGGTTTAAATACAATTGAGCTGAAGAGAAAACTTAAGGGGAAAAGCCCCTGAAACAAGCAGGCGCTGAAGATGGCTAAATTAGAAGCCTAACAGACTATCACCAGAGAAAATACTCAGCGCCTGGCAATATCTATGACTTCGAGCAATCATTGGATGCAAGGGATATTCAAAAAGGTACTAAATATGACTAGTTTAATAGATCTGTTATTGCTATGTCCAAAATATTATGGCACCCTAAAATGGGGCACCGTGTATAAAAAGTCTTGCCATTTCTACATGGTGTAACCAAACTGTTCTAAAATTATTAATAAATTGTTTGATTTGTAATTTTAAACTGTGGTGCAGATTTCATTAATTTGGCTAATCAAGGAAAACTGTCTCTTTATCCTAAACATTATGGAGGGCACTTTATGTATGTATATATATTGTAAGAATGCTAGGGGTCGCTGTTGCCCCTTAAACCCAACAGATAGATACACAGGACACAGGGTAAAAGCAATGAGAAGTATTTTAATGCTTTTCTTCTCCTTAATAGTGCCCAATGAACCACAGCCACAATAGACAGGCAATTTAATAATAATAATAATAATAATATTAATAATAATAATACACAACACAAATCACTACAATTCTCTCCTCGACAGCTCTCAGCAAGCCCAACTCCCTTGGCTCCAGGCTCCCTTGCTGGGTCTTCAGCAGTCCTTTATGTAGTTCTCGACCCAGAAGTGCTTCTACTCTTCTGTCCATGTGACTTGCTAGAGCTTCCGGGTCAAACTGAAAAATAAAGTCCTTTAATCACCCCAGAAGTACTTCAGGGCTCCCATCCACGTGACTTGGTAGTACTTCCGGGCTATGGATTAGGCATGGCTCCTGCAGTCCTCTCACAGCTCCTCCTGGCGGCACCCACGGTACCCAACAGGGATGAGCAACCGAACTCCAAGTCCCAAGAGGCCCTGCAGGAATCCGGGGCACCATTACACTCCAGGCGAGCTGCCATCTAGCGTTTTGGGGAGGCAGTGTCCTACAAAAGCTGCCTTCCCCCGTTCTTCCATCAGTTTACGGACTCAAATAGATGCAGTTACTCGATGAACCAGGGGTTGGCACTGCCTCTAGCACTTTAACCTCTCTCCCCGGCAGAACAACTGAAGAATCCACACAATAACATCACTTCTAGTTCCACCCCTCAAGATCCCACCTCTTCATAACGTCACTTCTGGTTCCAGAATGCCTTTCACCCATGACATCACTTCCTGCAACTTTTCTGTATATACTGCCTTCATTTGTCAGTTTCGATTTAAACTCTGTCTGTGAGGATATTTCCTTTGCTTGTGCTACAGTATATGGGGGATTACCCTCAAACCTTTGATGGTGTTTGTGACCTTATTTTACTATATGTTTATATAGTATTTTATATATTATACATATATATAATTTACATATTATATTTTACTATAGTATTTATATATATATATAGACAGACTCACACGGAGGCATGTATAAAAATACCACAGTAAGTTTATTATTTTTCACCTGTGGGGCACGTCTTCCTCGTGAACCCCACAGGCACAACACAGTCCCAAATAAAGCACAAACGTCACAAACGCGCCCTTCTGGCACCACCACTCCTCCCTTGAACCCTCGTCCTCTCCTCCCGACTCTGGCCACTGAGTGGTGGTTGCTGACCCCTTTTATAGCCCACCTGGGCGGGGCTGCAGAGTTGTCCATTAAGGCTCAGGGACCCATGTAGCACCCCCTGGCGGCCACTCCAGATTCCAACAGGGCTATGGAGAACTCCATCTCCCATGGAGCACTGCGGGAAACTGGGGCACCCTCATCAGCCAGGGAGGCTGCCAGCAAGCATTCCGGGGGAGGTACTGAGTAGCCCATGGTTGCTCCCCCGGAACATACGTTGAAGGGGCGTACTGGCAGGGCATGGGACTCGGCCGCCTGCCACAATATATATATATCTTGTATATATCTATATATATATATATATATATATATATATATAAACTGCTTAAAAAAATTAAAGGAACACTTTGAAAACACATCAGATCTCAATGGGAAATAAAATCCTGCTGGATATCTATATTGATATGGACTGGGTAATGTGTTAGGAACGAAAGGATGCCACATTGTTTGATGGAAATAAAAAGCATCAACCTACAGAGGGCTGAATTCAAAGACACCCCGAAAATCAAAGTGAAAAAATGATGCAGCAGGCTAGTCCATGTTGATGAAATTTCATTGCAGCAACTCCAAATCATACTTAGTATTTTGTATGGCCACCACATGCTTGTATGCATACCTGACAACATCGGGGCATGCAACTAATGAGACAATGGATGGTGTCTGGGGTGATCTCCTCCCAGATCTGGACCAGGGCATCACTGAGCTCCTGGACAGTCTGAGGTGCAACCTGGCGTTGTCGGATAGACTGAAACATAATGTCCCAGTGGTGTTCTATTAGATTAAGGTCAGGTGAACGTGGGGGCCAGTCAATGGTATCAATTCCTTCATCCTCCAGGAACTGTCTCCCCAGACCATCACTGACCCACCATCAAACCGGTCATGCTGAATGATGTTACAGGCAGCATAACGTTCTCCACAGCTTCTCCAGACATTTCCATGTCTGTCACATGTTCTCAGGGTGAACCTGCTCTCATCTGTGAACAGCACAGGGCACCAGTGGTGGACCTGTCAATTCTGGTATTTTATGGCAAATGCCAATTGAGCTCCATGGTGCCGGGCTGTGCACAGTGTCCACTAGAGGACGTCGGGCCCTCAGTTCACCCTCATGAAGTCTGTTTCTGATTGTTTGGTCAGAGACAATCACACCAGTGGCCTGCTGCAGGTCATTTTGTAGGGCTCTGGCAGTGTGCATCCTGTTCCTCCTTGCTGAAAGGAGCAGATACTGGTCCTGCTGATGGGTTAAGGACCTTCTATGGCGTTGTCCAGCTCTCCTAGAGTAACTGCCTGTCTCCTGGAATCTCCTCCATGCCCTTGAGACTGTGCTGGGAGGCACAACAAACCTTCTGGCAATGGCATGTATTGATGTGCCATCCTGGAGAAGTTGGACTACTTATGCAACCTCTGTAGGGTCCAGGTATCACCTCATGTTACCAGTAGTGACATGACCGTAGCCAAATGCAAAACTAGTAGAAAAAAAACAGATGAGAAGGGAAAAATGTCAGTGGCTTCCATCTGTTAAATCATTCCTGTTTTGGGGGTCGTCTCATTGTTGCCCCTCTAGTGCACCTGTTGTTAATTTCATTAACACCAAAACAGCTGAAACTGATTAACAACCCCTTCTGCTACTTAACTGACCAGATTAATATCCCTGAAGTCTCATTGACTTGATGCTATACTATGATTAAAAAGTGATCCTTTATATACAGTATATACATTTAGAACATTATATATATGGTGTATATGTTAGTGTTATCAAACAATTAACACTTTTAATCACAACTAATCAGATAATTTCACTCAAGATAGTTCAGCAATGCTCAGTATTCCCCAGTGAATGTGACTGTTATATAACTTTTTAGCTCCTCAAACTGTGCAGACTTGTGCCTTTCATATAAATAAATGTAATGTGACACATTTGCCCCATGTTAAGGCAATATGTAAGAATAGCCAGACTTTGCTGAATGACAGGCCTCAGCTCTTTAATTATTTTTGGAGGTCTGCAGACTGATGTGAACCAACTATTTTATGATACCCAGGAAAAAACACTAATAACATACATTTAAATCAACTGGTAACTCTAAATTGCACATGTGTATGGGTATGCCATCCATAAGGATTTACATCCCACCCAAAAATAGTTTGGAGTGTTTTGCCTGATGCTACTTAAACACGCACTGGCTCTCCTACAAATGAAGGCAATAACTACTGTACACTGATTAGCCACAAAATTAAAACCACTGACAGGTGAAGTAAATAATATTAATAATCTTATTACCATGGTATCTGCAAAGGGGTGGGATATATTAGGCAACACGTGAACAATCAGTTCTTGAAGGTAATTAAAGCAGTGTTGGAAGCAGGAAAAATGGGCAAGCATAAGGATCTTGTGGCTAGATGGCTGATTCACAGCATTTCCGAAATGACAGGTCTTGTGGGGCAGTCCCAACAAGCAGTTGTTAGTGACTACCAAAAGTGGCCCAAGGAAAGACAACCAGAGAACTGGCAAAAGGATCATGGACTCCAAAGTCTCACTGATGCACTTGGGGAACAAAGGCGAGCATGTCTGGTCCGATCCCACAGAAGAGCTACTGTAGCACAAACTGCTGAAAAGCTTAATACTGGTCATGAAAGGGGGGTGTCAGAACACACAGTGCATCACAGCTTGCTGCATATGGGGCTGTGTAGCCGCAGACGACCCAGAGTACCCATGTTAACCCCTGCCTAATTCCAAAAGCACCTGTAATTGTCATGTGAGCATCAGAACTGGACCAAGCAGCAATGGAAGGAGGTGGACTGATCTGATTAATCACATTTTCTTTTAGATCATATGGATATGGATTCTATTTGTGAAAAAAATGAAATAAATAAAATGACAATTATAAAATATGCAATGCAAAAGTACAATGACATAAATAAATGAGTAAAAAAATTGTGAAAAACACATAACTAAATAAAAGTCATCTATCCATCCATCCATCCATCCATCCTCTTCCGCTTATCCGGGGTCGGGTCGTTGGGGCAGCAGCTTGAGCAGAGAGGCCCAGACTTCCCTCTCCCCGGCCACTTCTTCTAGCTCTTCTGGGGGAATCCCGAGGCATTCCCAGGCCAGCTGGGAGACATAGTCCCTCCAGCGTGTCCTGGGTCTTCCCCGAGGCCTCCTCCCGGTTAGACGTGCCCAGAACACCTCACCAGGGAGGCGTCCAGGAGGCATCCTGATCAGATGCCCGAGCCACCTCATCTGACTCCTCTCCATGCGGAGGAGTAGCGACTCTGCTCTGAGCCCCTCCCAGATGACTGAGCTTTTCACCCTGTCTTTAAGGGAAAGCCCAGACACCCTGTGGAGGAAACTCATTTCAGCCACTTGTATTCGCAATCTCGTTCTTTCGGTCACTACCTATAGCTCATGACCATAGGTGAGGGTAGGAATGTAGATTGACTGGTAAATTGAGAGCTTTGCCTTACGACTCAGCTCTTTTTTCACCACGACAGACTGATGCAGAGTCCGCATCACTGCTGATGCCGCACCGATCCGCCTGTCGATCTCACGGTCCATTCTTCCCTCACTCGTGAACAAGACCCCGAGATACTTGAACTCCTCCACTTGGGGCAGGATCTCTCCCACAACCCTAAGAGGGCACTCCACCCTTTTCCGGCTGAGGACCATGGTCTCGGATTTGGAGGTGCTGATTCTCATCCCTGCCGCTTCACACTCTGCTGCAAATCGATCCAGAGAGAGCTAAAGATCACGGCCTGATGAAGCAAACAGGACAACATCATCTGCAAAAAACAGTGACCCAATCCTGAGTCCACCAAACCAGACCCCTTCAACACCCTGGCTGCGCCTAGAAATTCTGTCCATAAAAGTTATGAACAGAATCGGTGACAAAGGGCAGCCATGGCAGAGTCTAACTCTCACTGGAAACGGGCTCGACTTACTGCCGGCAATGCAGACCAAGCTCTGACACCGGTTGTACAGGGACCGAACAGCTCTTATTAGGGGGTTTGGTACCCCATACTCCCGGAGTACCCCCCACAGGATTCCCCGAGGGACACAGTCGAATGCCTTTTCCAAGTCCACAAAACACATGTAGACTGGTTGGGCAAACTCCCATGTACCCTCCAGGATTCTGCTAAGGGTGTAGAGCTGGTCCACTGCTCCGTGACCAGGACGAAAACCACACTGTTCCTCCTGAATCCGAGGTTCGACTATCCGATGGACCCTCCTCTCCAGAACCCCCGAATAGACTTTTACAGGGAGGCTGTGAATTGGGATCCCTCTGCAGTTGGAACACACCCTTCGGTCCCCCTTTTTAAAGAGGGGGACCACCACCCCGGTCTGCCAATCCAGAGGCACTGTCCCCGATGTCCATGCGATGTTGCAGAGAAGTGTCAACCAAGACAGTCCTACAACATCCAGAGCCTTGAGGAACTCCGGGCGTATCTCATCCACCCCCAGGGCCCTGCCACCAAGGAGTTTTTTGACCACCTCGGTGACCTCAGTCCCAGAGATGGGAGAGCCCACCTCAGAGTCCCCAGGCTCTTCTTCCTCATTGGAAGGCATGTTAGTGGGATTGAGGAGGTCTTCAAAGTACTCCCCCCACCGACCCACAACGTCCCGAGTTGAGGTCAGCAGCGCACCATCCCCACCATATACGGTGTTGACGCTGCACTGGTTTCCCCCTCCTGAGACGCCAGACAGTGGACCAGAATCTCTTCGAAGCCATCTAAAAGTCATTCTCCATGGCCTCTCCAAACTCCTCCCATGCCCAAGTTTTTGCCTCAGTAACCACTGAAGCCGCATTCCGCTTGGCCTGCCGGTACCTATCACCTGCCTCCAGAGACCCACAGGACAAAAAGGTCCTATAGGACTCCTTCTTCAGCTTGACAGCATCCCTCACCGCCGGTGTCCATCAACGGGTTCGGGGATTGCCGCCACGACAGGCACCAACCACCTTACGGTCACAGCTTTGGTCAGCTGCCTCAACAATAGATGCACAAAACATGGCCCATTCGGACTCAATGTCCCCCACCTCCCTCAGGACGTGGTCGAATTTCTGCCGGAGGTGGGAGTTGAAGCTACTTCTGACAGAGGACTCTGCCAGCCGTTCCCAGCAGACCCTCACAACACGTTTGGGCCTACCAGGCCTGACCGGCATCCTCCCCCACCATCGAACCCAACTCACCACCAGGTGGTGATCAGTTGACAGCTCCGCCCCTCTTTTCACCCGAGTGTCCAAGACATGTGGACGCAAGTCCGATGACACGACCACAAAGTCGATCATCGAACTGAGGCCTAGGGTGTCCTGGTGCCAAGTGCACATATGAACACCCCTATGCTTGAACATGGTGTTCGTTATGGACAATCCGTGACGAGCACAGAAGTCCAATAACAACACACCTGGGTTTAATTCCTCCCAATCACGCCCTTCCAGGTCTCATTGTCATTGCCCATGTGAGCAATGAAGTCTCCCAGCAGAACGAGGGAGTCCCCAGAAGGTATGCCCTCTAGCACCCCCTCCAGGGACTCCAAAAAGGGTGGATACTCCAAACTGCTGTTCGGCGCATACGCACAAACAACAGTCAGGACCCTTCCCCCCACCCGAAGGTGGAGGGAGGCCACCCTCTCGTCCACTGGGGTAAACCCCAATGCACAGGCTCCAAGTCGGGGGGCAATAAGTATGCCCACACCTGCTCAGCGCCTCTCACTGGGGGCAACTCCAGAGTGGTAGAGAGTCCAGCCCCTCTCAAGGAGATTGGTTCCAGAATCCAAGCTGTGCGTTGAGGTGAGTCCGACTATATCTAGCCAGAACCTCTTGACCACACGCACTAGCTCAGGCTCCTTCCCCTTCAGAGAGGTGACATTCCATGTCCCAAGAGCCAGTTTCTGTAGCTGAGGATCAGACCGCCAAGGTCCCCGCCTTCGGCCACCACCCAACTCACACTGCACCCGACCTCCTTGGCCCCTCCCATAGGTGGTGAGCCCATGGGAAGTAAAAGTCATCTAATTATTAGTAAAATTTATTATTATGAAATACAATGTCATTATGTTATTATTATTACAGGTATTATTTCACCATGGCCTTATTTTTAAAGATAGTTTTTATTTTATTATGCAACTTTTGTGAGTGGCACATTACAGAATGACTCTTTTAATGCCAATGCTATTTCTTTCCCAATGCCTCTTTTCCTGATAGTTTTTTCACTTACAGTATGAATCAAGGCCAACAAGCTGAGCTTTTTCCTATCTTTTAACGTTGATTACTTTTGCCTGGTATAGGTGGTAGACTACTAAGATCTTTTAGCGCTACTTGTACTCTTCTCACAAACTGGCAAAACATTGAGGCAGTATGTTTTGAGCACTATACATATAGAATTAATTTAACATATTGTAAATGTAACAGGCAATAGGCACATTTGTCAAATAATAATAAACAGGACAATAAAAGCCTAACGACCTCAGTGTTCTCACTGTTACAATCCATGGGAAATGCCTGTTGAAAGAATACCTGCTGACAGTGGCACAGTGTTCATCCCCCTTAATGTCACGCTGCTGGTGTAGCTATGATTGCCCTTTCACTGGCGTTCTGTTTCTCTTTCTTTCAATTTCCCCAATTCAGAAAGAACAACCTACTATTTTCTCTCTGAAAGTTTCCACCTGTAATCTTGAATGTTCTCAAGGCTTATAGAATGCCAGGGGTCCCTCTCAGTTCCCTCCTAACGTGTTACTGTCAGTCAAGCATTGAGCCCCATGGCAAGCCGCTGCTAATCGGAGGAGCAGTCAGTCAGCCACAACATGATGTTATTTTTAAAATGAATTGACAATACATTGGAAATGCTTGAATGGATGTGTGATCCTCCAACTATTCACATTAAAGAAGATATTCTGTGTAGTTCAAGATCAATGGGGCAGAAGGTCATCTGTAATTTCCAGCCTTGGACATTTAGTATTAATGTGTGCCTCTGTGATTTCTTTAAGGGCAACTTCTTGTGGACATGACCATCATTCAGTCTTATACTAATGACTTCTTTATCAGAGTCAATATTTTGAAAGGTATGTCTATGTCTGAATATTTCCAGTTTGTCTCAAAATAGCATCATGTGTTAAGTTATCTGTTTTGTTTCAAGCTTGCCATCCCAGTTTTCAACTACCTCTGAGTGTTTGCGAGTTTAAATGTGAGTAGCGATAAAAGACCTTTGGCTGCCTACCACCTATAATCAGGCAAAAGTAATTGAAAGCAAAGGATTAACCAATAGCAACAGGCTGAGCCAAGTGGTCTTTGTCTTGATAGACAAGTGACAAACTCATCAGGGAAAGGGGCGTTGGGAAATAAATAAGAGCCATTTGGAAATGTGCCATTCAGAAAAGTCACAAATATGAAATAAAAATTATCTTTAAAAATAAGACCCTTATGAAATAAAACCTGTAATAATCACACAACAATAACACTGTATTTCATAATAATATTACTTTTATTAATAATTAGATTATTTGTATTTAATCACTCATTTTTTCACATTTGTTGACTCATTTATGTATATCGCTGTACTTTTGCGTGCAATTATTTCATTTTGCTGCAAATGGTATTCCATATGTATATGTTTCGCTTACCTGGGGTACAGATAGCAGTAGGATACACTTTGTGGGAAGAAAGCAAGTGTTTTTCTCTTGGCAGTGCTGTGTGGAAGATGACATCCATTTCTGTTAGTAATATTTATCTTTGTTCCAATGATGAATTTGGTTGAAGGTGTTGCTCTAGTTTAGAGGCTACCCTTAACAATTGTGAGTTGACCATTTATGTTTCATTTAATTTTGTTAATTCAACAAATGGATGTCTACAAAAGTATGGACATTCACCTTTGGCAGTCTACATGTAGCACTGATGGCGACTTTGGTTTCCCTCCTCTTGGCCATTCCTTACACAGAATGCACCATGGAGCAGCAGCAAGAATCAGCAGAAAGCAGTAATTTGTTGGTTATCCTTGAACATTTTTGTGGGGAAAGTGACATGAAAGTCAAAGTTAAAACAGTCCATCAACCAAGGCAGCAGCATCCTTAGCCAACTTTCTTTCTGCTTTCAACTTTATTTGCTCTATCACTGTTACTGCTAAATAAACATAAAATCCCTCTATTATAAAAAAAATCTTGCAATGATAAAAGACTTTTTTCCTGCCGATGAGACATGATCTTTGGAAGAGAGATCTTTTGAAGTGAGACAGAGACACACTTGCACGTCCCACAAGAATGACAAGTCACGTCATACTTACAACCTTTGGAAGCAAGTCCCATGATACACATGCAGAGCAGGTTAGAGATAATGGAAGTAGGAAAATTCAAAAGTCTCAGAAAAATGACAGTAAAGATGGCACTAGCACAAAAAAACTGAAAATATTACTCGGTGAAATCACGGAACAGCAAAAAGAGATCGCATAGTGTTTGAGGATGTCTGGGGAACAAGAGAGACAAGACAGTGAGACTAAAGGATAGCTGCTGTACAGGCTTTTAAACGTTCGAAGTGCCACACGAAATGCAGATCAAGCGGCACGGCAGCAGCAGCAAGCCAGCAGCTGATCGAGCAAAGAGTGTCGAAGAGAAAAATTTCTATATTAGCATAAATAGCAAATTAACATAAAGAGCCATAAAAAGTAATTAAAAGCTTCTAAAACATTAAATTAAGCATAAATTAGAATTTTAAGCAAATAAGATAGGTCAAGCAAATAGTTAACTAAAAAATCAGTCATATTGCATTATTTTTTAAGCTTGAAGCAGAATTGCTAGTGTGGGAAAAGAACAGAACAAGAACAAAAATGACGTGCAGAAACTAACTTAGGACAGGATAAGGAGAAGAAGAACACCTGTGTTCAAGGCTTGGAAGCTAAGGAACGATACCGAAAAAATGGCTCTGGTAGGCACGTAAGAAACCAGCTGGATTGGTGAATCAGCATAAAGGCAGCAAAAGGCTTTTGCTATAAGCAAGGTCACAATGATGTAATGCATGAAAGAAAAATTAGTATATTCAGGCACTAGCAAATAAATATAGAAGAATATATTAGAAATTAACTTTAGCATAGAAATTAAGGCAAATCAAGCATGCCAAGCAAATGATTAAATAAAAGCATATACCATATTTCTTATTAATTAAAGCTTGGCTTCAGGCTACCATTATAACATAGCTTGAAAGACTTAGAGAAGGAAGTGACACCATGAAAACCCAAAGATGGAAAAAGGAAAACATCTCCCAGCCAAAGACCAATCAGAAATAAGCAAAACAGAAACTAGAGATGAACAATGGACAGTAAGAACAGGTGCAGAATGAGCTAATTGAACGAGGTCAAAGTGATAAGAAATTGTTATATAAGTTTTGAGTTTTGAACTGTTCAGGGCTCAGCTCAATTTGGCCGTATTGGGTTGAGTCTGTGTTGTAATTTGTGTTGTTTTATTGCAATAAAGCTTTAAAACTCTGTCTGTCTATCTCGAATCCTAATAGCCTTCATTTTCAGGTAAAAAGCTTTCTGGTGCCGAATTTTTCGTTACGACAAGAGGAGGTTAAAAAACAACTGTTATTTGATTCCCATTGTATCATCATTTAAGAAGGGTTTCGGAGGAGCGGCCGCGTCTCCTTGGGGTGCGTTCAGCCCCTGTCTTCACAACAGCGCAGAGCGCTGGCAGGGGGAAAAGTGGATGGCGAGCATAGCGAGTAGGGGGTGAAGCCCCTAGTAGAAAAAAATAAAACACTTAACAAAAATCACATTTGGCCAAAATATATTGGAACATTCACAAATTGATTTGCAGTTATTCTCACTACGAGCCACTGAGCAAGTCACTAAACAACACAGTTTTGTTAATAGTGTGAAGTGCAAATGGTGTTGTACTGAATACAGTACATTAAATACTGCACAAGAGCTATACACAGTATGAATACTGACTGACAAAAAAAAAAAATACATTACCCCAGAATAAGTGGAAAAATTTGCATCATGGCATAACTCATGTAAAGCAAGACTTTAAATTAAATGTTAATGCTTAATTGTATTAACAGACTGTCACAAATATCACACAAACACATCAAGAAGGTTTGGGGCAGCCACCCGTATATTATGTACTGGCTGCAAAAGGTTGAAAATAAATCACAGATCTTTACAGATTGGAGTCTTCAACTGAACTGATGATGTGGGGGTAAGATGGCGGCTTTAAAGGCCAGTGGAGGAAGTGACATCATGGGGACCAGAAGTGACGTCATTGATAGCGGTAAGAAACCGGAAGTGATGTCATCAGAGGTGCCAGAACCAGGCGAGATTTCCCAAGAATGGTCTGCAAGGGATTGAGAGCGACAGCTAGTGCACCTCGCCACCCCCTGGTCTGGCATGGAATTACAATTACAGCAATCCCTCGCTATATCGCGCTTCGACTTTCGCGGCTTCACTCTATCGCGGATTTTATATGAAAGCATAACTAATTATATAACGTGGATTTTTCGCTGCTTCGCGGGTTCTGCGGACAATGTGTCTTTTTACTTCCTGTACATGCTTCCTCAGTTGGTTTGCCCAGTTGATTTCATACAAGGGACGCTATTGGCGGATGGCTGAGAAGCTAACCAATCAGAGCACGCAGTTAAGTTCTCCTGACTGAGAAGCTAACCAATCAGAGCACGCAGTTGAGTTCCTGCGTGCTGAATGCAGTGTTAACCAGGAAGTCTCGTCTCGCTCATTCAGCATCAACGTATTTCGCTGTGTAAAGAGTTGTGCTCTTTTGTGTTTATCTTTGTGCATAGTCAAGCCCTTCTTTATGGCTCCAAAACAATCTGCTACTGCTTCAGGCGCCATGCCCAAGCGCAAGAAGAAGATGTTAACGATTGCCAAAAAGGTAAACGTTTTGGATTTGTTGAAGGCTACAATTCCTTTTATTTAAAAAGTAGGAAAGGAATATAAGATCTATGCCCGCAGTGTCCTTTTAACCAGGGTGCAAAACGAGTTGTAAGTGGATGTAATAAGGCAGTAGTCTGGATGGAATCTGCTTTAGGGATTTGGATTGAAGACTGCCAGAAGAAGAACAACGGCAGTGCTACACAATCGCCTGAAGTGGCTCCTTTACAAGGGCTGTAACGCTGTCCTTTGTTGTGCAGTAAAATTAAACTCATTGTTATCGGACAAGTCATCGTGTCATTGTTGGTGAGTAACCATAATTAATTTTCTTCTTACAGTGCTTAGTACATGTACGTACGTTTAGTGTCACTGTACACACATTTACTGTATACTATTTTTCTTGCATTGTACGTATTTATTGCTGGTGGCCTGTCTATCGTAATGGCTGTAACATATGTGATATCGGAGACACTCAATATCTTTAAAATAATATTTAGGTTTTACTGTATATAAACAGTGTGTTTATATACATAATTTCAATGAATCTTACCTAATATCTAAGAGAATACAAAGGGGAATATTTATAAACAGTAAGGGAGAGTTTATAAGGGCTTAAAATATATAAAAATAACCATACAAACATATGGTTTCTGTTTCGCGGATTTTCACCTATCGCGGGGGGGTCTGGAACGCAACCCCCGCGATCGAGGAGGGATTACTGTATTCAGGCCCTTTCGCTGTCTCCTATTCGCATGTGTGTGACAAGACCTAAGGTATGAACATACTTCTCTAAGTCTGCTTTTCTTTCATTGTTGCCAAGATTGACATCATTAATCTACCATAACAGAAAAATTAACAAAAGTGTGTACAATAAAGAGGAAAGTGCAATGAGTCTGTATTATTGTTATTGCAACATCCTCCATTACTGATTAACCAGAGATAAAATACTAGATACAGAGACAATTGAGGATTAGGGTAAGTGTTTTTGAAATTGACACATAGCACATCGGGATTCAAATGTGACTTCAGTTTATGGAATTCAGGAAAGTTTTTTAATGAAAAATTAGAAGTAACGTCCTCATAAGGAGGTCAGAAAGAAATTTAGTGGAGAACAGGCAGCTGTAAAACACCAATAGAAAAATAACACATATGGATCCTAGTAAACTACTTTAAACTCCAAAAATATAATTGCATAACGTGGGTCAACTCAGCCATCTTGCCCAATATAACAGCTTTTTACTGATACCTCAGAGTCTTGAGTTCAGACCCTGAAATGGACATTGTGTGGAGTGCCTGCATGTTTTCTCCAGATACATGGGCTTCTTCCTAAACCTGTCAGCTGTGTTGGTCAGGGTGACTGGTGACTCTCACAGGCCCATTGTGAGGGAGTGTGGGTGTGTGTGTCAGTGTACCTTGAAATGTCCTTGTATTCTGGGCAGTTTTAGTGCTGCTAGAACAGGCACAATATCTCTCATACTTGAATTGGAAAAAGTAGAAAATGGACAGACAAATTGGTTAATAACACATTTAAGTAAATGAATAAAAAATAATCAAATGCTATTGAGCAAGAATATGGAGTTAAAAGAGAAATTGCAAATGCAAAAGAGAGTCAAAGAAAAATATGAAAATATCAGTTTAAAAGAACAGTCATAGTTGAAGTGATTACTACTTTTAATTACTTATTTGGCTGATGCCAACTTACAAAATTTCAGATATAATTAGTTGCATTTCTTTTGTTTTTCCAGTTGGAGCACAGGCAGGTGAAGTGACTGGCTCATTGAGAAGCAAGTTTTAAAAAACAAACACCAAAATAAATTATACTGATTAAGACAAAGCAATAACAATTTATTAAAATCTTCCAAAAGCTTTCATCTGTTAAGCACTATCACTAACATTGTAGAAGATATGAGGAATATGAAGTAAATACACTACTACAAATGTGAAGATTATAAAAAGTAATGTGCTTACAGGATATTAAAGCTAAAAATAAATACATTGCAAGTCCTAACAACATTTATACATAGTAAGAGTGCTGAAGGAAGCTAATAACATTCAGAGAAAAATTCTTATACATCCATCCATCCATCCATTATCCAACCCATTATATACTAACACTGGGTCACGGGAAATTCTTATACGTAAAAAACAAATTGATCAGGTCAACTCTGGTGACTGTAGGCAACTTAGCTAAAAGTATATGACTTGCAAATGTATAGGACGGCAATTCTTTGGGCTTCACCAAAATGCTGGAGTTTTATGACGAAGTGAGAAACACAGTCAAGCAGAGTAGAGAGTACTACGTTACTTAATTCCATTTTAGAAAACTTTTAATTAGGCACCACATCAAAGTCTAGTCTTAAAACTACTAAACACAGTGTGTGTACAAATTGTGTGACGTTGACTATAACATTGGGCAAATATCTAAGTAAGAATTTCACTGTAATTTGCTCACAATAACACAAAGTATCGTTGTATGAGTAAAATAATGTTAAAAGAGATGTCACTGCTCATTTTAACTTGTATAAATCACTAAAGCCTATATAATATAGTTTGGACATGTTATTGTTGTTATTGTTTACATCCCTCCTCGGGTGGACGTGGAGATAACGAGTGACATCATCCATTCTGCTGTTGCTATACTACAAACACAGCACCTCGAGGCGCTTGCGCTAATCTCTGGAAACTTTAACCCTGTGACGCTGGACAAAACATTACCTGCCTTCTCCCAATATGTGGATTGTAACACCTGGGGAAATAGGGCTATTGACCTACTGTATGCAAACGTTAAAGACGCGAACCCGCTGCCTGCGCTTGGGAAAGCAGATCATAATCTGGTTCTGCTTCAGCCTCACTACAAACCAAGAGTGAGGGAGCTACCTAAAACCACACGCTCATTCAGGAAGTGGTCCCCTGGAACTACAGACTGGGATATCCTGCAGGGGTCACATAGTGAGAACATTGAGGAGGTTGTTGACTGCACTACTGACTACATCAACTTCTGTATGGACATTGTAGTTCCAGTAAGAACAGTACGCTGCTATGCTAACAACAAGCCATGGATTACAAGTGACATCAAGGGCATTTTGAACCAGAAAAAAGGGCTTTTAAAGGCGGTGATCAGCATGAGCTCAAGTGCCTGCAGAAGGAACTCCGAGTCCAGCATGAAGGAAGTGTGGGATGGGATGAAGATCATCACTGGCTGCAGCTTGAAATGGGGTGCCACCATCAAGAGAGACATGGAGAGAGAAAACCTGATGAACAACTTCTTTAACAGGTTTGACCACCCTTACCCACTCTCACCTCAGAGTACTGCACCCTCCATCCATCCTTCTGCTGATACCAGTATAGGAGTGAGTTTCCCCCACCCACAATTACTGCAGCCCAGGTAAGCAGAGAGCTTAGGAGACTTAATGCCAGCAAAGCAGTGGGTCCAGATGGAGTATCACCACGACTGCTGAAGTCCTGTGCGTTGGAGCTGGGGAGTCCCCTACAGCGTATCTTCAACCTGAGCTTGGGACAGGGGAGAGTTCCGAGGCTTTGGAAAACATCTTGCATCACCCCAGTCCCAAAGGTAACACATTCTGGTGAGCTGAATGACTTCAGGCCTGTCGCCCTGACATCACATGTGATGAAGACCATGGAGCGGCTGCTGTTTCACCACCTGAGGCCACAGGTCTGCCACGCCCTCGACCCTCTGCAGTTCGCATACCAGGAGAAGGTGGGAGCGGATGATGCCATCATCTATATGCTACACCAATCCCTCTCCCACTTGGACAGAGGCAGTGGTGCAGTAAGAATTATGTTTCTGGACTTCTCTAGCACCTTCAATACCATCCAACCTCTGCTCCTCAGGGACAAGCTGACAGAGATGGGAGTACATTCATACCTGGTGGCATGGATCGTGGACTACCTTACAGACAGACCTCAGTATGTGCATCTCGGGAACTGCAGGTCTGAAATTTTGGTCAGCAGCATAGGAGCGCCGCAGGGGGCTGTACTTTCTCCGGTCCTGTTCAACCTATATACATCGGACTTCCAATACAACTCAGAGTCCGGCCACGTGCAAAGGTTCGCTGACGACACTGCTATCGTGGGCTGCATCAGGAGTGGGAAGGAGGAGGAGTATAGGAACCTAATCAAGGACTTTGTTAAATGGTGCGACTCAAACCACCTACAACTGAATACCAGCAAAACCAAGGAGCTGCTGGTGGATTTTAGGAGGCCCAGGTCCTTCATGGACCCCATGATCATCAGAGGTGACTGTGTGCAGAGGGTGCAGACCTATAAATACCTGGGAGTGCAGCTGGATGACAAATTGGACTAGACTGCCAATACAGATGCTCTGTGCAAGAGAGGACAGAGCCAACTATACTTTCTTAGAAGGCTGGCATCTTTCAACATCTGCAACAAGATGCTGCAGATGTTTTATCAGACAGTTGTTGCGAGTGCCCTCTTCTACGCGGTGGTGGCTGGGAAGGCAGCATAAAGAAGAGGAACGTCTCACGCCTGGACAAACTGGTAAGGAAGGCAGGCTCTATTGTAGGCACGGAGCTGGACAGTTTGACATCTGTGGCAGAGCAACGGGCTCTAAGTAGGCTCCTGTCAATCATGGAGAATCCACTGCATCCACTGAACAGTATCATCACCAGACAGAGGAGCAGCTTCAGCAACAGATTGTTGTCACTTTCCTGCTCCACTGACAGACTGAGGAGATCGTTCCTCCCCCACACTATGCGACTCTTCAATTCCACCCTGTGGGGTAAACGTTAACATTATACAAAGTTATTGTCTGTTATACCCGCATTTTTATCACTCTTTAATTTAATATTGTTTTTTATCAGTATGCTGCTGCTGGAGTATGTGAATTTCCTCTTAGGGATTGATAAAGTATCTATCTATCTATCTATCTATCTATCTATCTATCTATCTATCTAT
>JANRMT010062849.1:3858492-3987533 GCA_026402145.1 Polypterus bichir lapradei
TATCTATCTATCTATCTATCTATCTATCTATCTATCTATCTATCTATCTAAGGCCAATTTCACATTATGCAACTTCTACTGTACTTGTTGTGTATGTCAGATTTGCCAACTGCGGTTGCTGATCTCATTGCCAGACCAGGTCAATCTACCTGACTGAAGATTCAAATTTAGCAACTGTCTATCGATTTTCCAGCATAGTCCTGCTTGCCTCCTCTCTTTCTGAAAGCCAAAAGTGTGTTGCCTGATGGAGTCAATGCAGTTTGAAGGGTATTGCAAGTTCATTCTCAATCTCTGCCAATATTTTTTTTCTTTTTTCCATTCTATATTGGTGCGTAAGATACGATACACCAGACAGATAGGCCTCTCTTATAACCGCAGATTCTGGAATAGTGGCTTTTCTAGTTCTCCTTGATTTAAACGCAGCATTTAATACAGTTAACCATGACATTTTACTGTCCCGACTTTCAGCTATTGGTACAGTATATCTGGTGCTGCTGTTTCTGGGTTCACATCATACCTCAGTGATCGCCAGTATTATGTCCTCTTTAGGGAACACAAATCTGCCACTACTTCACTCACACAAGGTATCCCTCAAGCGTCACTTCTAGGTCCAATCCTCTCTAACATCTATATGCTCCCATTAGGTGATATTTTTTGTCAATATGGTTTAGGCTTCCACCTATGCCGATGACACACAACTTTATGTAAGTGTTGATGTAACTGCAACATCTTCACCTGTTGCACTGACTGATTGCATTCGGGAAATCAATCATTGGATGACAGATAATTTTTTACGACTTAATCCTGATAAAACAGAAATCTTATTAGTTGGTACCAAATCTGTCCTTTCTACATTTCATGGGCCAAAAATTGACATTGATAGGATCCTGGTTTAACCCTCAACATCAGTCCGTAATTTGGGTGTCATCTTTGATCAGCTTCTTACTTTTCAACCACACGTTAGCTCAGTAGTACAGACAGCTTTTTTTCATCTCCGTAACATTGCTCATCTGCATTCTTTCCTGAGTGTGAAGTATACTGAAACACTCATTCATGCTTTCATCGCTACCCATCTGGAGTATTGCAGTGCATTGTTTTATGGCCTCCCAACTAAATATATCAATAGATTATAATATGTTCAGGATTCTGCTGCTTGTTTACTTACACTAAAAAATCTGCTCACATCACTCCTGTCCTCTTTGATTTGCATTGGTTACCAGTCTTTTCAAGAATCAAATATAAAATTAATCTTCTCACCTATAAAGCCCTTCATGGTTTATCCCCTCATTATCTGTCTGAGCTGTTTCTTCCTTACACTCCTGCCTGTGCATTAAGGTCAGAAGATGCTAAGTTACTCACTGTACCTAAATATAGGCTAGTAACTATGGGTGGCAGAGCTTTCAATGTGATAGCCTATAAAATTTGGAATGCTCTTCCTCTCAGCCTTTGTGAGAAAAATCTATCACTTATTTCAAAATCCTGTTAAAAACACATCTCTTCAATGAGTATTCATTTGCTTGTATGTAATTTCTATTGTCTTGTTAATGTGTTTATTGAATTGTGAAGTTTCCTTGAGTGTATGAAATACGCTACATAAATAAAACTTATTATTACTATTATAAAGTTTGATATTGCTACATTCCTTATTCCTCTAAACTGAATTCTGTACTTTGTAAGCATTCATTGTTTGTCCAGTCTCATGCACACAGTGCCCACCCCTACAACTAAAGACAAAATCAATCCTGCAAGTCCAGGGTATGTCACGTTAGGCTAGGGTTTCCAGACATCTCTTATATACAGGACATGTCTCATATTTGATAATTTTGTCCCCTGTACCATACTGACCTTTCAGGTTCAACCAAATGTCCTGTATTAAGTTCATTTTCAAATTTCGTAATAAAAATGTATTTTTACTACCTACTTACAGTACTTAGTTGTAACTTTATAAGTAATTATTCTTTCTTTTCTCAGATTCTGTTGATGAAAGTAACCCAAATGTAACAAGGAAACTAGTGTTTGCTGCTTGTTTCCAATTTGTTCAGTTGCTATGGTTGGCTGAGGACAGCGACACTCTTACTGTTTTGCTCTCCAGCTGTTCTGCTGTGCAGTTCTGTATCAGCATTGCAACATAGAGTGTCAACAAAGTGTGTTGTTACTACTTGTCACGGCCCACTTTTTTCTAACTGCCTGTATTAAATAATAATATTTCTCTGTTGTCTGTTTTAAATAAATATTTTCAAATGATTTCACTTTTATAGAATTGTTTTTAGCTTCTATTAAATACTTTCAAATGATTTTAGTTTTGTTTTCCTCATAACCCATTAAAATCCTTGCTTTATGTTTTTAACTTATGTCTCTACTTTTATATAATATATTGGTCTGGGTGTGTAGGGGGCATATAAAAATGTATATATATATATAGTAATATAGAGAGAGATTTAAGAGTGTCCCATATTTCTAATTTTCTAATCTAGCAATCCTACGTTAGGAGACTGGTTAGACGGTCACTGTGCTGTGCCTCTGACTGCCTCCAACCTGCTAAAATTATGTAACCGAAGGCTACAGCTGAAATTTGATGGCAAATGTCATGTAATGTGACATGGCTTTAAGATAAAGAAGTGTTTTTAAATTTGCACAACTCGAGTCTAGTTGGATTAATCGATGCCTTAGATTGAGGAAAATCACTGCAGGTGGGTCTGAATAAAATTCAAATCTGCATATATTTTGGTCAAATAAAACAAACCAACAAAATGTTATACAGTATATCTCTCTCTCTATATAAAAAAAAATCTTGGAATGTAAAAGCCAGGCGACGAGACGTGATCTTCTCGGAAGTTCTCGAAAGACATTTTAAAGACCCGCGAGACAACAAAGACTGGCCACGGAGCATCTCGTGGGGACCATAAATATGAGACTTGGTGCCAAGAGATTGTCCCAGGGCAGTCTCGTTGGGACGTGGAACATAAGAGTCTTGCAAGACACGCCCTTCTTATCAATTAAGAGCTCGGACAGCCAGCAAAACATTCAGTCATGTAAAGTCACGCTCTCAGCAAAGAAGAAAGAGCAGTGCGGAGAAAAGAGATACATATGCAGAGAAAGCTACAGAATATGAAAGCAGTTACAGTCGAACGTATTTTAGCGTCCCAGCCAAGCTGAAGCCTTTTTTGTTTTAAGTGACTGTTAGGTCCATTCAAGGGAGGGCAGAGTACACCACGGCATACTGATAGCTGGGTGCTGATTGATGTGGTAAGGGTGAGGCGAGACCCGTGGGAGGAAAGGTAGAAAGTTGTGTTTGGGGTTACGCAGTCAGCGATTGTTAAAGTAAAACTTTTGTGACACTTTATTACGTCAGTCGCTACAGTATAAAAAAAAAAAGATAGCATAGATCGCATTGACGCTAACAAAAGGAAATTAGTTTAAGTCAGAGAATTTCAAAAACGGGGTTTAACTCACATGCATTTATTGGTTACTTTGCAAAAAAAAATATTAACTGCTGATGATGTGGATCATTTTGTCTGTGCTGAAATTCCAAACAGAGAAACTTATCCTAAATTATGGTACAAAGTCATTAAACAAATGTCTCAGAGAAAAAAAAAATCTTACAAGTGTCTATCCAGAAAACCAAACACGGGGGTTGGCGAGTGAAGCCCCTATAGTATTGACAAATAAACATGGTAGGTGTATTTACACAATTAGTGTTTTTGAGATATAATATGAGAAAGGCTTCAGAGTCCAAATTGACACATTATTGCTGATAACCACATAGCATGCAGAAGTGAAAGAAAAAGCTAACAGGATGCTGGATTATCAGATGTTCATCTATATGGATGTTGTGTTGGATTATTTGCCCCAATAAGATAAATAAAAATATCAACCTTTTATTAAAAATGTCTTATTATTATTATTCCATCATTGCTGCTGGCATATGTGTGTGGTCCTCTCTATCAGCATAAGGAGGTGTTTGAAACTGAAGTAACAGTTATGAATAAATAAATACTGAAATTATCATTTTGGGAATGCATAACTGAACTGCTATCAGAGTTAACATCCATGACATAATGTTAAGTGGACAAGAAATACATTTTTTATATTCTGTAGATTACATCTTAAGTAGCCACCATTCTGGGGGTTCATAGCCCCTCTTTCATGGTACGCTTAGTTTGAATCAATGACAACTGCTACTACATTTGGATTGTAACACTATGCTATATTTTTCTAAACATTTATTAAAGTGTTTTGTACTGCTTTGTCAAAAGTAAAACATTTTTATCATTTTTTTCAGCAGTTCTCCAAGTAGCAACAATGCAAATAAGGATGAGATGGTGCATTAAAATAAACGTCATAATACTTAAAATGCACCAGATGGTGTCTTTGAGGCCAGCAGTCAGAACTGCAGAAATAAGCCTGTTCCACAGATGTCTGTGAGTCAGAGAAGTGCATTACAAATAATAAAGTGTACAGAAAAGTGCAATCTTGGATATTTAAGGATGCAATCTGAATAAAAATTATAATTGACCAGCCTAAATGATTATTCCCACACAGACTTAAGGGTTACTTATATTCAATTCAATTTATTCTTATTAAGTGCCCTTCCACATAAAATCCCAGCACATTATATGTAATATTTAATTTAAAAATATAAATGTAAACAAAATATGTATAATAAAAATTAAATAAATAATAAAAATACATAAATTGCATAAAATACAATGGATTCAGAAACCTTCCCTTTCTGCACCCTTTATTGAGTGGTAGATTTAAATGAATAAATATGTCATTTTTGCCCATCAGTCTATACTGTAATGACAAAGTGAAAATATGTTATCAGAAAAGTTTGCAAATGTATTAAAAATCAAAAGCTGAAATCTCTCATTCATGTAAGTATTGAGAACCTTTGCAGTGGCACTCCAAACTCTGGTCAGGCGCATCCTGCTTGCTTTAAATCCCACTGTGATGTGTCAAGAACTTGATTGGAGTCCACCTGACTGGGCATGGTTTAGAAAGGCACACGGCTGTGTATAGAAGGTCCCACAATTCACCCTGCATGTCAGGACAAAAAACAAACCACGAAGTTCAAGGAACTCTCTGTAGACCTCTGTGATAACATTGCGTTGAGGCATAGATCAGGACATGGGGATAAAAAACCCATTTTTAAAGGTTTAGGTGTTCTCAGGAGCATAGTGGCATCAATAACTGAAGTGGAAGAAGTTTGGAACCAACAGGAAACTGAGTAACTTGGCAAGAAGGGACTTTTTAAGAAGGGGACCAAGTACCCAATAGTCACTCCAACAGAGCTTCATAAATATTATGCTGTGATGGGAGAACTTGTCAGAAGGACAACCGTCAGAGCAGCACACCATCAATCAGGTGTTTATGGTAGAATATTTAGACAGAAGCCACTTTGAGTAGAAGGCACATAGATAGCCCATTTGGAGTGTACCAGATGGAATTTAAAGGACTCCGAGAGCATGAGAAAAAAGCTTCTCTGGTTCAATGAAAGAAACAATAAACTCTTTTGTCAGAATTCTGACCACTACTTCTGTCAAATTCCAGGCACTGCTCATCCTCTTCCTAATACTATTCCTACAGTAAAATCAGGATGGTGGCAACATCAAGCTATGGAGATTGTCATGGATGGCTGGGACTCTTGCCCAGCCGTGACACCTCTGCCTTGTAAGGACCGGGGAAGTGAATGTGGACAGAGCATCACCTCTCCCGGAATGCTAGATGGCAGCTGCCCTGTGTGACAGTGGTACCTCGGACTCACGCAGGGCTTCATGGGAGATGGAGTTTGATACAGCCCTGTTGGGATCTGGGGGCGCCGTCAGGGTGCGCTGCAGCTATTCCTGAGCCCAGCGAGCCAGAGTCGGGAGAAGGGAGACAAAGCTTGCCATGAGGAGTGGAGGAGAAAAGAGAAAGAGAAAGAGAAGAAGAAAAAGAAAGTATTGTGTATTGTGGTGTTCTGCTTAGTGGGACTGTGTGTGCCTGTGGGAAACAGGGAAGGCGTTGCCCACAGGTGAAGAAAGAAAATAAAAACATTTGTGTTAGTATCAGTGTGCCTCCTGCATCTATCTGTGTTGGGCTGAGTGGCTGCTATGCCCTCTACATTTGTAACAAGGTATATCTCAGTATATGGGACAGGGCGACTGCTCAGAATTTAGGAAAGGATGAATGCAACCAAATACAGAAAGACCCTTGAAGAAAACCTGTTCCAGGTTGCACAAGACCTCAAACTAGGGTAATGATTCACCTTTTATCATGACAAAGCAAACAGCCAAGACAATGTTGGAGTGGCTTTGGGACAAGTCACAAGCTGTCCTTGAGTAGTCCAGTCAAAGCCCAAACTTAAACCCCACAGAGCATCTGTGAAGAGACCTGAAGGTGGCAGGTAACAGATGATCCCAATCTAATCTAAGGGAGCTTGAGAGGATCTGCCAGAAAGAATATGAATAAACTGTCCGATTCCAGGTGTGCAAAGCTTGAAGAAACTTACCAAAGAGGACTTAAACTGTAATTTTTGCCAAAGGGGCTGTAGCAAAGAACTGATTTAAAGGTCTGAATAAATAGACAAATGTGAAATTTCAGTTTTTGATTTTTAATACATTTGCAAACCTTTCTGAAAACATGTTTTCACTTTGTCATTATATGTTATTGAGTGTAGATTGATGGGTAAAAACTACTTAAAATCAAAACTACAAGAAAATAAATGTGCAGAAAAGGGCGTGAATACTTTCTGAATCCACCGTTTATAAATAAACACAGAATACAGTATCAACACATAGACAGATAAACATCAGGCAATATACAGAAATAAATGTATAAAAATATTCCTAAAGTATATGCAGGGTGTTTCTTTTTAAGATCAATTGTCCCAAGTCAGTCACATTCAGAAATGGATTACTCCTTTGTCAAACAATGACATTTTCAGTTAAATACCAAATTAGTCAAAGGCAGACCCAGTGTCACCAGAAATGTTGCGAAAAAAATAGAAAAGGCTTTGGAATGACACAATTAAAATATGAACCGCAGCGCTATCAAGCATATGTTAACACTCACAAGGAATGCCATCAAGTTTAAGTGATGGCCAGGAGAAGTAATGTAAGACAAGCAGAGAATCAAAATGAAAATACAGTCTTTCTCTTTCAACTAAGCTAACTTACTAATCAAAAAATCAAATACAGAAAACCAGAGCAAAAGTCGGAACAAGGAGATCTAAATTACAGGCATCCTCTCACTTTCCAAGACTGCATTAACCAATCTGGTTAAAAACTCCACTGCCATCTCTCCTAAGCACCTCCATGCTTCCATGTGTATGTCATCTGGACCAACGGCCTTTCCATTCCTCACCCTCTTCACAGCTGTCCTTACATTCCTACTGGCTAATCCGTTGGACTTCCTGATTCACTAACTCCAGATCATCCAACCTTCTCTCTCTCTCATTCTCGTCATTAATCAGCCTCTCAAAGTACTCGTTCTTTTCAGGACACCTTCCTCACTTGTGAGTACATTTCCTACTTTATCCTTTATCACCCTAACCTGCTGCACATCTTTCCCAGCTTGGTCCATCTGTCTAGCCAATCGGTACAGGTCCTTTTCGTCCTCCTTAGTGTCCAGCTTTTCATACAAACCATCATATAATAAAAAAAAATAAAATAAAATAATTATAACAATAATAACACATTATTATTATTATTATTATTAAGTTGCATTTATAGAGCGCCTTTCACAAACCTAAGGTCGCTTATCATTAACCTTTACCACCTCTCTCTTCACCTTAATCCTTATCTCCTTGTACTTACTCCTGTCTGCTTTCTTCATTTCTCTGATTATCCCGCTACTTCTTCCCGCTATGTTGAGCAGTACTGTACAAGCCATCACATTTCAGCAAAACTTTGTTGTGGCTGGAGAGCAGTGTGCCACCCAACGAGTCCAAACACCATAATCTTCTTTTAAAAAGAAAGATTAGTTCTTTGCAATTGTGGATGCTAGAAGTCATTATTGCCCCTTTAAACCTAACAGACAGAAACTCAATACACCAGGTAAAAGCACCAAGAAGTATTTTATTTTTTTTTCATTCTTGTATAGTACCCCTAAGCACCACAGCCACAAATAACAGGCAAGTAATAATAATACACACAATTCTCTTTTGCTATCTCTATCTCTATCTCCTCCACACCTCCCAGCAAGCTTTATCCACCTCCACCCAACTCTGGCTCGCTTGCTGGGTTCACAGCAGTCCTTTATATAGTCCTTGACCCGGAAGTGCTTCTGTTCTGCTTCCCACGTGACTTGTCAGCACTTCCAGGTCAGATGGAGAATTCCAGTTCTTTAATCAACCTGGGAGTACTGTGGGGCTTCCATCCTTGTGACTTCCTAGTACTTCCGGGCTATAAGTGAAGCATGACTTCCCAGGTCCTTTCACAGCACCCCTTGGTAGTACCAATGGCACCCAACAGAGCTGAGAAACCGAACTTGAAGTCCCAGAATGCCCCGTGGGAATCTGGGGCACAGCTATACTCCAGGGGAGCTGGCGTCTAATGTTTTGGGGGAGGCAGTGTTTAAAGGTAGCTGCCTTCCCCCATCCTTCCATTTTAGGGGCATTGTGGCTGGGCTGAGCTGCCAACCGTCTGTCACACAATGTACAAAACTTAATTGTAATCCTATCAATTAGCCTTACTTACCAATAAACCAACCACAGCATGACCCCAAAGTCTACTTCCCACACTACTATTTGATAAAATAAAGGAATCATGGATTGAGTTTAGACACCTTGCTTCAATGTTAAGTCAGACACATTTGCACATTGCTTTCTGTTTAAAAAAAAGATATCCTGAGATGGTTCCTTTTTCGCAATTTGTGTGCAGTCAATTGCAATCGGTACAAACTGCATTTGATATTACCCTGGAAAAGGGATGAATCTATGTAGCACCTTAATTATATCATCCCATACAGATGGCATGACATGGCTTAGGGATGACTGACAGATTCCTGACTGGTCTACAAGCTCACTCTGAAAAGTGTCCATCACAAAATAACCTAAGGGTATTACAAAACCTGTAAAGGAATAGCACTGGCATTGTGTAATTTCTGTATGATGGTCTCTGCAATGTAGGCTCCAAAATTTCAAGAGGATGGCTCTAAGAAGTCTAAATTGTATCATAAGGCAATCGTCAGCATGAGCCAAAAAATTATCACAAGCCCTGAAATGTTGCTTCTTGCATAGTTTGCCATTACAGGTTATGTTGTATAACACACATTACACTCTTTTTATAGACAAAATAGATAGACTAAACATAAAGGCAATTGACATTAAACATATCCATTAGGCATTATTTATTACAAACGTTGAAGACAGTTGTATTGACAGAAAGTGTCGGTTAGTGGAGATATAATTAGTTCAAGAGTATTGGAATTTCACTGTTGCATCATTGAAATGCACAACAAAACAAGATTTTCTGTTCACTTCATTGTCCTGCCACCACAAAAGTCTGCATAAGGCTAACAGGTGGTCAAAATTGGCCATAAAGTTAAGTTAAATTGACATGACTTTCATGTTTTAAAAACCCCAGCTTTTGAATAAGAAACACCTTACACGTTTCCAAGTGTAAGCACATTTTATACATGATGGTGCTCAATTTCAGATTTCTCTGACTACTTTTGTTCTGAGTTTTGTCACACCTTATACTTCATGTCGTCATCCTACATGTGGATTTTACCTGGAGCTTGGTGACAACAATTTCAACTAAGAGTAATATTTATAACTGGCTAACACTGCAAAAATTGTTAATCTTAAATCTTGACAATGGAAAAGGAACATTAGAATTTTTTTAATAAGCATTTTATTGATTTTACAAACAAGTCAAGTTTAACAAAACTAGGTTTGAAAAAAATTATTCTCACCCATGAGAAACAATGCTAGGCCAACAGAGTAAAACTTTACACTAATAAAAATAAGTAAATAACTAAGTTAATAAATGAATAAAAAAGAGGGGAGAAAATCTGCTTCCTCAATTTAAATGTTTATTCTAAAATGTTATTGATTAGATCCTGCCAGGTTTTGAAAAAGTTTTGTACAGATCCTCTAAGTGAGAATTAGATTTTTTCCAATTTCAGACTATATAACCACTGACTTAAAACAGGTGAGTTAGGATTCTTCCATTTGAGCAAGATAAGTCTACATACTAATACTGAGGTAAAGGCAATGACAGTTTGTTTGTCCTTCTCCACTTTAAGCCGACCTGGGAGTCCACCAAACACAGCTGTTAGTGGATTAGGAGGGATTGTGACACCAAGGCTGTCTGATAAGCATTTAAAGATTTTGGTCCAGAATGATGTTAATTTGGTGCAGGCCCAAAACATGTGGCCCAATGAGGCTGGAGCTTGATTGCAACGTTCGCAGGTTGGATCTTTCACTGGAAACATTTTGGACAATTTTAAATGAGACAAATATGCTCAATATATAATTTTAAGTTGGATCATTTTTATGCTTTGCGCATATGGAGCTCGAGTGAATTCTGTGCATTGCTACCCACCACTCCTTTTCTGAGATGTTGATTGAGTGATCCTTATAAAATATTTTTTTAAAGGGAGCTGAGTTACTGAAATTTAATTTGATAAACCAAATCCTTTGTCAGGGATGCCAGGGGCAACGACCCGGCCGGGACACCATGAGAGACCGGATGTGGGTCTGTGCCCACCCTGGATCACGTGGGGGCCGTCTTCCTGGTTGCTTTGGGGGCCACGAGTTAAGGGCATGGAAGCCCCACCCTGCAGGGGCCCGTGGTCACCGCCAGGAGGCGCCCCAATGCCTTGGGGACCTGTTCCCTCAGCACTTCCGCCACACCAGGAAGTGCTGGGGGGAAGATTTAGAAGGGCACCTGGAGAGCTGCCGGGAGAACAGCCGGCACTTCCGCCACACTGGGGCGTGGCCAACGAGGGAATGCCGGGAGCCACCTGGAGCTCGTCTGGGAGAGGATAAAAGGGGTCGTCTCCCTTCATTCAGGGCTGGAGTCGGGTGGAAGCAGGACGAGGCAGAAGAGAGTGTGGAGGCGGCCCGAGAAGAGAAGGCATTGTGTGGCCAGGACTGTGACTGTTGGGGTTGGTGCACTATTTTGGACTGGGTCTTAGTGACCATATTTGTAAATATTGTAAATAAAATACGTGTGGTGGTGAGTAACAACATGTCCGCCTGTCTGTGTCCGGGTCGGCTCCACACCCTTTATCAATAAAATACACACTGTTCTATTGTTTGTTTATTCTTTATTTGCAGCTTTGTTTTTCAAATTGCAGACTTTGAAATTTAGCACACAAGTACTGCTCACCATAAATCTGGCTTTTGACATTTAACTTTTGGACTTGTCTCCCATTTGGGCCTTGGGAACAGCTCAAGTCAGAATAAGTGGTGGGAAATACTACAGTGTGATCTATTGATAGAGATTCACCACCACATGGTATGACTGTTAGCACACTTACCTTTCAACCAAAACAACTAAGTCTGATTCCCACCCATTACATTTATTTTTATGTTTAAATAAGCATTATCTCACTATTTTTGACACTATATGGGGTGGAAAGAACCATCTCTCACCATTACAACACCTGTCGCTTTGTTAAATCTGAAGCTACATAGTCAGATATTTGACACCTAACATCTCATATCTTGTCCCACCAGTGGGAGGCAAGGGTGGCAAGGACTTAAAGCAACAGGTCGTTATGCCACTTTATAAGCTTAGCAGATGGTTTTATCCAAAGTGACTTGCAAAAGAGATAAACAATTGAGCAACATTATGCTAGGGCCTGTTTGTTCAACAAGTGTAATAAGACAGGTAACAAAAGTTGATTCCCACAAGTGAAAAGATGTAATACCTCATGCATATACAATTATAGATTACAATCACTAAAGCATTTAAACTTAAACTTAGTGATAATAAAATTTCACCACTCACAGGACAATAAGTTAAGCATAAGTACTATTACTAAAAGACACCCAGACCCGAAAACACTTACCTCTTATGAAACAGACGCCTATGAACACAAAAGTAACTCACCTGACTCAAATCCCAAAGCAAATTAGAATCTATCCACCTATTTTGTGTGAACACAATCATTATCTTCCACTTCAAGTTTACAGCAAAGTTTGGAAATAACAATTGGACAAAGCACGGGAACAGAAATACAGTTTTAACATAGTGAGTATTATTAAATACTACAGTGTGATCTAACAACAGGGAAACATCACCTCACAGCTGATAATGGTGGTGGGATTACTAGCACACTGTCTTTTAAACTAAGAAATTTGGGTTTGGTTCTTGTTTGCTATATTTAACCTTTTCTTTAAGTAAACATTCTCCTCACTATTTTTATCAAAGCCCTAAGCAGCCCCAAGTGAGGCAATGTTGTCTCTGGATTTATTCACTGCAATTTGGGTACTTGAAGAAACAAGAAATCTGTATACAAAGAATCTTTCCAGAACTAACAATAGTTGTGTATTAAATGCAATAAGCTTAATGATAATTGTTAAGATATGAGTGCTCCAGAAAAAGCTTGGGTTGTTGCTGGAAGAGGTTCTGGTGAGACCATTAGGGAAGACCTACCCTGTGGTCTATATGAGGACCCCAATGTCCCAGTGCAGGGACAAATATAGTGCCATCCTTCAGATGAGATATAAAACTGATGTCATGGCTCTGTGTGGTCATAAAAGATCCCTGGTTATTTTTCATAAAGAGTAGGGAGTTTCCTGAAGTCCTGGCTAAATTTCCCATCATGGCCTTGTCCATTCTTGTCTCTAATTGGCTAACACTCTCACCCCGTCACCTCCTAATAGCTATTGTGTGGTGAATGTATTGGTGCAATAATGATTTTCTTTGCAGCATCCCGGTGGATGTTGTACATTAGTAGTGGTTGAGTCAAGTGCTTTGAGTAGATAGAAGAGCACTATATACAATTGACTAATCATTATTATTATTATTTTTAACTCCCTCACAAAATCTTTATAATCAAAGAAATTTATTTGGTTTTAAAAAATAAAAATAGTTAACACAGGTAAGACAAGGCAACCCAGAGCAAACAAGTGCCAAATACAATGCAAAAATTTTGAGAGAAAAACTTTAGCAATAAATTAAAAAAAAAACAGAAAATCGATACTCACAATTACATTAACATTTCAAGCGACAATGAACCACTGAAGGGTACATTCTACAGCCTCCCATCCCGCTATAAAGGATGAGGGCAGTCCTTCAGATGTGACATCACAGTGGCCCCACCTCTTAATTGGATTCCCTCACAAAATACAAGGAAAACTGGAGAACACGATACTGTACATGGATAGCAAATAATAAATTAACAGAACTATATTAACATCTACATAATTAACAAAATCATATCAAAAATAATATATCAGAATTAATGAAAATGACAAACAGATGAAAAGTAACATAAACCAGGTAGCAAGCATAAGCCTGATTGAAACATAATAGTAATAAACTTTGGCTAATATATAATTTGTATTTACTTTTCTACTTTGCCACCCATACAACATAGGGTAACTCAGCTAGTTTATTTCTAAATTTTACAGAAGTATGAGCGACATCTTGACAAAATATTAGCATTGCTACCTCTTAGACTCCGGGGCTCAAATTCTAGTCCAGTCACTGTCTGTTGTGTTTTCACATTCTTCCTGTGCCCATGTGTGTTTTCTCTGAGTAGTCCAGTTTCCTTCCACATCTCTATGACATGCAGGTTAGATTTATTATAGATTCTAATTTCTCTCTGCAAATAATGAGACTGTAATGTGTGAAAATCCCAGGAGGGTGGCTGTGTGTCGATGTGGTCTGTGAAAGACTGGCACGCTATCCAGGGTTGATTCTTTTCTTGCACCTGATGCCACTGAGACCCTGTATTGAAATAAGTGGGATTGGAAAACTAATGAATAAAATTAATCTTTCTGAAACAAAGCACAAAAACACCAACATTAAAACAGGCATGAATTTAGATTGACTGAGAAATATTTAATTTAGCAACATTTATCAGCTGATCATCTAGGTCTCCTAAAGTGAGATCACTTGAGGGTCTCTTCATATACCTGTTGAAATTACTGTATGGCTGGAACATTAAAATGAGGCAATGTTATGGTGTTTTCATTTTTGTTCTTTACTTTCACAGCTTTATTCTTTTCCTTCTTCATAAAGACTGCATCTGTGTATTTTGTATGCCGACAGAACCCAGGGGGTGGGGAGGCTTGCTTTTTATTTCAAATAGTTCAGGCTTGAGTGTTCTGTCCCTCTATATGTTACCATGACAATTTACAGTTGCTGCCTCTTTTGCTATTGCCAGAATTTTGCCATCAAGCTTCACATGTGCTGCTCTACGAAAGCAGCGACAATAAAGGTTGAGATACCGTGCTTGATTTGATTTTCAAACACTGGTCACTGAGTTTATTGTCCTCATTATTACAGAGTCAAGGTAGTCACAAAAGACTATTTGCCATTAGTAGGTGATACATACTGTATTCAGTTTCAATAAATTTCCAATTAAAGATATTCAACCCTTTTTCAGAATTAATTTGATCTAATGAACAAACAAGTATATGCATATTCAAATTGAAACATTCTTTTTGGGGTGGCCCGGTGACAGAGTGGTAGTGCTGCAGCCTCAAATTAAGGAGACAAGGGGGGTTGTGCCCCTTGTCCTCGCTATATGGAGTTTGAAAATTATCCCCATGTCTGTGTGGATTTCCACCCAGTGCTCCATTTTCCTCCCACTGTCCAAAGACTTGCAGGTTAGGCGAGTTGGCAATGCTAAATTGGCCTTAGTGTGTGTCCGGGCTGTGTGTGTGTGTTCACCTTGTGATGAACTGATACCTTGTGCAGGGTCTGTTCCAGGTCTTGCATTCTATGCAGGCTGTGATAGGCTCAGCTGGGATAACCAACATACCAACCCCTGGTGAACCTGGTTTGGATTTAGCATGTTAGAAAATGACATGACATTATTTTGATTACAATGTAACAATAAATGACTGTTACATTATACTTAAAATGCTATATGAATGGCAAGACTTTATATGTATAGGTGTGTGCCTTTCTAAACTACTGTATGTCCAGTCAGTTCAGTTTGCCACAGGTGAGCTCCAGTCAAGCTCTAGACACATCTCAAAGAGACTTGAAACAAACAGGACATGACGCATCTGACAACAATTTGGACCCTTTTCTTGGGAAAACTCCCCAAGTCACCCCTTCATGAATACACCATAATGGTACTTCTTATACAGTAACAGCTTTAATTTGAACAATAAATAAAGATTAATCAAAGAAGCACATGTGACAGAAAATATAACTGCTTGCAAGCTGCTAAGGATTAAAAGCTGTTTTGCTATAACGGCAGGTTATTCATATATGAGTCTGTCATAAGACAGGGTGCAGTAAGCTGACCTAGGACAACTTCTTTTTTAAGGAACGTGTCTGTTAGACACAGGAAAGATGACCTTTTCTTCTTTGGGGTCCCCTCTGACACATACACAAAAAAGAAACGGTTGACGGTTTTGTGTAATATAAAATGAAATGCTTAGATGCTGTTTTGTAAGTAAGGGGGAGAGAGGAAAATGAATAATAAAAAGCCGACCAAAAAGTGAAATTTGCTTTTCTGCCTTGCAACGTAGAATCCATGTACTCCTCTGTGACTGAATAAAGACTGATTGATTGAACTATTCCTGTCTTTCTCAGAGATCTCCTTCCACACACACATCACAAAGTATAACTTTTAAACATCAAATAAAAATACCTTTTTTAAAAACAATCAAAAATTAATAAGGAACGTTTAGGGGTGTCTTTAGTCTCTTTGTTGTATATCACATCAGCACACATCTACATTTTCTGAGGCAATGTCATCTACGAGGTCATTATACAACATCTTCTGTGTAAGGTCTGAGTTGATACTGATGACAGCCAAGCTGCTTATACGTTGTTGTACCATGGATGACCTCAGATTATGTCTTGATGAACTTAATGTTAGTACTGCACTCGTCGGATGCAACTGTAACTGGGAAGGTTGCTGCAATCCAGCAGGCAATCCATAGATTTGGACTTCAATGGTATTTAACCAATGACATACAAATTGATCTGTTTCTTTAATAAATAAAAACCTAATTAGTTTTAATAATAATACTAATGGTCCAGGGTATCAATGTGCTGTTAAACTTTGTTACTTGATATAGCCAACAGTACCATTTATGAGATATGATACAGCAAGAATAAAAACAATTTTAATACTACTACTGCTAGTACTATTAATGTAAATAATAATACAAACTAATACCACCACTACAAATAATATAAAATACAACAACTAATAATAGTAATAATAATTACAGTATATACAGTATACAGTAAATACAGTATAAAATGCTACTAGTAATAATAATAACAAGTCAAGCCAAGTTGGGGAGCATGCACCGGTACAGTGCGTTGCGCACCCACTACACAATGAAACAGCTCAGGATCCCGGTTGGCAACCCCCCCAGGCAGACACACGGTCCAGTCCCACCCTCCGGAAATGACCCTCTATCTGCCGCAGCCAGGTGTTACATGGGCGACTCCTTGGCCTGGTCCAGCCTCTTGGGTCCCCAACAATGAGGATCTTATGAGCCGGATCACCCGGGGAAACGCACCACATGGCTGTAGTGCCGTAACTGACGCTCCCTCACAATGCAGGTAATGTGCCTCATTCAGGCCTCCATGAGCAACCGCTCATTCGACACAAAGTCAAACCAATGGTACCCAAGGATTTTCTGGAGAGACACAGTACCAAAGGAGTCCAGTCTTTGTCTCAGGTCACTGGATAGCGTCCATGTCTCGCAACCATATAGTAAGACAGGAAGCACCAGGACTCCAAAGACTTGGACCTTTAGTTAGATAATAATAACAATGAAATAAAAATTACTAATACTACTATTTAACATACATAATAATCTTACTTGATGTGGTAAATATCAGGTCAAAATGAAGCTGAATTTTTAGATATTTAAAAAAAATGAACATATCACTGTAAAGGAAAAGAAAAAAAAAAGTGCTTGAAACTGCCTGCCTGTTAAAGCAGGACATCCTGACTTCATTTTTACCAGTACACTTTATATTAGGAAATGGGACCATACAGTATATAACATTTAACTTTGTACTTTGTTTTGTGATAACAGTTCACGTATAAGATGTCTTATTTCTTATGCCTAGGGCTTTTAAAATGTTTAACTAGTTTGGGACTTTACAGAACACTTCATTCAGAGGTGTGTTTTTGCAGTATACCATTTATTGAAAAAATGATTGGTGAAAATTAAAATATATTAAAATGTATTTTGTAAATGAACCTAACTGATAAAAGGAAGTTTTCTGTTAGATTTCTTCAATCTGCCATGATGTTTTCAAAAAGGTGCATGGGGGCTGCACTTAGAGGTGCAAATAAAGGACAGCCATGTTTGAATTTCAAATACATTGCCGACTCAAAACTTTTCCAACTATACTGATGCATTTATCTAAATGTAAAGTTTTCCTACCAATCACAGCAATTAGCAATAAGGCATTAACTAAATTAGTAATGTTAGCAGCTAATAAAATTAGCCAACAATTGAAGTTAATCTGAGTTGATTGTTCTTTTTGTATGTCAAAGTTTCTTGTGTGGTGCATTTCTACAATTCACCAATAACTAACCAGTAGCAGGAGAGCCTTTGTGTCCCCAATACAAGAACACTCAGAGCACTTAATATGTCCACTAATAGCAGCCTTTAATAATGTGTATAAGTCCTGAGGTTCATTTGGACATAATAAACAATCCACAGCATATACTGTATCCACATAACATATCAGCTAGATATTGTAATATCAGATAATATCTGTTAAACACTCAGCATCAAAATCTTTGCACATAATGCTTTTGTCACTCCATTGTTACTCCATTTTAGTGGCAGTAATGCTAGCTACCTTACTAGAAGTTAGACAAATTTAGATTTCTAAACACACCTATAGGTACTGCATGAGCTGCTTCTTCATGGTTTTGGTTTTTTTTTCTTTTCTGTGCTCCTGTCAGCATTTGATATTTAAAAAATGTGCATATTTTCACATTGTCATTATGGGTTATTGAGGGTAGACTGATGGGAAAAAATGGCAAGTTTATCCATTCAAAATTAAATCTTCAACATAATAAAGTGTACAAAAAGTGAAGGGGTCTGAATACTTTCTGAAATGAATGTACCTATGTAGAGAGTGTTCAGATTTAGTAAGGTAGATCTAATTTTAATTATGATCATAGATAAGATGGTATGTCACTTGCTCGTACGAGCAAGCGACACACCATCTATGGTCCAGTGACCCACATCATGCTAACAGAGGAATCAAACCATTACACATATCTGAATCTGTTCCTCGGACAGTCGCAGTCAGGGTGGGTGATGGAACGCTTCTTATGGATGACGCTGCAGTTGTGCTGTCTACTTTGAGCAGCTGTTTAAAGATGATCCTCCGGCTAGGACATTGGACTTCTCTGGGTCCACAGTTCTTGAGGCTGATCCTTTAATTAGCTGTGAACCACCCAATCTCACTGAGCTTGCGCAGGTGGTGAATCAGCTGAGGGTAGGGAAGGTTGCAGGTATCTGTGGTATCTTAATGAACTTCTCCATACTGGTGGTAAGGCTGTCCTCCTGGCATTACAAGCAATCTTTGCTTCCATTTGGGCATCATCCCAACTGACTGGAAAACAGGACATGTCCGTATCTGGAAAGGGAAGGGTGATTGCAACTACAAGGAGATAACATTGCTCTCAGGGCCGGGTAATGTCATCCTCAATTGGATCTGTGATCAATTGCTCACTTACCAGCAACTGGAGCAGTCTGATTTTATGCTTAAGAAATCTACCATCGACCACATCCTGGCACTAAGGGGTCTCATTGATCACAAACACAAATATCAGCAGAGTTTCTTTGAAACCTTTGTCGATTTTTGCAAAGCATTCGACTCTGTTGATGGAGCTGCTCTGTGGAATATCCTAAGAATTTGTGAGATCTCCCTGAAGTTTCTGGATGTCATGGCAGCCTGTACACTTGTACTGTGAGTGCTGTGCAGAGTTGAGGCAGAACCTCTGCATTTTTCCTAGATGATTCTGGGTTTTCATAAGGGGTGTGTTCTTACTCCTACCAGGCTCAATGCTTGCATGAACTAGGTGTTGGGTGGGGTCGTTGGGTCCAGCGGCTGTGGGGCATCTGTTAATGAAGAAAGATTCACTGATCTTGACTTTGCTGACAATGCTGTCCAGGCCTTTAATGTCCTCTTGGGCAAAGCCATCAGCAGTCTGTCTTGTTGACCTCGTCGAGAGGTTTACTTACCTCGGCAACGACATTCATGTCTATTGTGACTCTTCCTATGAAGTCAGTAGAAGGACTAGGAGAGCATGGGGACCCATGAGGTCACTGGAAAGGGATGTGTAGCGCTCCCGATATGTTTGCAAAAGAACAAAGGTCCAAGTCTTTGGATTCCTGGTGCTTCCTGTTGTGCTATATGGTTGTGAGACACAGACGCTATCCAGGAACCTGAGACGAAGACTAGACTCCTTCAGTACGGTGTTTCTTTGGAGAATCCTTGGGTACCGCTGGATTGACTTTGTGTTGAGAAAGCAGTTGCTCATGGATTCCTGAATGAGGCACATTGCCTGTATTTTGAGGGAGCATCAGTTATGGCACTTATGGCTATGTGGCGCAATGCCCTGAGGGTGATCTGGCTCACGGGAGTGAGTGGTTGGACAGGGCAAAGTGGACGCCTGCGTAACACCTGGCTGCAGCAGACAGGTGGGACTAGACCGTGTATCTGTGTGCAGGTTTGCCAACCGGGATCCCAAGCTGTTTCATCGTGTGCTGATAAAAGATAAGCAATGACATAAAGTACATACAGTACAGCACACATGTATTTTCTAAAGTAGTTATGCTGCAGAGGCTCCATCTTCAAGAATAAAATGCCAATGTGCCTAATTTATGAAGACAAATATGTCAGTGTAGTCTTACAGTTATTGCTACAGTGCTTGTAGGGTATACAACAAGCCTTCTGTGCTTTTTGTTTGACATGTTATATCCAAATTTGTTTGTGTATTTGCTTAACAACGAGAAAATATAGCATTCTCTACTAGTGAGATATTCTGATGTACTAATTTTGCAAAGTAGTTTTAATAAGAAAAATATTCAAGGAATGTTAACAACCTGACATTGCTAAAACAATGAAAACATAGATTTTCTCTGTTTAAAGTCTACCATTCTTAATCCTTATTAAATGCTTTTATTTAATGTCATTGATAGAAATAAAGAACTGAAAATGTTGAATATAATTGAGTAGATATGACCAATTTATATGTCTTCTTTCATAAGCAATATTTTTAGGAGTATTACATTTGTATAAAAAAGGCAATCATGAAAAAATTACAGTGTATTAAGATATCTGAATCATGAAACTGGGGTGGCCCAGTGGCTTTATGAATGAGTGGGTCTTGTGAATAACAAGCACCTAATCTTTGGCTGGATGCTGCCATACACCCAAGGATAGGTTCTGATATCCCATAACACAAAATTTAGGTTGAGAATGTCATACTATGTTATTGATGGTAAGCCCTGTTATAACCTACTTTTTCATCTTGGATGAAATGATTCATTAAATACTCTTGCTCCTCAGTGGTTGTGCCATAAAGTTCCATTAAAAGAAGACTTAATTTTACTTTTCTTGGCTGATCCTTTTATCCAAGGAGACTTAGAACATTTGAGACACAATGGGTCCCATTTCTTTTGTTTTTCCAGTTGGAGTACAGGCAGGTGGAGTGACTTGCTCATGTTTACTCAGTGGCAATAGGAGGATATGAACCCACAATGTCCAAAGCCTTAACCATTACACCATAATGCTCCTGCAGGGAACATTTCACAGAAATTGTAAAATTTCAGTCTCATATTTCAGATGTATCTGTGGCTAATTGCAACTTTCTAGGGTCATTATTTAGTTTTCATTTTGTAGTTTGGCAGTGTTGGCCCCCAGGGAAGAACAAAATAAAATAAGCAATCAACAATAAAGAAATCTTTTTCAAAACCTGGCAGGATCTAATCAATAACATTTTAGAATAGTCATTTAAATTGAGGAAACAGGTTCTCTCCCCTCTTTTACTCCATTTATTTTTGTTCATTTATTATTTTATCTATTCACTTGTCTTTACTAGCATAAAGTTTTACTCTGCTGGCCTAGCTCTCTTTCTTAGGGGTGATTTGTTTCAAACCTATTTTTTTCCTTTTGTAAAACTTGAGTTATGTGTATGGAATGTTATTTGATTTTAATAAATTCAATAAAATAAAAAAAAATGAGGAAGTGTATAAATTTAAGACAAGAAGACAGGTACAGTAGATATATATATATATATTATATATAATTTTTCCAGGTTTATTGAATGAAATGAATGACTTGTCAATCCATATACTTACTTTTCAGGTTTCAGATTTGTTGCGTGTTGATAAATATTAATGTCTTCTGTATTCCATGAATTATTAGTCTTGTCCTGTTTTAACCTCTCCATCCCCTAGTAAATCAATTCTATTCTCTCATTTAAGCAGTCCTTAGGTAATGTGCACACATGCCTTCCCAATACATTAATGCCCTTCTAGTTCAGAATAGCTTTAAAAATTGAATCTTTTCTGAAGGGAGCACCATTGTCTCACAAATCTCAACTCATCTACCCCACACCAATACTTCTGTTGGTTGCATTGCTTTTGCCAGGGAGGATCCAGAGGAACCTCCATGTTTCAAATGACTTTCCTCCAGTACGTGTCTGATTCTTTTATATGCTGAATTTGTGAAGGTAGGATAAGGTTGATAGCTTGTCTTAATATATGTTTTGATTAGTTATTGCAGGAGCCATTTGCCAGTTATTCAGGTCACGTTAAGTTGATAGAAGTATTTTCTTAGTTATGTTGAATGTTTGCCTATAAATTAGTGCATAGTATATGGGAGGTTCTTATAAAACCCCACAAGCTGAATTTAAAATGGAATATTCTAACTATTTCATGATCCTACGATTGCAGATCAGTCTCAGTTTAGTGACCTACCTTGCCATGCCTTAACATGCTCAGTTGTATGTGCAGAGCCGAATGTTTAGATTATGTACTGAATGTGAAGTAAAGCTACAGTTATCCCAAATTTTAATAAAAGCTTTTGAATTTGTGCAAGTGAAAAACAAAAATCTATTTTAAATCTAACCATGGGAATAGCATGTTTTTGTGTGTCACAAAATGAATGCTTCGTCTAAACCCAGTTTTCACACGTTCAGAGCAATAGCATATCATTTATGTATTTTATAGCACTGACCAATCCAGTTTCATTCTTTAAAAAGGAACAGCCATTGGCTTGATGGTAACCAGAATCTTGATGAATTATTAACAGGTACCATGCTGTCCACATTTGCACTGCAATTATGGTTAGATAATACAATAACATAGGCAATATTCATTATGATCTTTCAAGCTTATTGATTTTTATTTAAAAGAAATGTAAATGTAAAAAGAAAATTGTCGATACAGAGGAAATTACAGTACATCAGCTTACAAAATTCCATATAAAAATGAAATGATTGTATATTTGCTTAAGCCCTTTTATGTTCCAACTCTGCTATCTAAACCATGCAAAGAGCTGTCAGAATATGTTTGCTGCACCAGATTCTCAGAAACATGTTATAAGCTATTTCAGGCTTTAATTTATTTTTTATTATCTGAGAATATTCAGTAGCATTAAAAGTACATCTGGATAAGTGGAAACCTTTCAAGTATTTGCTGTAATGTATTCTGGCCTCCTGTACTGTGTAAGATGTTATATTAAGACATTTGAGTGTTCAGTCCTTTGAAAAACAATATTGCCTTTAAAATTAATGTTTAGCCTTTTTATGCTTTGCTGCAAATATTATTATTTTTACACAAAAGCCAAATGGTTATAATGACATTTTCTTGTTGCTGTTCCTCTTTAGCGAGCTATGCCATGCTCTGTTGAGTTCTTTTGACATGTCCTTACACTGTAAAAAAATAATGTTAAATTTACGGTAAAGCACTGGAAGCTGGATTGCCAGAATGTTACCATAAAAAAAAGGTGACAATATGGTATAATTTTGTAGTAGATAACCGTTTTTTCTTTACAACAGAAGTGAATGTTTAACCATAACCTGATATCCTACGCACTGTAATAAATATGGCAATCAATAAACTATTAGAAAACACTGTCAGGATCAAACACCAGTACACAGTTTGCATCTGTGAAGTAAAAACAACCAATAGCAAACATGTATCATTTAATTATACACATTGAAAACAATTAATTGTTTAAGGATGTTACGGCACATTGTCTGGTGGAGAAGTAAAGTTTGCTTTTGTGGTGTATGGTGTCCTACAGGTGTGCCAGCTTATCGAATACAACCCACCATAAATCAGCTTCTATAACCTCAAAAAACATTCAGTACACAGGTAAAAATATGTCTGCTAACTTTGTGTAAGTTTTTTTCCCTCTTATTTAAAGGTATGTGGTTCACTAGGAACAATATGGTAAAAGAGGGTGTGTCCTTATGCAAATATCATAACTTCGGTGTTACTGAAACAGCACTTTACTGTTTTACATTTTGCAGTTGTTTACCTTCGCTATTTAACAGTTTTACACTGTAAAATTAACAGAAATTTTTTCAGTGTAACTGTAATGTTTCAGTAAATGGTACGTAGCATATTTTGAAGGTAGAAAAATATCGATTTTGCAGGATTTGGTTGTAAAAAATAATGAATTAAATTTTTTAAGATACACAGGTAATTTTCAGTAGAACATAAGGTAAATTTCCTTTTTTTCAGCAAAGGTATTTTACTTTCACCATTTACAGTATTTTTACTGTTAAATTTACTGACATTTTTACAGTGTACATTCAACATATCTAGCAGCATTCAGCATTGCTCTTCAAATCTGTGAACTGATTTTTTTTCCATTTTTCATCTGTTAGATTGCCTACAAATCAAAGAGACAGGATTGTGTTGAGGCACAGATCTGGTGAAGGCTTCCAAAAGTTCCTGCAGCATTGAAGGTTTCTAAGAGCACAGTAGCCATTATAATTCATCCATCCATTATCCAACCTGCTATATCCTAACTACAGGGTCACGGGGGGTCTGCTGGAGGCAATCCCAGCCAACACAGGGCACAAGACAGGAAACAACCCCTGGGCAGGGCGCCAGCCCACCGCAGGGCACACACCAGGGACAATTTAGGATCGCCAATGCACCTAACCTGCATGTCTTTGGACTGTGGGAGGAAACCGGAGTACCCGGAGGAAACCCACACAGACACGGGGAGAACATGCAAACTCCACGCAGGGAGGACCCAGGAAGTGAATCCAGGTCTCCTAACTGCGAAGCAGCAGCGCTACTACTGCGCCAACATGCCGCCCAGCCATCATAATTCTTAAATGGAATTACATGGAACAGCCATGACTCTTCTTGAAGCTGAATACCTGCCCAAAATAAGGAATCATGGGACAAGGTTCATGGTAAAAGAGGTGATCAAGAACCCAATGATCACTCTGGTTGAGCTCCAGAGAGCCTGCATGGAGATGGGAGACACGTCCAGAAGGACAACCATCACTGCAACATTCTATTAGTCTGGGCTTAATGGCAGAGTGGCCAGGCAGGAGCCTCCCATCAGTAAAAGACACATCGAAGCCCACATGGATTTTACAAAAAGACATCTGACTATAAGAAATGAGATTCTCTGGTCAGATGAAACCAAGATTAGTGACATGTATGGAGGAAACCAGGCACTGCTCATCACCTGTGCACAGAGGTGGCCTTAGGGATGTGCAGGGCCTACAGTTGACCAACCCCATGCAGGGCCAGTTACGTCAAACTCTGTTACTGGTATGTGTGGACTGTATAAACTTGCATGCAAATTTAGTAAAAATAATGTTAACATACACTGGATTTTCTCTTTACAGTATTCAGCTAAATTTTTGCAAGATAACACGTGGACTTTATCAAAATATAATTGGAGACTATAACTTGACAAATCTGCTTGCACATGGACCTCAAAAGCGGGGCCCCCTTAGGTGTGGGGCCTGGGGAGGTCACCGCACTTGCCACCCCCAAGCGCCATTCTTGCCTGTGCAATACCATTCCAGCGATGAAGCATGGTGGTGGCAGCAGCATTATGCTGTGGGCTTTGTTTTTCAGCGGAAGGGATTGGAACATTAGACAGGGTTGAAGGAAAACTGAATGGTGCAAAGTACGGAGATACCCTTAATGAAAACCTGTTCCAGATCATTCTGGACTTCTAGGACAAGGACCCAGCAGGACAAGGACCATACGCACAAAGCACTAGATGAAATAAGAATGACTAAAAGACTGCTCTGGGGATGTCCTTGACTGGCCCAGTCAGAGCCTGGATTTGAACCTAATCAAATATTTCTGGAGAGACATCAAAACAGCTAATCACCAACAGTCTCTGTCCAACCTGACAAAGCTTGAGAGGATCTACATATAAAAATGGGCAGAAAATCCCTTGTCCGTGTGTGAAGATGTTCATGTTAGACCCAAGAAGACTCCAGGCTGGAACTGCTGCCAAAGATGCTTTAATTAAGTCCTGAGCAAACGGCCTGAATACTAATGTCAGTGTGATTTTTCACTTTTTATTTTCAAATAAATTTGCAAATATGTCTAAAATCATGTTTTAGCTTTATCATTCTGGGGCATTGAATGTTGTTTAATGTATTAAAAAATGAGTTTCCATGATTTTAGCATAAGGCAGCAAAATATATAAAAAGTGAATGGGTCTGAATATTTTCTGAATCCACTGTAGGAAAATAAATGTATCGTTCTTGCAATAGACACCTGGCGGCTTTTTTTTTTGTTCTTTATTTCACCTTATACAATTTCTTGTATTAGGAATTTGTTAGTTTTCACATACACCTTGGGGTCAGCCATTGTACAGTGCCCCTGGAGCAATTAAAGGTTAAGGGCCTTGCTCAAGGGCCCAGCAGAATAGGATCTCTTTTGGCACTGACAGGGATTCAAACCGGCAACCTTCGGACCACCAGCGCAGATCCTTAGCCTCAGAGCCACCACTCAGCTAACTGAGCAGCAAGTAAAGTTGAAAATAAAGGACTGGGAAACGAATCAACATCAAAGCTTAAAGAAGTGGTCTTAACTGATAAGTCAAAAAGTATACTTTCACCGAAAACCAGAATGCAAAAAAATAAAAAAAATAGCATGGGTTTGTAATCATAAACACAAAGAAAGACATTCACATTTTAATCGATTGTTGTCCAAATCACAGATAAGTGAAGTGTGGCACAAGTATTTAAACAATTGTGTAGATGACAACAGGCATTACAATGCATGGAACAGTGTCCTCCTGGTAACTAGGAAGCAGGAGAGCCAGAAACAGAGCCCAGAAAATGGCAATGCCTATTAAATAAAGTAAATGGTATCATGGAACAGTAATGAAAATAAAAATAAAAATAGAACATTTCCTCCCACAACACATTATATGAGAGAAAAATGGCTAGAAATATTCCTCAAGACATAAAACAACTAAAACTCACAAAAGGCTGAGATAACTCTGGAGAAACATTTAGATACCCATAAGTAGCTGTCAGCTAATACCAACTAATATGAGCAATTAGGACTCACGTTAGGGACTTTTTAAACTTCTTCTCTAGACAGAGAGGAAGCTCCTGGTCTGGGGCAAAAAATTGGTTTCTGTGATGGAACCCAGGGCGTCAAGGGCCCTCCCCACCCAACACAAACACACAAAGAGTCTGGGGTGCAAATAAAGGATGGTTTATTCAACCATACCCCTCAAACAATTAACAAAAAGCACAAAAACACAGGTTTTTCTCTCCATAATTTAATTCTTCCCCATAATTTCTCTCACCACTACACCGCCCTCCTCCAGTCAAGTGTTGCCCTTCTTCCTCTCAGCTACAACTTGCCTGGCCAAGTAAGTGCGATCGCTTTTATTATTGACCTGGGAGTACTTCCAGTGCCAGGGCCACTGCCTCGATGGAAGTACTTCCAAGTCATACAGAAGTCCATTACAGCAGGGAGCTTGTCTCCCTGTAGCGCCCTCTTATGGCACCCATTGACCCCAGCAGGGCTGCTCTGCCGTACTAAATCTCCCTACATATCCAGGGCCGCTGCCATCTAGTGTGCTGGGGGAGTAAAAAGCCCCCAGAGAAATCTTCTCTTTTTAGTGGGCTGACTGTCATTCCCTTTATTCTGGGTGGGATGCCCTTATCCTCCCAGGCCAAAATTGCCCTTCTGCTGTTAGGTGCGCCCCCATCCGGGTAAGGAACCATCCCCTCTTCTGGCCGGGATGCTGTCCAGCCCTTTTGGCATCTACAGTGCATTTCAGAAATTGTGAAAGGTGGCCTATTTTTGGGTAAGTCACTAGGTCTGTATTTATGCCACTTTTGGAGATGGGGTCTTTCTAAAATGGAGAGAAGGTGATAACTATAATGTAAAGGTATAGGGTTCCCAATGACAGAGAACACCACTTGCAAAGCTTCTTGGAGAATGACATTATACTTGCAGAAGTTAGTATATAAGCCCCCAGCCATGTCTCCTACTTTCAGATAAGAATTTAGAATCGACACTTAATTGTTTACTATATCAAAGGTGTTAAATACCTTATCATCTTACTGACTCGTCATGTTGTTGGAAGATCCTAACTCTGATATTTACCTGCCCTTTGACTGTACCATAATTGTTAACACTAAATTCCTGTTAGACATATTTTAATGGGTCTAGTGGTTTTAATCCTATACTTTACTTTATGATAATAGTTAAAAGAAGAACAATTTTTTATCATAAATACACATGTTCTTAGTAAATCTCTCTGTTGGCTGATAGAGTAGTCAGGGGGAACAATAATGTATTCTGGGTCTGTGGATTTTAGCTGTAAAGTGTATTGATTAAGAAGCAAATGACAAGAAATGAAAATCGTATTATAGGAATCAGGCTCACAGTATTCAATAACTTGTATCTCACTGTTCTGTTTGTTCTCTCTAGATTTTAAAATGTCTTGGGTAATGTCAACTATTCAGTGTTTCTGTAGTAGCCGGCTTTACAGCAAAAGCAAAAAAAAAAAAAAAATCATTGCGGGGGAAGAAATGAAACACTAATAACATTTTTACCAATAAAGCAAAGAACACAAAGACTTCCACATTCAGGAGAGTGTCATAGCAACTGCAATATCCTAACATGAGGCAATGTTCTCCTGCTCATTTTTTTCTCTTTTTGATATTCCTAAAGCTGTGTTAAGACACTTTTCCTTATCCTAATTTATTTAATAAATGGATACTACTATCGTACACTAAAAGGCAGCTCAAGAGACAGTTAACATGAGCTGTTATAAAATGGCATCTCGATTTCAATTGGCTTGTCTCTTTACACTGACTGAATATTCTGACAAGTACAAATTATGAATAATTTCTTCTTTTTAAAATTGTTTTGGATATTGCCAGTACTTTATTTCATTTTTTTTTATTTTTAATTAAGCCCCTCAGCTGCCCCCCTAGCTAAAGATAAGCATGCGCGCATCTTGCTGTTGCAGTCTCTGTGCCATGAAGAAGCTTCATCCAGTACTGAAAGGCTTTGAGGCTAATACAGCACGATACTGTATTTACCGAGGCTTTGAAAGCACCATGTCGCCAGGCAGCCTTCCAAACACATCATCCTATGCTTAACTGTCATTTTTCTGGGGTCAAAAAGCCCATGAGCTGCAAAATTCATGTCAGTTTTATTTTTCCAAGTTCAAGAGACTAATCTAGTGAAGCCAGTGTGAATCAGGAGTGATTTTCTTCTATCTTAGCTTATTTTTTTGTGCCGCATGTCAGTGTACTTGAAAAAGGGATGATTTTGATGTTAACACATAAAAAATATATTTTTTTGAAAAGACTGCTCTTATTCAGATGTGATTTTAACCCTAAACACTGTTTCTTCCCAGAAACTGTGCAGTAGCAACTAAACCAACATGAGATGGACTAACAAATATTACAAGCTTTCACATCCATTTTTAATGTAAAAGCTAGCTTGTATAAGATGAATCATTTGCTACAAATGATAGTAGAGTGGCTTTAGTTTAAAGATCAATTTGAATGTGGTCCTAAAATAATACAATCATAAATGTGTAGTCTTGCTCATAGTGTATGAGGAGGACCATTTCTCATACTCCTCTAATAGCTTCATTCTTTGCGGAACAGCTTATGAGCTCCCATTTCTCATTAACAACTGTTACTAAGCCTCCTTATAATAGATGTAAATTAGTCCATCAGGTGTAAATAATTTACATTGTTTAAATTTAGAACACAGAACGCAGTGCTACAGTGGCTGGATTATGGATTCATACCCGCTTGTTTTCTGGTGGACTTGTGGGTAGATTAAAAAAAAAAAAGTTTTTTACAGAAGCCCAATAAATAGCTAAATAAACAGAAAAATAATAAATATTATATTATGACAAACAACAACCTCCCAAACACACACCAGAATGACTAAAAAGAAATAAACCTCTGGCTAAACACCAAAAGATTAGTCCCAGTCACAGTGACATTATAATGGTGTGTTGCTGTTGGTACAAAGGAGCCCCAGTAGCGTTTCTTGACACACTTCTGCTGAATGATTTGTTAGCTGAAAGTCCTCAGTATTATTGTGTCAGAGAAAGGATGTGCAACATTGTTTATCAGTTTTCAGTGCATCATCAGTGCACTCAGTTTTGCTTTTCATTCTCTTCTCCACTACTGCCTCCTGGGAAATAACAGTTCATCTTGAGACTGAGCCTGCTGTTTTAACGAGGTTGTTGATTGGGTGGATCTCTCGTGAAGTGATGGTACCAGCACACCACAGCGTAGAAAATTGCACAGGCCATCACAGAGTTATAGAAGACATGAAGGATGTCACTACTTACATTAAAGAAATGGAGTCTCTCTGCCCTATCATACATAGTTCCCCTGTATTACAAGTCCAGCCCAACCTGTCATTAATGTGAACCCCCAAGCACTTGTAGCAATGCCACCACCTCCACATCCACTCCCTGAATAATGACAGTGATCTGTGTGGAGTTTTCGTGCTTTCCTCAATGCTTGTATATCCACACTCAGGTTTTTATCCCACCTAGCATAGAAATGTGTTTAAATTAGATTGGTAAATGTAAATGCTTCGAGTGAGTGTTTATGAGTGGCTCCGGTGCCTTGGACTGTTGCTGCTGGCATAAGTTTGGCCCTATTGCAACCTTAAATTGGATTACGTGAATTTGGGAATATTCTGTTATGACATGTTAGGTCAGGACTTTAACAGACTTAACAGCAAATACATTAGCATCTTCACTTTTCTCTTTTGTGTATGAAGTATGGGTTTGGGAAACAAGAAACAATGTCATTTCACATAGCATCTGTGCCATTTCAGAGTCCCCCTATTGACCCTGAAATGGGTTAAGCTTGTTTGAGAATGTTGTGTTACCATTGTAAGCTACCATGTTGTACCAAATCAGTACGTTGAAGTCTAAAATCCAAAAACCCACTCAGCACACTAAGTTTAGTTGTTAAACCCTACATTTTTATTATTTGCATCATATATGTATATAATCCTCAATAGGATCCGTGATCACTTGCTCACCTACCAGCGACTGGAGCAGTCTGATTTTATGCCTAATAAATCTACCATCAACTGCATCCTGGCACTGAGGGTTCTCATGGAGCACAAACATGACTATCGGCAGAGTTTCTTTGCAGCCTTTGTTGATTTTCATGTCCCTGTAGGACATCTTGAGATTTCATGGGATCACCCCCAAAGTTGCTGGATATCATGGGAGCCCTGTACACTGGTACTGTGAGTACTGTGCAGAGTGGAGGCAGAGCCTCTGGTTTTTTTCCAGTTGATTTTGGGATTTTTCAGAGGTGTCTTCTTGCTCCTACTCTGTTCAATTCTTGCATGGACTGGGTGTTGGGCAAGGTCGTGGGGTCCAGCGGCAGTGGAGCATTTTTTGGTGAAGAAAGATTCACTGATCTTGACTTTGCCAATGGTGCTGCGATCTTCATGGAGTCAATGGAAGCTCTAACTGGGGCTTTCGAGAGACTGAGTGGAGTCTGAGTGTATGGGATTGCAAGTCTCCTGGATAAAAAAACAAGATCCAGGCCTTTAATGGCCTCTTGGGCACAGCCATTGGTAGTGTGTCTATCTGCGGAGAGAGTGTCAACCTTGTTAAGGGGTTTACTTACCTCAGCAGAGACATTCATGTCTCTGATGACTCTTCCTATGAAGTCAGTAGATGGTTTGGAAGAGCAAGGAGGTCATGAGTTTGCTGGAAAGGGGTGTGTGGTGCTCCTGATATGTTTGGAAAAAGACAAAGGTCTAACTCTTTAGAATCTTGGTGCTTCCTGGTTTTTGTTATATGGTTGCGAGATATAGATGCTATTCAGTGACCAGAGACAAAGACAAGACTCCTTCAGTACTGCGTCTCTTCGGAGAATCCTTGGGGACAACTGGTTTGACTTTGTGTCAAATGAGTGGTTGCTTGCAGAGTCCCAAATGAGGCACATTGCCTGCATTGTGAGGGAGCATCAGTAGTGGCACTACAACCATGTGACACGATTCCCCGAGGTTGATCCAGCTCATAGAATTGCAAGTACCCAAACAGCTGGACCAGGCCAATGGAATGCCTATGTAACACCTGGCTGTGGTAGATAGATGGTCATTTCTGGAGGGTTGAACTGGACCGTGTGTCTGCCTGGGGGGTTGCTAACCAGGATCCCAAGTTATTTCGTCATGTGGTGGATGTGGCAACGTGCTGTAGCAGTGCATTTTCCCCAACCTAACCTGACCTGTATGAACACACTCAACAACAACAGCAACATTTATTTATATATCATATTTTCATGCTAACAGTGTAGCTCAAAGTGCTTTACATGATGACAAAAAGAAATTTATATGAAATGAAAAACAAATAAGATTAAGCAATAATCTTAAAGAATAAGTAACAAAGAAAAAGGTAAGGTCTGATGGCCGTGAGAACAGAAAAAACAAAAAACTCCTGTTAGGCTGGAGAAAAAAAAAAAAAACAAAATCTGCAGGAGTTCCAAGGCCAAAAAAACACCCAGCCCACATGTTAGGTTGTGGTACATGGTCACAAACTGGAAGGAGTTTGGCTGAGCCTCCATTTTAATGAAGGGAGTACAGGGGCTGCCTGAAAGACCTTTTAAAGGCTCAAATGGCAGTGACACCTACTGCTGATAGAGGTTTTTCCACTCCATTGTCCGTGGAACTATGGAGGGATTCTGTTAAGATTCACCAGAAACCACCTTATGGCCAAAAGGACATTGAGTGTGAGGTTAGGAGGAGATTTTGTGATGAAGACTCATCTGGAAAGAAGGTCTTGAGAGAGAGAAAGACAGGACAGGAGGCAAGTGCTTCCTTGTACTTTTGATGAGGGCATTTAGACAGGCATACAGAAAATGACAGGTTTGCTAGATGTACTGCAATTTGCTTGTGATGCAAAAAGTCATATACAAAATGTCATTATGACTTTGCTGTATTATTTGTAAAACCTCCTAGTGTCATGCCGTGAGCCTGTTCATGCATCTCCTGTTGCTAGGCTACCTCATAATTAGTGCACTCATCAGCAACACATCCACTATCAAAGCAGACCTTAACCTAAACTCACTGCTTGATTTTAAAGATCCTTTGGCTGTTCTCATATATTTCTGATGTTTGTGTGTTTTGAACCCTTGCTTTGTTTTTATCACTACTACATTTAGCTTGTCATTTAAACCTGTGTTTTGTTAGCTTGTTTTTTAACTTCACAATCTTATTTAAATATTTTCTGCAATGTGTACACTGTTTGACTCACTTTCTGGTTTGTGGATCTGTTTTAAGCAGGACCACAAAAGACAGTCACTGTACCCAATGTTAACATAAATTCAGGCATCTACAAAGGAACAGGGTTCCAATTGAAGGTAAAAACTAAGGATATTTTCAAATTCAAGCTCAAATTTATTGTCATGTATGTTATAGTACAACACAGTTTAAGTTACAAGCTTTCCCCAGACTAGTGTGAATAAGCATAATACCAGCAAAAGCAAATCTACATAAGTGTAAGCCACCCTGATTTGGCATTTTCATAAGAAATGTAGTGATTTACTTCATGAGGTGATAGTATATAATAAACAAGAATAGTTGCATCAAATACTCCAAATATTAAAGTGTGGCCTTCATTTTAAAAATGTACAGTCTAAATATTCTCAATTGTATTAGAAAAAAAAAGAAAAATAACAGATTTTGTAATCACTGACCTTGAAATAGTCTAAAACAATACTCGACATGCTTATGCTTGAAATTTGTCATTTTTAACCTTCAGGGAGTGTCTCTGAGAAGATGAGTACCATCATTAAAGAATCAAATATCAAAAATATTATCATAAAACGACACTCCACATGCCAATATTACTGATTCCCAATTTTCTAAGTATCATGAAAAGGAGTCACTTTGATCACTTGTATTCCATTGGGGTGAACCCCTGGGTTTGTTTGATATGGCATACACAACTTCAGTCCTTCTGATCATTTTTGCTAAAAATACCTATTAGTTTAGACTGTAAGATGCTTAAGGGGAGCGGGGGTGAAGTGGTGTTGATTCTGTTAATCATTAATCCTTTTTAGTGGCAGCACATTCCACATTTTAACTTGTGTTATTGAGGGTTGTATACATGCTGGTGTCCAGCGCGGCAATCAGAATGCACCAGCTGACTTTTTAGGGAGCGGGTGTCACACACATGCGCATAGGAGGAAGCTGAATAGACCAAAAGAAGGTAATTTTATGCCAGGCCAGGAGGTGTCGGGGTGCACTAAACCTTCCTCTGTTGTTTCTGCAGACCAAATACAGGAAATTCTGCCTGAGGCAAGAATGACATCACTTCCATTTCTGGGCCCAAGAATGACGTCACTTCTTGTTCCATTTCCAAAGATGACATCACTTCCATTTCTGGGCCCAAAAGTAACCTCAGAGAGAGAGTCCATGGAAGCCGATGGAAGTATGTGGCCCTGATATAGTGGCATCTGAGAGTAGGCACTAGGAATTATGCTGACTGATGGAGGTGGAAGCTGCAGATCTGCGGGTACTGTCTATGGTGGCAAATCGAGAAGGATGCAGTGGGCTGCTCCAGTGGGATGCCTTCAGTTCTGATGATGACAGAGAAAAAGAAAGAAGAAAGAAACATTAGTAATTTTAACTATTCCGTTTAGATTTTACATAGTTTTTGCTTTATAAATTTGAAACACTGCAGAACACTGACTTGATTTTTTTTTTTAATTAATGATTTTTATTTGCACTGTTTGCACTTTTTGAATGCACTTTATATTCTCTGTGTTTGGAATAAACTGATATTATTTTGACAAGTAAGTCTTGTGCTTATTTAGTCCTTTCAGCACGGTCCATTCTCATTTGTGACAATTGATGACCCTGAGTTTAACTGTGGGCAACTGCCAACTATGGGCAACCTGGGCATCACAGTTTATCCTTTATCATAAGGGTGTAATTTCCTGAACAAAACAGCATACAAAAAAAAAATTTAAATTAAGGGTTTTTGGGTTGAGATGGCCAAAAATACAGGGAAACCCAAAAAGCTCAAAGTTTTGAATAACTAGGCATTGTAATAGCAAGAAAAAAAAACAGTGATAAAGATTTGGGGATTGACCCCGTATATTGCAAGGAAAACAAATAAACTAGATAGATAGATGGATAGATAGATAGATACTTTATTAATCCCAAGGGGAAATTCACATAATCCAGCAGCAGTATACTGATACAAAAAAACAATATTAAATTAAATAGTAATAAAAATGAAAAATGAAAAAAATATAAATAATAAAAAAAGCAGACAATAACTTTGAGTAATGTTAGCATTTACTCCCCCGGGTGGAATTGGAGATTCGCATAGTGTAGGGGAGGAACGATCTCCTCAGTCTGTCACTGAAGCTACTCCTCTGCCTGGAAATGACACTGTTCAGTGGATGCAGTGGATTCTTCATGATTGACAGGAGTTTGCATAGTGCCCGTCGCTCTGCCACAGATGTTAAACTGTCCAACTTTACTCCTACAATAGAGCCTGCCTTCTTAACAAGTTTGTCCAGGCGTGAGGTGTCTTTCATCTTTATGCTGCCTCCCCAGCACACCACCGCGTAGAAGAGGGCACTCGCCTCAACCGTCTGGTAGAACATCTGCAGCATCTTATTGCAGATGTTGAAGGATGCCAACCTTCTCAGAAAGTATAGTCGGCTCTGACCTTTCTTACATAGAGCATCAGTATTGGTAGTCCAGTCCAATTTGTCATCTAGCTGCACTCCCAGATATTTATAGGTCTGCACCCTCTGCACACAGTCACCTCTGATGATCACGGGGTCCATGAGGGGCCTGGGCCTCCTAAAATCCACCACCAGCTCCTTGGTTTTGCTGGTGTTAAGATGTAAGTGGCTGTAACTAACTTAACTAACTTAAGATGTAACTATCGAGTAATCACAAAAGACTGAGTCCAAAATTGAACCGAATGGGGAAGATAGGTGCGGGGCTTTTATAGGTGGTGTGCAGGAAGAGGCAGGCTCATGGTACAGTGCGGTTAGTAGAAGGGCATAGACTGAACAGGAAGTCGATAATCATTTAGTGGGACTTTCCTTCTGATGATGTGCAGCGGAGGAAAAAGAGGTTAGTGCACTATATTAACCCCCAAGCTGACATCTTACTCTCAGTTAAGGATCAAGACGGCAATCATATGTGGGGTTTTCCTCATAATGGTGTGTCAGGAGGTGCTGAACAAAATAAAAAATTTAAAATATTTCAAAGTGTTTATAAGTAATTATTATGAACACAATGAATACAAAAGTATATTCACATTCAATGCAACACCAAATGAAATATAAGAACACACATCACCATTAGAGAGTGGTAATGATTAGGTACTGTTTTCCAAAATGGAGGAGGGAGAACAATGGCAGTGCAGAAAGACTGAGGCCTTTAAAAATGCTGATTGAATTTTTAAGGCAACATTTTTTATGAGTCTTTAAATATTTGTTATTACATTTTACTGTAACTGCTAGTAGCCTATAAGGAGTTTTAAAAGGCAGAGTCAGCTGAAAGAAAACAATGTTCTCAGATCCTTTTAATCTAATTCATGAATGCAAAAGGCCACTGTCTACTTCTGCCAGCATGAGATGTAAGACAGGAACCAGCCATGGATAGGATTTCAATCCAAAACAGGATGCACACAGGACCGGTATGGAATTGCCCATCAAATTAAGACTCATGTCACTGGAATGTGAGAGGAAAACCCCCATAATAGAGACAAGGGAAGACATGGACAAATTGTACATTGACAGATACGAGGCTCAAGATTCTAGCTGAGAATACTAGTTGTACCCAGCGTGCCACAGGATTCAAAATCAGAATGTTACAGTAGATCTAACCACTGTACATGTGTGCCATCCTCAACTGAAATTTTGTCATCCTGCTTATCCAGGGCAGGATGGTGGAAAAGTTTGAGCCTTTGCCCACAATCATATGCTGGAAAAAATATATTCTAAGAGAAATAAAAATTATAAATTATCATTAAATTATATATGGTGGCAACTCTAGTGCCTTGGGTTCTAATCCAGGGCTAGGCGCTGTCTTTGTAGTGTATACATGTGTTCCCCAGGCCTGTTTCATATATGCTGCAAACATACAGTCATCAAATGGAATCAGGAGGTTCAAAAACTGAACAAATTGCTTAAATATTGTCTCTTACCACATTAGCAAAATGAATGGCTACAAAAAATGTTATATTATATAGTTCTTTTAAAAGTGAACCATTCCAATGTCTGCAGTGGCCTGGCACCCTGCCCGGGATTTGTTACTGTCTTGCGCCCTGTGCTGGCTGGGATTGGCTCCAGCAGACCCCTGTGACCCTGTGTTAGGATATAGCAGGTTGGGTAATGACTGACTGACTGACCATTCCAATGTTCTTCGTAAGTTGAGAGCTGAGCCCCAGAAGGTTACAAATCTTAGCCAAGGCCATCTTGGCAATGATGGCAGCTCTACTGGCAACCTCCAGGTTAGGGAAGATTTAAAACCCACAACAGGATCACTTTTGTGTGAGGCCCTGGAATCACTGCCAAGTTTGGTGGTGGTCCATTTTGTCAACATATAAACTAGGCCAGACCTCTGACATCCAGGGCCTTCTGTTGCCATTAAAAGAGCAGATTTCTCAAGTCACCGGCAAAATGAGTGCCTTCTTTAAATAGCAAAAGGGTAGACCCTAACACTTTTTGTTCAAAGGTAGGAAACACTGACCTTTTGCCTGGCCCCCATGACCTCACTCCTATACAGGTGGCATGATGAGAGTTGTCATGATCCCAAACACCATGTCCTATCACTTAGCATGATGTAGGTGTTGAGGTCTCTTTCCAAATATCTATGCCTGACTAATTCCCACTAGAGCCATTCCTACTGACAACAACTTGCTACATTTTAATTATTTTTGACTTCTTCCCAGGATGCTAAGCTCATTTAGTCACTCAGAGGTATTACTTCTAAGATACCACTCACAATGACAGGGACTGTCACCCCACTGATCTCTGTTATCCCCCACTGGCATGAACAGGTGTTTGATGTCTTCCAGTGTAGCATTTTCTTTCCCTGTTCTTTGCTACCCTTGTGTCAACCGTACCTCTGGCAACCCTTTGCCAGCTTGGCAATACTTCAAAAAGGCAAAAGAACAGTCTGTCAGCAGTAAATCTGAGTCACCAATTAAGAAATACTCCTGGTAATATTCAGCAGGAGATATATCTGCTTAATAAAGGCAAGAGAAATTCATTTCTTTTTATAGTTAGTTTTTCTAATTTAATGTTCATCTTTTTTCAGTGCTTCAGGGTAAGAGAATTTTTATTGTGTCTTTAGCACCTAAACCAAGCCATGATTGATTTTACCTTATTTTAACTTCCATATTTTATAGACATGTATTGCTGGAAAATGCTAAACTGCTTCTTTATATTTTTCTTATTTTTGTTTTATTGAAGTATTCTATTTCCTCTTCTCCTATTATAAGATAAAGTTCCCAGTATGCCCACTAGCAAGTCTCTTTTCTCCACAAAGCGATTTGACTATTTATTTTTTTTCTCTTTTGGTGTCTAAATGACTCTTTCCCTTTAAAAAAAAAGTGCATTAAGATGTTTTTGAGAAAGAGTATTCCAGTCGAGCAAAACATTACTTTTGGGCGTCAGTGTTAAAATAACTGGCCTGTGAAGAGAAAAAAATTAATCCTGTGGACCATGCAGCTCTAAGGATAGGCTCTCCTTACCACCATGTAGCTGATTATGTTCAGTCAGAAGGAAATATGCTGCCAGCTTGCTAGCAGTGATATAGTTTCAAGTTTGATATTGTTTTTAGAATAATATGCTTGCAATTTATAAAATAAGTGAAACATATTTATTGCTGAGCAGGGGGGCTTAAAATATATAAATGTGAGCCATGCATAAAAATATTCATTGTCTTCAACTTACCCTATTCTGGAAATTTATGGATAGGATTAAAAGAATACAGAAAGAATGATGTGTTACCTTTGACTTCTCTGGCTCTGTCTTCTTTACACAGCATTTTCTGCCTATTTCTTCATGAATTATACATGCGCTATTGTCTTGTTTCTATAAATCATTACAGTTTAATTCCTTCAGTGATTTTCTTGGATCTGTTGTATTTGCTCAATGTATTCATTATTTCATATGTTTAATTGAGTGTATGATCGGGCGTTTAATTGACAAAGTTTTTCCAGGGACAGGTCAACAAGAAGTTGGAATAGGAAAGTTCCTGCAGAAAACATCCACATTAGAGAGCAGACTACACAGACAGGGACAGAGCACCTCCACACACCATTGTGGGATTATAGGGTTTGCAGGAGGGATGCTGTGCCCTGCTGACAAGAATGCTCTCCTGGAAGTGTATCCTCCAAGGACACTACAGCAACCGAAAGGGATCTGTAAGGAAATTTACAATATTTTTCCAGAACAATGAAAGACAACAGACTCTATAAAGAGCAGCAATAATAGCAGGTTGCCCAGCATTATTCATAGAGCCTCCTGGGACTGATAGAATGCTATTGGACAGAGAAAAGGAATCAGACAGAAGAACTTGCAGACCTGGCCCTGTAAGAGCTTCGAAAGCTTCAGTGGCACAAGGACAGCAAAGCTGGCGAGAAGGACTACTGGCCTGGTGTCTCCATAGCTGCCATAAGAAATGGCTCAATTAGTGCCAGAGTGAAAATTCACTGATAGAATAAAGACACTAAAATTGGGATAGAGGGAACTTAACAGGTAGGGTTGATAATTCTGGGCAGATGTTCCTACTTTTGACATTCACAATGTTAATAAACTGTGTTGTCGGACAAGTTCATTTTGTTATTCATGTGAACCCCCTGGTACTTGTAGTTCTGCACTAATTCCATGTCCTCCCCCTGAATGATAACTGGTCTCAGAGACTCCTTCATCTTGCTAATCTTGAGCTGCAGGTTGTTGTCCCTGCACCACAAGACAAAGTCCTCCACAACCTTCCTGTACTTCGACTCATCTCCACTATTAATTGAGCCTATGATGAAGGAGTCATCTGAAAATTTCTGTAGATGGCAAACACTGGTATTGTGATGGACGTCTGTTGTGTAGAGGGTAAACAGGAAGGAAGACAGGACAATTCCCTGAGGTGCTCCAGTATTACAGATCACAATTTCTGAAACACAGTTCCTCAGCATCACAAGCTGCTGTCTGTTGGTCAGGTAGTCCATGATTTGGGAGCATCAAGATTTAAAGACTTCAGCTTTTTTCCCCAGTCGATGAGGAAGAATGGTGTTAAAAACACTGGAAAAGTCAAAGAACATTATCCTGACTGTGGTACCGGCTTTGTCCAAGTGGGAGAAGGCTCTGTGGAGCATTTAGATGAGAACATCCTTCATACCTATATGTGCCTGACTGGAAAACTGCAGAAGATCCTGCTGATCTGAAACCAGTGGTCATAGATGTTTCAAGACCAGCCTCTCAAAGGTCTTCATGATGTATGAAATAAAAGCAACTGGTCTCAAGTCCTTGGGATCACTGGAATGCCTTCCCTTTGGCAATGGGACCAATAGGATGTTTTCCACAGCTGGGGAACCTTCTGCAAATTTAGGGAAAGGGAGAACAGGTGCTGAAGACCGTCACAGAGCTGGCTGGCATATGATTTCAGCAACCTGGGTCTGATTCCATCTCACACTGAATCCTTGTTTCTGCTGGCAAACCATCGTCCTAAATATCAAAATTTGTTTTGAAAATACTAATCACCAGAACACACTATTTTATTTTGTCCACAGATTGTATCCTACCCACTGGAGATGTCATCTAATGAAACTAGAATTAGACCCCCAGTGTCATGTTTGCCTAATTAAAATCAACTAGAAACTTAATGTTCCAACAATATCCTCTGGTAGTAGCTCTCTGGCATCCATAATTCTTTCTCTACCCATTTCTTTATCCCCTCAAGTTCTTCTCATCCTAGATCTTTCTTCTCTTTCCTCACTTTCCCTTCCATACTCCCAGTGGAGACTTTAAATGAGTGGAACCATTCCAGCTAAGTTCCTTTTAGCCTCTTTTGGGAAATCTCCTGTCTTTGTCTCTCCTACAATATGGAAGTCTTCAATTTACAATCTTATCCTTCTTGAACTTTCCATATTTTGGATCACTATCTCCTCCAGAACTATCATCCATACTGTTCAATTATCCTGTTCACCCTTCCACATTCTGCTTTTTTCTAAATTTGCTATGTGTTCTTGCATGGGATGTGTGTGTGTGTGTGTGTGGAGGGTGTTTTTGTTTTCATTCTTTCACAGCCTAAAATAAGTTATTGCTTGTCTCCTTTTACTGTATTCTTTTTTTATTTTATTAATAAAAATTCCATCACAAAATAGCTCATTGAGACAAAAACCTGAACCCCAGTGGGACTACAAGGAAATCTCAAGAACAACTGTCATAGGACACATCAGAGAAAGATTAAATCCTTAAAATTATTGAAAAGTTTTGAAAAAAGTGAAGTCTTCAAAGACCACATAAATGAGTCCTAAGAGGCAGCCAGTTGCATGGATTAAAATAGCATCAACACTTTTTTAGCTCATTCAGGGGAATGTGTAATTAACATTAATTTGAATTAAAACATACACTCTAGTCAGTATTGCCATTTTTTAGTTTCATCAATGGAATATATTCCACCATTCACATGGCCTCATTGAGATCAAAGCAGATACATACAGTACTGAACCATTTTTCTTGCAAAAAGACAATTCCAGAAAACCAGCCAATGGGATCTACTGTACTTACAGCCCCTTGTGCTGCAAATATAATAATACAAAAGAAAATGTTGGGAAATTACATGTGCATCAGTTATGAAATGTTTGTTCATGGACAGGGAGAACTTTTCATCTGATGTAAACACAGCGTTTAAATTTCTGCTCCCACTCCAATAGACATCAGGGGCCTCAGGTATAAACGGTGCATACACACAAAAATGTTGCGTAAGCCTGTTTCCATGTTCAAATTGCGATGTATAAAACATAAACTTGGTGTAAAGCTACACACATTTCCACGGTAGCTCATACCCTGGCATACGCAAGTTCTGCGCTCGGTTTTGCAGACTGCACCCAGCGTCAAAGCAGTGCTATTGTTTCAGTGTGGTTACCCTTTCTTTTTTAGATCTCTGACGCGGCTTTATAAATACACTGAAATTAACCGCATATTATTTATTAATTTAATGCATCTTATTGTAATTAACCTGTAACAATATATTGGTCTACGGAATGGCCAAACTATTCCAAATACCATAGCTGCTTTAGCGTTGTTACTCTCACTGCATCTTCTTTTTCTTCTTTCAGCTGCTCTTGTTAGGGGTTGCCACAGCGGATCATCTTTTTCCATATTACTCTCACTGCACCACTCGGAGCAGCTGATCAGAAAGAGAATTATCGGTATACAGCATCAAGCACACGCTGCCTCAGCCATGCTGTCTATTGAACCGCTCTCACATGGCAAACGCTTCAAAACCTTTCCTGTACGGACCTCGCGGTTCAGAAACAGTTTTATCCCAAGAACTATAAACACACTCAATCAGTCCATCAAATGCTCCTTGTGGAACTGTTTTTACTTATAAGTACAATTACCTCACTGTAAACTTGCAATAGTTATAATATTGCACAACCTGAGCCACTTTATAAAGCGTGTATTTACATATGATGATGATATCATTTATATGATGAAATGCAGCAAAATATGTTTATTATATTATACAGATAAAACGTTAACTTCATTTAAATAATCTATATTGTTAATAATTAAACATGTGAGGACACGATGTCCCTGCGCTAGCAAAGATCTGGCGCTCCGTTCACAGATTGTTCCTGCCTCACACTGTATGCTTGCTGGGACTGGCGTGACACTGGAAGGATAAAATAATTAAACATGTACTACGAAGATATTTCAATGTTCCTTAAAAGTTTTGAAGAATCGGCATTCTAAGCTTACAGTTAGTACATTTGAAAGAGACAGTACTGCTGCAATGAATTATTTTATTGAAGGTCGCGCACAATCACTGCGCCACCGTGTTCCGATGTTTAATAATATGCTTTAACTCCTATCATTATGAAAATGATATCAAGTATACATCTCAGTATTTTAATTATTCAGAGAGCTGTAATATTACGAATGTAATGGATTCTGTGTCCTGTTGGAGGAAGCACGTAGTGATTCACACACATAGAGCACACAGAAGATCAAATACAAAACAAACCATTTAACATGTTACTTTAGTTAGTCAATGGGATTTGAGAAACTAGTAAATTAAACGATTTTAAGATGAAGTTTATGATGTTCTACTTTAATGACAAAATAAACTATGTGATTACCCTAATAAGCTTTCATATGAAACTCAGGCAGTGGGCTGCGACTTGCCTTTTCACGGCGACTTTGATATCTGACAACTTCTTTTTAATTTCGGGCACTGTGCGACTTTGTGAACTTGAGCTTTTGAGTTTATCCGACACTCTATTTCACTCGATCAACTTTCTTTTGTTGTTTATACCACTGTTTAAACCAACAAATAGTACATTTTTCTGTGCCTCCACTTAGTATATGCTGAACTTCTTCTATTTCCCCCCGTGCTTTTGCCATTGCCTTTTCACAGAACACTGAGCTTAAGGGCTATTCATATTGATTTGCATATTCAAACATGCATAAATCTGGGATGAGACAGGGCGGGACAGCAGGCGTGTGCACGTGTGTTACTTTTCACGCTGACTGGGATTTATGTAGCGGAAGAACGTGGAAGTGGGTGAACACACAGATTTATGCATCTGGATTTTTTTTGTGCATAAGCACATTTCCGCTTTTGTGCTTACGCCATGTTATACTGTGAATTCTACGCACGGCGTTATGCATGAGTCCCCAGGTCTTAAAAGATAATTTTTAAGAACATTTTTGATCACAATTGAGGCTAACGTTGAGGTGATCCTTTTCAGGTTATTTTCAGAAGGGTATATTGCTGCTCTAATTTTCTCCGAAACCTTTCTAAAAACGTGCATATTATTGAAGCAGACTCCACACACTTAAAAATAACTGCTCTTTAACTGGACTTTTCTAGGTTATGTGTTGGGGTACTCTGATCAGGTTTTTTAGGGCCGATACTGATCACTGATGTAATTTTACTGGATCGGCCATTTCTGATGCCAATTTATTTTCTATATCTCTTTAAAAACATTTAAATTAAGCTCCTGCATTACCAAACATGGAGAAGTATGATGCTTTATATTTAAGTGCTAACTTAGGTATTTGTACAATTATCTGTAGACCAAAGGTGTTACGTGATCATGTTTTTTTAATAAAATTAAATTTTGTAGGCTTATTGTTCAGTGACCATAAAATTACTAAAATAAATTCCCTTAAAATAATACTTTTTTAACTACTAAAATAAGCAGGGAAGATACTTATCCATAATACTGTATATATGGCATTAAAGAAAATAAAAATGTCCTCATTATTACAAGATGTCATATTTTTTAATTTGTTCTGTGGTGTACATACAGCATCTGAAACAAAGCTGAATTAAAAAAAAAAAACACTTTTCAACATTTGTGTAACAAAAATATATATATATATACTAGTTTTGCTGTCCATGTAAGACAAGTTGAAATATAAGTAATTAATGCAGGGGTTTCTCAGGGGTGGGGGTTGGGTTGATTTGTTTTCAATCCTATTTTTTGTAAAAATTGATCTATCTGTATGGAATAATTACAATAAAGTCAATAAAATAAAAAAATTAAAAAAGTAATTAATACAGACCACAGAGTCTCATATGTCTCTGTTATATACCATGTAGTAAGGGATTTATAAAAGCAATGTTAATGCTTGTGATGTGCCATCTGTTAATGACAAATGCAATGCATTTTATTACTAAAAATGTTTTTGATTCACCAAGTTTAGGGATGGTAGGGACATAGAAACTAGACGGACACACAAACACCCAGACACTAATCATTTTTTTAAGGTGGATTCTTAAACATTAATTCAACCAACTGCTATTGGCAGTTAAAAACTGCTTAAATGTAAATATACATGTACCCAAAGGTTTTAATTATCATTATTAATTAATTGTACTTCAGTTTTTTTTGTATTTTATACATACATTTATACATTTTATATATTTTTTACTGTTTTTTTTGCTTGTTTTTTCCAATGTATCAGATAAATATTCTTTATACAGAAGGACACACATAAATAATAAACACAGTACAAACGTTTAAAAAAAGCTGCAAATCTATCAAATGTTCATAAGTTGTTTATCAAGCAGATACATGGTTTACATGCTGTGGACTTTGAACCCGGACACAAACAGACAGACACCAAATGTCCCAAAACACACATGGTTTAATTCTTCAGAACATAATGCATACACAATACAGTACGCAATTCACCATCAATTCAGTCCTCTCTTTCTGTTTCTTTTGCTGCCTCCACTCCTCCCGTTGCAAGTTCCGTCCACTGCCTCCCGACTCCGGCTCTCTGAATGGAGTGAGGCGGCCTTTTTTATACTTCACCAGGACGTGCTCCAGGTGCTTCCTGATGATGGATGGCACTTCCTCTTATTTTTCCCTTTTTCTCTTTCTGCCCTTCCCTCTGCTGTGCAGGCACTCTTTATCTATACTAATAAAAGGCAAAGCCCTCACTGACTGACTGACTGACTGACTCACTCACTCATCACTAATTCTCCAACTTCCCGTGTAGGTAGAAGGCTGAAATTTGGCAGACTTATTCCTTACAGCTCACTTACAAAAGTTAAGCAGGTTTCATTTCGAAATTCTAAACGTAACGGTCATAACGGTCGATAACGGTCGACAACGTCCGCCATGTTGAACTTTCTTATTTATGGCACCATCTTCACGAAATTTGGTAGGCGGCTTCCCTGCGCTAACCGAAACTGATGTATGTACTTATTTCGATGGTATGACGCCACTGTCGGTCGCCATATTGAACTTTCCAACGTCACTAATTTTCCAACTTCCCGTGTAGGTAGAAGGCTGATCCCATCTTCACGAAATTTGGTAGGTGGCTTCCCTGCGCTAACCAAAACCGATGTACGTACTTATTTCGGTGGTATGGCGCCACTGTCGGCCCCCATATTGAATTTTCCAAACTGTCGGCTGTCATATCGAACTTTTCAACGGTCTTTGTTACTTATGGGCCCATCTTCAAGAAATTTGGTACGCGGGTTCCCAACGCTAACTGAATCCTACTTACGTACATATATACGTCCATAGCCTGCAGCTCGGTCACCGTGTGAGGTGGCGTTGGGTCCTCCATCCCAACCCCTCCCACGTTGTTGGCTGCCTGCCTATATAAGGCCGTCTGTCGCTCCAGTCTCTACATTCCCTTCCTTGCTTCGCCACGGTATTCACGTCTCCCTGCTGATAATTACAGCCTTTTTATTTAATCCACGGCTTCTCCGCTGTTTTATTGTTCATTTATTACAATTATAGTTATTGTGTAGGTATTTTAGACTTACTTTACATTGTTCGGGTACCCATTTCCTTTATCATTCCAACCGTACCCCCATTAACATGTCTATCGAGGTGATCACCATCGATCAAAGAACTGTCACTTACCAAGTGGTTTCCATACCCGGAGATGGCACCTGCCTTTTCCATTCTCTTTGTTACATATTGCACGGCCATATCAGGCTCACTCTTGATATCCGGAGGAACATTGTGTCTTATGTATTGAATGACTGGGACAGGTTCAAGGTGTGAACTGATGACGGTACAGGAGATAATTATACTACACAGGAGCACTATAAGAGTGAAATGCTTAAGTGTACCGAAATGGCCAAATATTTTACACATTTGGACAACCGCCCATGCCTCTTAAACATCTTAGATTCACAGGTGACGATTTCAGTAGTGGACACTTTGATGTTTAGAAATGTTTAAACTCTCAAAAGCTGGATGTGAAGTTATCAATGAAACTGGTTGTGTACTTACAACGCTTGACAGATGCCGAATGTCTCTTCAACACAAGTCCTACAAATACTGTCGTAACTGAAACAAACCATGAAACTCAAACCGATTATGACAGCAGCAATCCAAGCTGTGAGATCTGAAACAAGATTACTGTTCACATGGCCAACTGTACGTTGCATGCTCAAGAGTAAGCTCAGCGCACAGCTACAGCTCGGTCATATTACAACTGGAGGGCCGAACTGACAACGTGGCATACAAAGAGATCCTTAACAAATAATTATTGGTATATTTTCCCTCAGTTTTAAAAAGGTTTTAATTGTCTTCTTAATAAAAATTTTAAGGCAGTACTTCGCCGCTGCAAAGCGCGGGTATTTTGCTAGTAATACATAATCGGTTGCAGATGTGACGTTGCAAGTTGTGAATGAGGCACCTGACTGATCCACTTGCATTTGCACGTGAATTTGTGATCAGCCAAGCACCGCAATCAACCCTGGTGTGGCACCATCATGCTCACAACTACACCTATTCTGAGCCTGCACACTCTCAGGCCATGATTATTAATTTAAAAACCTGCACGGCTGCATGGACCATTTATCACAATATATAATTTAGCCGGATTACATTTACAGAAGAATTTAAAATGCATCTTCTGTGTCTGATCACATTTACTGGTGCAGGACAGTTTCAACACAGCTATGTTGGTGTTTTAACAAGATGACAAAGATGTCAAAATCTCACGTAGATAGATAGATAGATAGATAGTATTGTTCTGCCAGTGGACTTGACTGTTTGCTCTGCTGTGCACAGTTGTTCAGAAAAGTTCTTAACTTATTTCATAGAAAGTGTAACATAAAACTTCAGTATGCATGGAAAAATCAAAACCAGAACAAGAATTAAAAAGGGATTTTTTTTTCTTCAATTTTTCAACTGTGAATAATGTGTCAAAAGTACATATAGAAACAAAAGCTGCGTCTTTTACTTGTCATAATGATGACATAAAAAAACAACAGAGCCCCCTTTACCATTATCAAATGAAACCAGCGAAAGATTGTGTGGCGCACTTAGAGTAAAAGAGTCAAAAACTTTTTACTGTCCCTTCCACTGTAACTCACCAACATTTATTAAATTCAGCAGTTCCAATGAGTGAACGCAGTGCTCCATCCGCAAATATACATTTTGATAATGTAGTTGACGGCAGCACGGTGGCGCAGTGATAGCACTGCTGCCTCACAGTAAGGAGACCTGGGTTAGTTTCCCAGGTCCTCCTTGAATGGAGTTTGCATGTTCTCCCCGTGTCTGCGTGGGTTTCTTCCGGGTGCTCCGGTTTTCTCCCACAGTCCAAAGACAAGAAGTTTAGGTGCATTGGTGATCCTAAATTGTCCCCGGTGTGTGCTTGATGTGTGGGTGTGCGTGTGTGTGTCCTGCGGTGGGCTGGCGCCCTGCCTGGGATTTGTTCCTGCCTTGCGCCCTGTGCTGGCTGGGATTGGCTGCAAAAGAAGTAAGAAGGGTTACCATGTTTGTTATAGTGTGTCTCATACAGTATATGATTAGTAAGAAACAGGTAACTGCATAAGTAAAATTCATATTTACAATTTCACCTTAAGAATTAGAAATGGCTAATTAGTACAATGTAAAAAAATGCTTATAAAATACAATGAATTAAAGGTATATCTGAACAATTAAAACTGTAGTATAACTGATAAGTTTAAAAATGATTTAAAACAAATAACTGCACGTTTATTTACATTTATATAGTGTTTTCCACTGCCAGTATCAGTTCATTGTTTTGATGTGCATGAATATTTTATGAACTATTGTTGTATATTCACATACTCACAATGATTCCAACTTAAAACATGGAATGTCTGTAAAAATAATGTATATAATACAAAAACTCTAGACGCCATGTATTACCTTGAAGTTCTGATTAATCTTATTTAGTTTTTTTTCTCATATTATTTTCCAAAAGTAAAAAGAATCTAACACTAAATTTTGCAATATTTTAATAAATTGATCACTAAATAAAATGCCACTTTTATAAACTGCTTCTCAAGATTTTACATTTACTTTATATGGTATATTTAAAAGTAATGTCTACTAATCCAGTGTAAGCAGCTTAGTTAAATACTGATCTTTAATTGATATAGTTCAATCTAACGGTAATACTAGTGATCATAGACTTGTACATGTTTACTGCATTCATTTTACAGATATAAATGGTACAGTAGTTTGTGATTTGGACTATTGTTTTCTAGTCAAATAACTGTTAAATTACAGTAAATTTCTTTACCTTAGCAGCGATTCTCAAACTCATCCCTGGTGACTCCGTGTGGCTGCAACTACTTTAGTGTCAGCCCCACTAAGGTGTTCTTTAGTAAATAATGGAGAATGAGAACTATAAAAACTAAGTTAAAAAAGCAACACTACATGATTGCCATGTAACATACATACTGTAAATGCTTGGTACGTTCTGATAAAACAGACTACCAAGCTTAGTTTAATTATTTCTACACTGACCCAAAAAACATAAAAAAAACTGGTAAATAACAGCATGGTTTATTAGGCTAGGAGTCCAATTAAAAAACAGAACTTGGTTAGAACAAAAACCTGTATCCACATCCTGTGCATTGCATTTGAGATAACGTAATATTGTTAGGTTGCAGGGTTCATTTTCAAGTCTATTAAAATCAGTTCTGGTAAAATAATAGGATCCCAATGAAGTCTACGCATAGAGCCCCATGAACTCTAAATCTGCCACTGATTCCAGACAGCATTGGGCATATATGGTGTCATTTTTGCTCCTTATTAAAATTAAGTCAAATGATCAGCATCATCAGTCAAGGAAACACACACAGATCCACCAAAGAAATGTTGGGATGCCAGACGGGTCGCCCTGTTTTAACAACTACATTTAAAAGGCGCACTGTGGCAAAAACAAAGCAAAACAAAAAGAAAGCAGTATCAGCTGGTGTGGCTTAATATCAATTCAGTGCTCTGTAGAGCTTTCAGATAGCCAGGTTGGAACTCCATCCTGCGTTTAGCTCTTCCCAAAATGAGACGACCCAACTTTATAGTCACTGGACTGGAGGGGATGGAGTTAGTTTCCCTCATTGGGCAGTTTCTCTGAGCTGCAGGTGGAAAAAGAGATAATACTGTCAGCGACAGCACCCCCTCATGTCCTGGAGTGGTAGTGCTTACCTCTGATCAGCCTGGATGGGACCCTCCGATTTGTATGCGTGCAAGTAAAATTATGTATTAAATTCTTAAATTCATGCACATTTTTCAAAAACTAAACTTTTTAAATAGTCATATTTAATACCTTAACATATAATGTGTGTCATAAAGTATATTACAAAACTTTTTAACTTGATATAAAATTATAAAGTGACAATAAAATATTTTAATAATAATTACTATTTTTAATAGCATAATTATTTATATATTTGTAGCTATTAATAACTAATTAGAGTGGATGCCTAAACTAAAGTGTTACCAAAACGTTTTCATGGCAGCAGATCTTTCAGACTAACATACAGTTAGGCCCATAAATATTTGGACAAACTGTAGATTTTTCCACTCGTAATATTGTAGCAATTTCTCGTATGGTTTTTTTCTGTTTTCGCAGCTTAAGGATGGCTTCTTTCACCTGCATGGAGAGCTCCTTTGACCGCATGTTGTCTGTTCACAGCAAAATCTTCCACATGCAAGCACCACACTGCAAATCAACTCCAGGCCTTTTATCTGCTTAATTAATAATGACATAACGACGGACTTGCCCACAACTGCCCATGAAATAGCCTTTGAGTCAATTGTCCAATTACTTTTGAGCCCCTGAAATGAAGGGATTGTGTTAAAAAAATGCTTTAGTTGCCTCATGTTTTTATGCAATCTTTTTGTTCAACCCACTGAATTAAAGCTGAAAGTCTGCACTTCAACTGCATCTGAGTTGTTTCATTTAAAATTCATTGTGGTAATGTACAGAACCAAAATTAGAAAAAAGTTGTCTCTGTCTAAATATTTATGGACCTAACTGTAGCTTGTCTGCTCCTGTCCATCACACTTTGCCAGTTATCAACAAGTCAAGAATTGAAGGCCTCCACATTACCACTTTCTGATTCTCTACTCGGCATCTTATTCTACGTATCCTTGGTTCTCTGAATGAAAAAAAGCACTTTCTAATGCACAGGTATGTGAGACATTCACTTTGACCCAGTTTGCTTCTGTGCCTCCATGTTCTTGCTGAAGAACTCATTTTACATCAACAGCTTGTAGCTCCTCTGATTACCCTGTTCATAATTTTGAACAATTCTGTCATGAATTCGCCCCCCTTTCAATTTCATTCTACTTAAATTGAAAAGATTAAATTCGTTCAGCATTTCCTCATGGCTTATATCCCAAAGTTCTGAAATCAGCCTAGTATTCTAGTATAGTCCTATCTCTGTAATAAGAGTCTATCTGCATCAGAGGAGGAGATGAAATGTCAGACTCAGCTGAGATGTGATTTTCAAAACTCAAAGTTTTATTGACACATTTCATGGCAAGCTAAGCAACATTTTTATGCACTTCATATTAAAAATAGTTTAAAGTTAAACTGATATAGAGCTCCATCATGTACAAAGACTGATTTTCATAAAATTCTTTGGATTTTCCCTCATGGCTTACCAGGCTAATCCTTCTGAATGGAACCTTATAAACTTAAGACAAGGTGAAAAATAAAAAGTGGTGAGTTTTTTTCTTATTTTTTTTTAACATCCTGTGATCAGGACCCAGCTCCCATTTCTGCTCTATTTAGATAAGCAGAAAACAGATATCTGTAAAGCTGGCTTATCTGATGCAGCAGGCTAAGTAGAATCGATATCTGCTCTGCTTGCTTCTGGAAGGCAGGCCTGGATTTGTGACTAATGAATCTGGCTGATCCTCACACACACTGATCTGCAGATACACTGGCTGGGGCTAACTGGCACTCAACTAACTCTCACAGTCACATGAGCAGTACAGTGTGCTGTTGGGATGTTGCAGTGCCCCGCCTAATAAATCACATACCAAAATTACCCTTCTGTTCAGTAATGTAATTGCAGATTAAAGCCAAGGCACCCAGATATTTGAAGCTGTGCAGTAAGTCTGGTTGGGTCCTCTACACACTGCACTCTCTACATGTGTTAGGCAACTAAACTGCTACAGCTGGAGACTATTACTTCAGCTTAATCTTTATGCACAACGATTACTACACCTGATGAGAAAGTCTTTTTTCATTCATAAAATTATTTTGCAAACTTATATCAAAAACTAGGGGACTCCAAAGAACCACAAATGAACCAAACAAACGGTTTCAGAAACGCAAGAACTTACAAAATTGATTATCACTCAATCTTTATTTTATACAGTGCCCATCACACAACTCTGGTGACTCTGCAAAGTGGTCAGGTTTACAATTCAAAGTAACAAAATGCAAAAACAGCACAAGATTATTAAGGAAACAAAACATTATAAAACTTAAACTAGAAAACTCCAAACAGGTTGACAGTATGAGCTGACAGCACCGCAAACTAGGAGCAGTAGAATCAGAGAATGAACTGCTACAGGTATAGCTGAGTCACAAGTAAAACAGAGAATGTGTAATTTTAAATGTGATTTGAAAATGAACACAGCCACCACACCTAGGGATCAAGACTTGGAGCTCCAGCATTTAATGAGAATCTACTAAGAATTGTATAATCACTCTTAGGAACTGCGAGATGGCTGGAGTCAGAGGGGCTCAGGTTTCTGGCAGTTTGATATGAGTCAAACAATGATGACATTTAACCTGTAGTGCTCACACTAACAACTTTATAAATCAACTAGACATTAAGCCCGTTACTAGAATAGTAGTGCATAAACATTAGTAGGAACAGTCTATGTTAAATGGCAAGGGACCTTGTATGAGGCTGTAATATGCGTCACTGTATTGTGTGCCTTTAATTTTCTCTCTCAGTAATACTGGTTTGTATTTCTGTAAAATGCCTGTAATTTTGTCTGACAGTAATACAATGGAACCTCGGTTCACGACCATAATTCGTTCCAAAACTGGTTGTAACCTGATTTGGTCGTGAACCGAAGTAATTTCCCCCATAGGATTGTATGTAAATACAATTAATCCGTTCCAGACCATATGAACTGTATGTAAATATATATTTTTTTAGGATTTTAAGCACAAATATAGTTAATTATACCATTGAATGCACAGTGTAATAGTAAACTAAATGTAAAAACATTGAATAACACTAAGAAAACCTTGAACAACAGAGAAAACTAACACTGCAAGAGTTCGCGCTATAGCCTTACGACCCGTTCGCTAAAAACACTTTTTTTAATGAGTTTTAAGCACAGAGAAAAAAATGAACATTTGAAAAATCCGTAATTTAATAAACAACCAAGAAAAGTAACATTGCAACAATGCACGCGCGCGCCTTTGTGTGTGTGTGTCTCTCTCGCGGGCCTGCGTGTGTGTGTCTCTCTTAAGCGCGCGCCTCTGTGTCTGTGTGTGTGTCTTTCTGTCTCTCTCTTACGCGCGCCTGTGTGTGTGTGTCTGTCATGTGCGCGCCTGCGTGTGTGTCTGTCTCACGCGCGCCTGTGTGTGTGTCTGTCTCGCGCGCGCTTCTGTGTGTGTGTGTCTGTCTCGCTCGCGCCTGTGTGTCTGTCTGTCTCGCGCGCGCCTGTGTGTATGTGTCTGTCTGTCGGTCTCACGCGTGCCTGTGTGTGTGTGTCTGTCTCGCGCATGCCTGTGTGTGTCTCGTGCGCGCCTGTGTCTGTGTGTGTGTGTCTATCTCACGCACGCGTCTGTGTGTGTGTGTGTCTGTCTCGCACGTGCCTGTGTGTGTCTGTCTCTCTCTCTGCACAGGAAGAGACTTAACACGTGCCGTGTGGCCCCGTGCATGCGCACTTCACCAGAAGACACACACGCATGGACACCTGGACTCACACAGGGGTTTTATTAAAGAGGATACCATGACCCCGAGTGAGTCACTTAAACTGTTTATGCTCTAACTGGAAAAAATGCACATAAATAATGAAACAATATCCTGATCTAGGAAGCCATTTACAGTAGATGTAATGACAGCAATTACTTATCAAGCTGTTTAGCTACAATCAAAGTGCAAATTACCCTGAGAAAGTGTTCTCAATGAAAGACACTATATAATAAAAAGTGTTACCCTTATCATACAGTGCATTCAGAAATTATTTAGACCTCTTTTACTTTCTTTTATTTTGCTATGTTGCAGCCTTATGCTAAAATCATTTTTTTCCTTCTGCAAGCAACACTCAATACTCAAGAATGACAAAGCAAAAACAGAGACTGGGTTTAATGCAACAAGCATCGCACACTTGGATTTCAGCACTTTCTGCCATTCTTTTCTGCAGATCCTTTCCAGCTTTGTCAGGTTGGATGGGAACCATCACTGGACAGCTGTTTCCAGGTCTCTTCAGAAATGTTCAATTGGATTCAAGCTCAGGCTCTGGCTAGGCCACTCAAGAACATTCACAAAGCTGTCCCTAAGCTACTCCTGTGTCTTTGCTTTGCGTTTAGGGTCATTGTCGTTTTGTCCTATATGAGGTCCAGAGTGCTCTGGAGCAGATTTTTGTTTGTATTTTCTTCTGTTAAGCTTTCCCTTGACCCTGAATAGCCACTGAATCTCTAACAGCAAATGATGTTGCCACCACCATCAGAATTGCCAGGTCCATGGTTTTCTCACACAATTGGGCTATTTTTGTTCATCATTAGTGGGAAAAAGGCCTTTCAGGGTTGCGTTTTTTTTGGTCTACTTTTAAAAAATTAAAGCGTTATTTTTCAACCCCTGTTCAATGAATTTTTAACATTATCTGTCACCCCTTTCCCTGCAATTTTCACTTGTATATATTCTTTACTGTTGCGAAATATCTCAGAAGGGACAACACTTGGGCTTTCATGGTATGAACCTAACCCTCTCACTCTGACACAGCTCCCACACTTTTATTTTGTCTACTTCAGGCATTGGCCTATTTTTTTGGGCATATTCTCTATTTATAAGTTGTCACTTGGCTAGAATTTTTTAGGAACCTGGCAACCCTGACCACTATTACTCACCACTGGAATGGTGTCGCACAAGTAATAAGCAGTGCCTGGTTTCCTGCAGACATGATGCTTAGATCTGAGGTTAAGCAGTTTAATCTTGGTTTCATCATACAAGGGATTCTTGTTTCTCACAGTCTGAGAGTCTTTTAGGTGTCTTTTTGTATACTCCAAGCAGACTTTCGTGTGTCTTTTACTGAGGAAAGGCTTAAATCCGGCCACTCTGTCATAAAGCCCACATCGGTGAAGTGTTACAATGATGGTTGTTTTTCTGGATGATTTTCCCATCTCCACACAGGTTCTCTGGAGCTCAGCCAAAGTGACAATTCTGCAGGACTGGCGTATGGAGTGAAGCAATGAGGAAGTCACCTCAGGAGGCACTTTGTAACCGTTTTTTATTTTTAAATTTACAAAATGACAATACTAAAAAAAGGTAAGTGTGACTCACAGGAATTACATACACAGCAATTGCTGTATGCATATACTGCCTTTAAAAACCAAAAGGAATAGTTTCACTTTAAAAGTTTTGAATCTGAAATTAATAAGAGTAGCTCTGTGTTTAACCCACCAGACTGACAGACAGCTTACAGTAATGGTGCATTACAAACATTAATACTGAGGCCTATTTAGATGATAAGATAAGTCTTAGATGGGTAGTACAGCTATTTTTTAATAAACTTGCCAAAATTTCAAACTCCTGTTTTTACTTTGTTATTTTGAGGTATCAAGTGCTGCTTGATGAAGGAAAAATTTAATTTAAATGATCTTAGCACAAGGTTGCAATATAACAAAAATGTGAAAAAAGTGAAGTTTGTTTGTGAATGCTCTGTATGTATAACTCAGCATTGTGTACATACTCTGGTTTCAGGAATTAGCAGGAAACAATCAAAAAATGAAAGAGGTTAATGCTAGAGGATGTTATCCACACTGTTAGAGTAACCCTGTGATGTTAGCTGAGCTCCTTTCTTTGTATCAAACACCCAACCGTACAGAGAGCTACAGTGACCATTAATATAACCTATCTTCAAAATTACAAGTAAAGTCAAGATATCCATCCATCCATTGTCCAAACCACTATATCCTAACTACAGGGTCACGGGGGTCTGCTGGAGCCAGTCCCAGCCAACACAGGGCACAAGGCAGTAACAAACCCCGGGCAGGGTGCCAGCCCACCGCAGACATTGGAATGGTTCACTTTTAAAAGAACTGTATAATATAACATTTTTTGTAGCCATTCATTTTGTTAATGTAGTAAAAAACAATATCTAAGCAATCTTTTCAGTTTTTAAACCTGATGATTCTATTTGATGACTGTATGTTTGCAGCATACTGTATATGAAACAGACCTGGGAAACACGTGTATACACTACAAAGACAGTGCCTAGCCCTGGATTAGAACCCAGGGCACTAGAGTTACCACCATATGTAATTTAATAAGGGTGTATTTTTATTTCTCTTGAAAAATATTTTTTCCAGCATACAGTATGATTGTGGGCAAAGGCTCAGACTTCTCCCTGCCCTGGATAAGCGGGATGAGAATTAAAATTTCAGTTGAGGATGGCACACTTGTACAGTGGTTAGATCTATTGTAGCATTCTGGATTTGAATCCTGTGGCATGCTGGGTGCAACTAGTATTCTCAGCTAGAATCTTGAGCCTCGTATTTGTCAATGTAAAATTTGTCCATGTCTGCCCTTGTCTACAGAATGTGGGTTTTCCTCTCAATTTCCAGTAAAACGAGTCTTAATTTAACGGGCAATTCCATACCGGTCCTGTGTGCACCCTGCTTTGGACTGAAATCCTATCCAGGGCTGGTTCCTGTCTTACATCTCATGCTAGCAGAAGTAGACAGTGGCCTTTTGCAACCATGAATTAGATTAAAAGGATCTGAGAACATTGTTTTCTTTCAGAAGACTCTGCCTTAAAAATAAACAGCAGATCTAACAGATTCAAAATTTTACAAAATTAGGCTCTACAGAATTTCCAAACTTAACCTATTGAAAATCTATGTAATGACTGTGACTTTCCCCTCATATTTTTTATGTAAAGTATGTTATTTTGAAAACAGGGAATCATGTGCAGTGGCAGGCAAAGCATTTCCTAATTTATTGCTTTTTTTGGTATAGTAAAGTAAGGGTCAGAAGGATTTTTTTGCTTCAAAGTCATCAACATCGGACTCCCTTTAGCACAAAGTGCAAGGACAGCAGGGCCAGCTTTGCAAGTAAGTTTGTCAATAGCGCCATCAAATGGCATGAATGGCTACTGCTGGAACGATCATTGATTTAGTTTATACGGAACGCTTCATAGTGAATGTTATAGCAATTTACAAAAGCCATTTTTGAGCAGAAGTAGATCAATAAATCATCCACCCTTAATTTATGTTGCACCTTTAATGGCGAGCATTATCGCATAGTGCTTTGGGAAATCCTTCTGTTACATAAAGAATGGAATAAAAACAGCTGTGAGTGAAACATGGATGCACTTCGGCAACAGCTGCTGAGGTCACAGGTGAGAAGAAATGCCAGCAGAGGAATCTCTCTTTTGGCAAACAAGACTAAAGTATTTTTTTTCCCCCTTATTTAATGCTCTTATCGAAAATCAACTTTTTTGTATCAAAGTGATTTAATCAGACAGAAAATTATTGTAACTCAGTTGTTGCTCTCTTTTATTGATTGAGTCTGTGCTGTCTGCCACATCAGGAAAAAAAAGCTTATTTTTAATGTAAGATTGAAAGGTTTATCTCACCTCTGTGAACCACACTGCATCAGTGCAAATTCAGTTCTCATTTTAATTGTCCATGTCTAGAATTTCAGTAGAAGGCTACTAAGCATGATTTAAAGCACAGAAACGCTTTGTGTTAAAAATAAGTGTAAATATCAATGAAATCAAAGACTCAAATTTTTGTATTGCTTTCAGTAAATAACTGCTGTTTTCTCAATATTTGTGCTTAGGTATTTTCTTAATTATCGGGATATGTTTTCATTAAGCACCATTGTAGCAGGTATTGCCAACAGTCAAGTAATCTGCTGTATAAAAATGGCATCAGTTTTCTCTAAACTTGACCAATGTTCCTTTAGCTTGCAGGTCTAGTGCACTGTGGTGTTAAGCTTGTAAGAGCTGGAGACCATCATTCTACATTGGGCTCTTTCCACTGGTAAGTGACATTTTAAGGAGACAAATATCTGAGCCCTCGGATGTAGCTTTTTGCCCTTTGAGGTGTGGTGGTAAAGGTAATTTACTTAGTGTAGTGTGTTTCAACAGTGTTTATCATAGTATGCACCTTTAATGCAGGTCACAGTGAGGCCAAAGCCTATTTCAGTTGTATTGGAGACTCAAAGCATGAGTCAACCACAGAGTGTGTGGCAGTCCATCTATTAAAGATGCTTTATAAAATAAGCACTGAAAAATCTGTAGGTATCATCTTTTGGGAATCATCCATCCATTTTCCAAACACAGGGTCTGCTGGAGCCAATCCCAGGAACCAATCCTGGGCAGGACACACACAAACACTAGGGCCAATTTAGAATCACCAATCCACCTAACCTGCATGTCTTTGGGAGGAAACCCACACAGACTCAGGGAGAACATGCAAACTCCACGCAGGGAGGACCCGGGAAGCGAACCCAGGTCTCCTAACTGCGAGGCAGCAGTGCTACCACTGCGCCACCGTGCCGCTCTCTTTTGGGAATCAGCTAAATTAAAATGCTTTAAACAGGAAAGCTGTCTTCATTTACTCCATCAGTCATTTAGTTCAGTTCCTTCTGAACTCTGAGTAACACCTCAGACTAGCCTACATTCTTGTGACATGGAAGACTATGTTTTGCTTCATAATGCATTTCTATACCTTGACTACAAGTGTGGCTTCCTGTCAGAAAATGAGGGCTTTTAATTATTCTCTTTAGTACTTCTCATTGTTAAGAAGTTAATTAGGACCCTCCATGCTGGAAAAGGGAGCTAACTACATGGCAACAGAAATGTTTGATTGTTTTCCTGTTGCAATCAAAATTCTTTGATTGTCGCATGAACTCAATCTCACAGAGGAAGTCACAAGCCTTGAAAACTATGGAATGGTATAAATTAAAGTGTGTGTTTCGTTAAAGGCCTCATGGGACTCTTTACAAACTACAATTATCTCAGCGTGTAAAATATTTAAATGTGACCCTCATGCTGTCAAAAAAGAAAAGAAAAAGAAATGAGTAACAGCACATTTGTGTTATATTTAGAAATCAACATGAGACTTTTATAGCATGGTTTAAATTAAGTGACTTAAAAAAGACATAAGTGAAGTCATGGTTAAAAATAAAAGACAATTTTTTTTTAAGATTTACAAGAGATGTCTGTATAGTTCAATTATGGAAGAAAGTGTGCTTCGTTAGGTTAAATGGTGAAATATATTCACTCCTGCCTGCACAGTTGATTTAGGATCTAGTAAAATAAAATACTATTAAATTGTTCTGTGAGTCACAGACAGAGCCGGACTGACGTTTACAATCAGCAAGCGCTTTCCCAGTGGCCTGCTTCCTGGCCTGGCCTGGCCTGGCATTCAGAGCAACCAGTGAAATAAACTAATGGTGAAATTATGTAATGTTATTATACTAGAAAACAAACTGGCGTTATTGTTCTGTAGTGGTCACAAATCCTTTCAGTTTAACGTTGGAGGGTTTCTTTTCTGGTTTCTTGTTTTTGTTCAAGTTTTGACTTTGCCTGCATCTCGTGCTCTGACAGTTAAACAGGAGCACTATGATGAGAGGTGCATACATCTGGTGCTTTTGTGATTAAAGTTATATATGAAGATTGTTTAAAACTTTATAATATATTTTGAATTATAATTGGATGTTGTATGGGTTTTAGTATTTGTTACCGTGTATTTATTTTGTTTTATTTTTGTTTCAGATTTTAATGAAGTGTAGCATATGGTCACGTTTTTAATTTTTCTTTTTCATTTTTCCCTCAGAGTGACTGAATAGGCTACACAAAATGTTTTATTATATTTTTTTATTAATGAAACACATATGTGAGTGGGATAATTTGTGGTTTTAAATGTACCTGTTTTTCTTTATTTCGTAAGTTTGTTAATGAACATGTCTTGTTTTTACTTTATTTCAATATTTTTAAAGTGTGTCTCTCACGCTCTGACAGTTAAACCTTAGCGCTATGATGAGAGAGTGACTGAATAGGCTACACAAAATAGTTTTTTGTTTACTAAGTGCATTCTTTAAAAATTACTTGACAGAATTCTTTGGCACTGAGACATTTTTTGAGTCTTTTGTCTATTTAAGAAATTAAAAGTGGTCTTTTTTGACCAACACTTCAAACTTTGTGGAAGAGTATTCAGCATTACCATCCAGACTCGGGCAGTAGCTCGGCTGTGTAGATTCCAGACTCACAGTTGAAACTGCAAACGTAATCTATGCACTGTGGATTCCACTGACAACTGCTTTTTGTGGTTCAGTGCTTTTTGCACATTTGTTTTGATATAAATATTATAGAACTACATGGTTTATTATTTTATGAAGTGTTGTTCCACACTTCATCAGCTGTTGTCTTAAAACTAATATTTAAGAGTGAAATGTATGTGCAAAAGCTGAATCTACTGCCTTCTCATTCATAAAAAATTCCAAGACAAAATGGTGTTTGATTTTTTGAGTCTGTGCCTGTGCAAGAAAACTGATGTATATTGTGTAGCCTGGGTTAGACTTGGGATTCCCGGCATGAATAAGCTTCCTAGTCCGGCACTAGTCACAGAAATATACATACTAAAAATTTAGGAGAGTTTCTTGAGATAATTCAGAACTTTTAAATTTCATTTGGTCACAGATCCCAGGGCATTCCAGGGAATTAAGACTCTTTTATTAACACAAATATATTTTCAAATAATGTCACCAGCTTTTAAGATGGTGTCTATAGCAGGGGCACCCAAGTTCAGACATGCACTCTTAAAAACATTGGCTCTTTAATGGCACTGTGTGGTTCTTAACTGTATCGCAATACTGACAATAAGTGATGAGCTGTACAGACAAATTACAATGAATACTAAAGGCAAGAAGCTACTTGAGTATAACATTCACTTGTGAGCTAATTAATAAATATCATTAAAAAGGAATCCACAGAAATAGTGTCACATACTTAAATAATACGATTCATGGAAATGCTTTGCTTTCACTGTCCACGTCTCACTCCCATTGTTGCTGCGTTTTCCCAAAATTACCAAAGTTTAGCAGCTCTAGCATAAAAAATGGGATGAAATGATTTCACAGACAAAATATCTTCATTATTTAAAAGTTTTAGTTAAAATTCAAAGTAAAACAGTTCACACAAAAAAGAGAAAATTGGAATCTCTCTATTATAAAAAAAAAACAACCTTGCAACGAGACAAGTTTTTTTCCCCCCCAAGGATGAGACGTGATCTTTTGAAGAGAGACAGAGACACTTTCACTTCCCGCGAGATGGACAAGTCACGTCATACTTACAACCTTCAGATGCAAGTCCTGTGATACACATCCAGAGCAGGTTATAGATAATGGAAATAGGAAAATTCGAAAGTCTCACAAAATGAGAGTAAAGATCGCATAAGCGCAAACAAACTGAAAATATTACTCGGGGGGAAATAACGGAACAGCGAAAAGAGATCAAATATTCAGGTGCTGTACAAGCTTTTAAACGTTCGAAGCTCCGCATGAAATGCAGATCACGTGGCACGCAGCAGCAGCAAGCCAACAGCTTCTCGAGCAAAGAGGAAAAAACACCTGTTACTTGTTTCCCAATGTATCACAGTTTAAGAGGGGTTTCGGAGGAGCGGCCATGTCTCCTTGAGGTGCGCTCGGCCCCCCTCTTCACAACAGTGTCTACCGCTGTCTGGGGGCAGGGAGGGGTAGGCGAGCAAATTGCAGATCATGTGTGAGGACAGCAGCAGCAAGCCAGTAGCTGCTCGAGCAAAGAGGAGTTAAAAAAATGCATTTGTTTCCCATTGTATCACCGTTTTAAAAAACAATGTATTTGCTTCTCATTGTATCACTGTTTAAGAGGGGTTTTGGAGAAGCAGCCACTGGCAGGGGGCGAACCACCCTAGTAGCAAAAAAAAGTTCTTGTTAAGAAATTTTCTGTTCAAAGCTTAAATCTTGTTATATTTCAAATCATTACAAGTCACTTCAAAATGTTTCTGAACCATTTCGAAACAATCAGAAAAATGTATGCCTATCCCATTTCTATGTTGAAAATGGGTCTTTTAAGTCCCTGTTTACTGAAACCTGTTCTGCACATCAACTGAGTCAATTATCACTCTGTATCTTAATTATAGCAAGAAAGTTCTATCTCTTATTATTAATTTACAGGGGGTAAAAGGCTATACCATTATCTATGACTATGACTAAGCTAACACTAATATGAATTTAACTTAACTTAAAGCTTTAACTTTCTATGATTGGCTTTTACACCCATAAACATACTATTCTTCACATAACTTTCATGGAATTATCCCTTCAATGCCAGTTTGGTTCTTTTAAAATCATTGTAGCAATGGATACAAGATACAGAATCAACCCTAGATAGGACACCAGTCCATCTCAGGTCAAACTTGTCTTATTGTGCTACAAATTAGCTAAACATGTACATCTTTACAATATGGGAGGAAATTCGGAATACTCATAATACTCAGGGTTTTAATTTGGTCACCTAGAGCTGTGAGATAGTCAAGCAGTTTATAAATAGAACTTCTATTAAAAATAAAGGTAGTTACAGTTGAAGAAAATCTATCATGATTTAAGCATAAAAACACAATCCTAACTAATTATTTCAAAGAACAGAACATAGATAAAGAACAACTAAACTGTACGTTTACTAAACAGCATGGACTGAAAGTGTTAAAAGGTTTAAGAAAGCCCTTTTAATGGTGGGCTCTGAATACTATTTCAAATGAACACTTCAAAATAGAAATAAACATCACATTTTATCTGGTCACTTCAACAAAATGAGAATGTAAAAATGAAAATGTAAACTGAATGCAAGTGCAAATGTAAACTTAAATTTCATCAATTCATTTTCTGAACCCATTGAAATCAATTATAAAATCACTTGGGGTAGTTGTTAATAGTGAGTAGATAACAGAGTAGTACTGGAAAGATCAGTTATTATTCTGACACCCAAGAACAATAGAATAAAGGAATCAAATGATTTAAATCAAGAGTTCCCAAACTTTTTTCGGCCGCCAACCCCTTTACCAAAAACGTTTAAAACCGTCGACCCCCTAGTCATTTACTTTACTTACTCAAATTAATACATTTGTACAGTACTCAATATTAAATATTTCACTAGATATCAGATTTTAATCACTTGTAATTATGATTTAAAAAGATAAAATGGCTACGGAATATAGCATTATCTTGTGCAACATTTAATATCGAAACCTGCACTACTGAAAATTTAAGCAAAAAAATACGAGCAGAGTTTTTTTTTTTTACATTTTTGACATTTATGAAATAAATATGTAAATTCAAAATAAGTACAAATAGTCCAAGCTGTACTGTCTGCATTTCTTTTTTGGTTCAGTCATATTATTATCTGAAGAAATACAAACTTTTATTAACAAACAATTTTGACAGCCCCTGTGATTAAAAAAAAAACAAAAAAAAAAACAATAAAGTATGTACTTACTTGAAACAGAAGATTTTTGTTCTTACTCGAATAAATAAACTGTGTCCTCCAATTTTCTTTTTCGTAGTACTGCTCCTCAATAAATAATTATATTCAAAGTTCAAATCACAAATAAGTACATGTCACATCAAACGAACCAATTTATAGTGTTTTATGAAAGCATGACCGTACAAGACTGATAGATTCTGCTAATATAGAATATCTGTCGTCTCGTCCCACCGCAAGCAAGAGCGGACATGCAACGGTTTTTCATGTCCGCACTTGCTTTGATACGTTCGATAAGACAATGCACAGATACTGTATGTTTGTGTTACATGTATTTTCATGCATTCTTACGTGTGACTCTTTTAATGACACATTTTACCTTTTTGTTCGCAAGTTTGGAATGTAATGTGTTTTTATCAAAAAAGTGTTTTTTTGAATTATTTTACTTCTTAATTAGGTACCTATTGGAATCATAGATATTTTGAAGTAACAAACAAATAGCAGTAGTAAGGGGGTCTATTTTTGCTGTCGTTGACCCCCCAATTTTTTTATTGAAACTATCGACCCCTAGAAAGTTCAAATCGACCACTTTGGGAACCCTTGATTTAAATCCTGTGTCTTATACTTCTTTACCAATTTTTTAAGCTGATTGTATTAAAATCTCCAAAGGAAGTACAGTGCAAAATCAATTAGAATTTTGCTATGAAAACATTTTGAAAATTAAATGGTGTTTGCAGCCAGCAAAAATTCATCCCATTAGTACATTCTGGTTATTTTCATCTCATCTGCAAACTTTTTTTCCTTGTGTAAAACCATGGTAACATTTGTTCTGGTGCAGAGCATAGAATGGGAGCCCAGCTGAAGAGCACTTGTATGCATTCATTTTTGGTGCAACTTTTTCTTGGGAAAAATCCATTGGCCTGGGTGCATGGCCACCTGTGAATCTCCCAAAGGATCCTGGTTTGAATTGATTTACTGAGCTGGGGGAACTCCGTGCAAATAGTGTTTCCTCTGACTGCAAAGGAGCAGTGCAAGGTGGAACTAGCAGCATGAAAGTGCTGACAGGCACTGCACAAGATAGATAAAAGTATGTGAAGCTGCATTGGAGGAGCTGTGCTAGATCAGGGTGAGGGCACAGAACACTGGAGGTGCTCCAATGGCAGCTTTGGTTGTGAAATAACACTTATGGAGAAATATTCCTTGCTTCACTCTCAAACAACTCTAATAACTCCAAAATACTCACTTTAATGAGTTTCACAACTATAAAATTGCATGCAAAACAAACTTTACGAACAGTTTCGTGAAATCATCCATAAAGTGAAACTCTGCTGTTTTACTCGTCACAACTAGAGATTTTTCTAATTTTTCATCCAAAACAATAACTAGTGTTGAGGGTACCTTGTTAGTAATACTAAACAAGATTTGGTTTATGGAATTTAGTTGTGTCTTGAATACTACAGGTATAATGTTGCATTTTCCCACTGACAAGTTGATATAACTTTGTAATAATTCAAACTCTATTTTGCAATTGTACAGTTTTCTTGTTACGTATAGCCAGCAAATGAAATTTAATTCTACTTTGACATCTTAAAAAACTGTTAATCCATGTACCCTTTAATGTTATGTTCAATTCCCAGTGTATGTTTTCAATAGAAATCAGTGCTGGACTGAATCTCTAATTCAGAGATGACAGGTTAGTTTCTGAATTCTGACCCTTCGTCCCAGAATTGTTTTGACAGTTAAACACTGGATTTTGTTAAACTGTGTTTATAACATTCTCATAATAAATGAGAAGGAAACTAAAGAAAGAGACTTTAGTAAGAAAATACCGTAACCGTAGGGCCACCAACTCAAATAAATAGATAACTGGCTGAGAGAAATGCATCCCCCAAGTGTATATGAATTTAGGTTGATGTTCTCTAGTGATTTTTGGAGTGGGCTCTGACTATGGTTAAAAAATTTCAACATTCAACTTTTGTTATATAAAACAAATGACTTTAATGTTTACCGCTATTTTTTACAAAATGGTTCTATGCAATTGTTTTACACTGTGATGTATTATTTTTCCTATCTGTGTTTGGGACCTATGACAGCAACAAGCAGAGTGATTGAGGTGGATAAAATATTTGTGGGTCAGCTATATTCAGGACCTGTTCTAAAAATTCTTCATTCTATCCTTAATTATCATACATATATTTTTCACTGTAAATTCTGGTCTAGCAGTCTGACCAACAACATGACAAGTCAAACATAGCTAACTGAATTCAAACTTGAAATATCTGTGCATAAATATTAAATTCATCTACTACCAAATTTTTACTCTAGTTTGATGTTCCCTGATAATTACGAACACTGAAAAAATATTTACAATGTCATTACTGTTTATTTTATACCCTTTACATTTATGGACATGTCCAGGGCATCAGATTCGTCCATTGAATAGTATTAAGGCAAATACTAAACAATACTCAGAAACTGAGTGTTAAATCTAAAATGAAAAGTAAAAATCATAGTCAAAGTTAAAAATGTTCCCTACATTAAAGGGTTTGAAGATTTAGATTTTTTTAGTCTAAATGAAAGCTGCATAATGCAAATTTTTTCACTGTATATATGTGATGACAAAACTGGATGAGTACATTTCTACACAAGTGACTAGTAGAGGTAGTAAAGAAATAACATCACAGTAACTTGAACAATAATAAATCAAAACTGATGTTTAGTAGTTCAAAACAAAACTGAAAATTTTAAATTGAAAATTCATAACAACTAGATTGTTCAAAGGGTTGATAAACAGCAATCATCTTTTATTCTTCACCATGTTACTAGAACGATTGTCATGGATATGGCTTAAATGAAGAATAGTTGAGATGACCTTTACAAATGTCTCCAAGATGGATTTCCTTTATTACAACAAACTTGAGGCAGTGTGTTGGGTGATCGGGTCAGTTCACCATGACATGAATGGAAAATATAACAAAGCAATGATCTTAAGTCAGGTTCATTTACAAAACACAGTCAAGAGGCACATCAGTTTATACCAATCCGCATACAGATAAATGGTAGAATCTTTTAACACTTCTATATCTTTTTATATGTAAAGGTCTCAGAATAGTTAAAGTGATCAAAAGTTTGTGGCAAATATCTAAACCTAAATAGGACTTTATATGTATATATAATTTTACAGTTAAAAAATGTAAATATAAATTACATCATCTGTATAGTAATGTGCTGAGTACAAAAGACACAGAATGTCTTAGCTAATTGTAATCACTACACAAATTTTACTGTGACAGATAGGGGGTGCTGTCGTCCCTTTGAACCCTCAAACTAGACGCCAGACACCAGATAAAAGTCCAAATTATTATTTTATTTGAACAAATACGTGCACAAAGCACCCCCCACTCCACAATACTCATATAATAATCCACAATACAATCAATAATCAATCCTCCACTCTCCCAGACGCGTTGCCACCCTGCCACCCAGCTCAGCTCATCGTCTGGGATCTCCCACAGTCTTTTATAGTCCATGACCCGGAAGTACTTCTGAACCCGCAGTCCATGTGACTTCCTAGAACTTCTGGGTCAGATCAAAAGTCCTCTTCTTCATCCTGGAAGTACGTCGTTTCCCTGTTGCTGTGACTAAGGCGTACTTCCGGGTTATAGGGCACGTAACAGTCCTTGGGCCTCCCTGCAGAGTCCTCTAGGGGCCCCTGAGGTATCCAGCAGGTTTGTGGATAAAAACTCCAATGTCCATAATTCCCTGCTGGCAATCGGGGCACCTCCATGCTGCAGGGAGGGCTCCACCTGGCGGCCTGGGGGTATTGGCCGGGATGACTGGCCGGCCATAGTCCACAATACATAATGTTTTTTCCCCTAACAATATAAACTAAAGGTCTAAATGAAACACTATCTAAATCTAGTAGTTCCTTCCGAATTATTTTGTTACCAGTAATGGCGCACTCCGCGATAACGTGCAGTGAACGCAGTTGACTTGAGCATTCATAGTTTTCATATTCGTTCTCTATACGTTTAGCATTCATTTGCTCAGAGGTTGATGTGCTTGCTGCTTCCTGAGCAGCTCTTCTTTTCTCCACCCTAGTGGCCCACTTCTTCTCTTCTTTCGTTGGCATCTTTTCATGTTAAAACTGAGTCAGTGTTTGTGTTACTTAGTACAATTCCTTCATTTTTCACTTAAGCTGGTACTTGATACAGTTTGAAGATTAAGAATGATTTAAGATATGAAGAGGTAGGGGAAGTGATGGCAAAGGTGGTAGGGATGAGGACGGCGCCCGTACGCATTTGCCGCACGGCGCCCTGCTGGCCGCTGCTGTGAGTTGATTCTGCAATAAAATAAAACAAAAATAAAAAGAGGAATAGCCTTGGAGTTCAATCATCACCCAGAAAGTGGATAGCAGATGTCACGTAGTATATGTGTACCAAATTTCAGGTCAATAGTTCAAACGGTTTACAAGCTACAGGTGATTTAAAATCCTGGACAGACAAACGGACAGCCACTGTAGCGTATTATATAAAATGATGCCATGATACTTGAACAACCAGGCTCCCATGGAGGGCTTTCTTTTGTTTAGTCAAAGTTCAGATGCTTCATTGTGTTTGCCACCATCTTTTATAGTGCAATCATGTTGACATCATATGCTGTGTATGTTTGTGTCATGTTGCCCAACACCACTCTGCACCTGTGGCTACCTAAATGGTGTTACCCATGATTCTGCCCCAGGAAAATATTGATGGCAATAGAAATACGTTGACACAAAAAAATAAAAATAAAACAAACAATAAGAAATAAAAATACATAACATATCATAACAAAATTAAAGTTAATACTAACAGTTTCCTGACATTGCTAAAGAGGTTTGTTATTATTAATTTAAATCCTGCAAGTATTCACAAAAAGCCTTTTATATAACTTTTCAGAGGTGCAATAATTAAATGACCCGCAGCTCATGTGTTTACTAGTTTCACCATTTAAGACTACAGTATTTGTTTCCTTAAATGCAAATGCATCTAATCAACCACTAAACTATGATTCATCTTTATTAAACAAACTGCACTTCTGTTTGGTTAAGGGCAAGATGAAAAAGCCCTTAATTATTGTGAGACATAAGGACCAGGAGATGAAAAGGTAACAAAAGAGCTGGCTGAATCATAATCAGAAAGGGAGGAAGTCATCCTAAAACCAAAGGGACAAAGTCAAAAAGCAAAAATAAAATTGTGAAGAACTAAAAAAGAGCTAACTGACTAGACGTTTACATAAAAAAGTTGCCCAGCAAAACTGCATATCAACTCATACTGGTGAAGTACCTCACAATACTTGTGCCAAAAAACTACGCCAGAGGCTTTTCCTGTTTTAACACTGGGGCATTTCCTTCAATTATATTTCCTTGAAAAGAGACATTACTTCAACATAATTGACATGTTGCTAGCGAAAAGGTGTTATTTATGAAAAGCTTATATTTTTTATTAAAAGTTTGCATTACTTTATTCTTATAATGCATTTTTGACTAGGAAAGTGTCCCAAAAGCATTTATTCCATTCTGTAATATGGGTTAAAAAATTGCTGAAACAGAAGGATAAATTGTCCACATATCAACACTGCTGTATACAGGCACAATTCCATGATTGTTTTCTGGAAAGGTTAAATGCTTTTTTTAAAAAGAAATGAGGAAAATAGGAAATTGTGGAAGTTGTGCAGGTGGGGTTTATTTGGTGTAGTAGAGTAAGTAGAGGTCTCCTGAATTTCCTTAAAAATTATAAAATATGCGCATGCAAAAGAAAAATCTGTTCTCTAAACAATATAAAGAGAGTATTCTAATTTACCTGCACAGCAATTGTGTACATAGATGGAATGAAAGGCATTGTGATTACAGAAATCCGTTGTTCAAATATTGTATGAAAAACATGAATATGTATACTAATGCAATTTAAAAATTCATTTGAATAAATATATCAGTTAAATAAGTACAAATTAAGAAATGTAAAAACACTGTCATCAGCAGTTACAATCTTTGTAGCAAACCTTGAGCAAATATGTAAACTAGAATGGATAAAATCTTTTGTGAGCAGCTGGTACCAAGTTGTGAGTCAGTTGGAGCTTATGTAATGATAATTTAGACTATTTCATATTTCCATTGAAACTTAACGTGATTTTTTTGGCAGAATATGCACTTTAAACAATGATTATACAGTATATAATTTTAATTAATCTGAAATTTTTTTGTCAAGCAGTATTTGACCTGATTCCATTAATCACTTAAATGTTGTACATATTAACAAAGTCATCTGACTACAGCATACAGAAAAACTTTTCTTTTACAGTTACAAACCTCAAAGCACTAATGAGAAAACTGGCTGTGTTATGGATAAATCTTGAATGTGGGTTTAACGTTTGATTTATAGATGATTTATTTACGGAATTTTAACCACCACCGACCATTCTTTTTATGGATTATTTATGTTTGTTATTTTTTGGAAGATCTTGCACTGCACTTTTGCTTTGCCACTTTGATTTGTTATTATTGTTTAGAATAAAAAGCACAACTCACTTTGCACCACTCCTTGCTGTGTATGAGTCCTTTTTTCCTAGTCCATTTTGGTTTCATGACTATCAACGTCTGTAATTCAAGAGCGTATACAAGCTGTTGGCAACCTGGATATCACATCTCCCCATTGTTCCTCTCCTTCAATACTAATAACTGCACCTTTAAGGACCCCACAGGCTACAGACCTGTTGAAAAGATCACTGGCACCAGTCTTTCCACCTTACAGGACACACACTATTTCAGGGTAATGAAGTGAGCATGGCAATAATCACCGACCCTTCACATCCTGACCACAACCTCTTTGAAATTCTCCCATCTGCCAGGCGTTTTATATTAAACTATGCCAAAGTGAGCAGATATAAGAATAGTTTCTTTGCACAAGTCATAAAGGTCACAACTGATTAATTCAACTGTCCTTCTTACTCAGTCTACCCCCGCCATATTGCAATAATTTTACATATAGCTAATGCTTAATTCAGCATTTATTTCAGTAGTTTCTGCACTGCCTTGCACTTTGTATGCATATGTTTACATTCTTTGTTTTGTATTTATTTCAGATGTGTACTTATCAATGGTGTTTATGTGTGTCATGTACGTCGTAACTGTACTTGGAGAGTCAGATTCCTTGTATGTGAGCGTACGTATCCAATAAATGTGATTCTGACACTGATTCTGATAAAGTAGAGTGCATGAATTCACAACAAAATAGCAACACTGGGCAGAAAACAGCATGGAAGTAATATGCAAGGGCAGATCAGTATCATTCTTGGGTAGCAGAATATCATGTTTTTGGCAGAGAACGATGTAACAAAGACCCAGTTCACTCATTTTCACAGTCAGCTGCTCTTTGATGATTGTGTTGAAAGCTAAACTAAAGTCAGTGAACAGTATTCTTGCATGACTGTTCATCTTGTGCAGATAAGAAAGAGAAAGGTGAAGAATAAAGCCTGTAGTGTCTTCAGTAGACCAGGTTAGTTAGCTAGTATGAACATTGGAATAGGTCCAGTAAGAAGAAGAGATTTGCCTAAATGCGTCTCGTGACTAGTTCCATGAAGCACTCCACAGTAACTGGTGTGAGTGCCATAAATCAAAGTCATTTCGACATGTCACACAGTTGACTTTTTAGGCACTGGAATAACGGCGATGGCCTTGATGTATGTGGTGGTGACAACTGCCTAATGTTGAACATATCCAGGAGGACACATATGGTCTGCACATTCCCTGAGAACATAACCATTTGTCCAGTCTACTAATCTGATGTCTTGTGCATCAACTGTGGCAGACAACTGGGGACATTGCCTCACCGGGAGGCCTGGAGAAGGGAAGGACCCGAAGAGGGGCAATATCTTCCCCAGGGTGCAAGAGGGCAGCCCCTCTGGATTACATCAGGAGGTCCGTGGCCACCGCCAGGGGGCGCTTGGACGATCCCAGAGCCCTGGATGGCAGCACTTCCGCCACACCAGGAAGTGTGCCAGAAGAGGAACCAAATGCACCTGGAGTGCTTCCAGGTGCCCATGCAGCACTTCCGCCACACCAGGAAGTGCTGCAGGAAGTTCATCAGGGTGCACCTGGAGCACATCTAGGTGTAGCATAAAAGGGGCCGCCTCACTCCATTTGGAGAGCCGGAGTCGGGTGGAAGAGGACGAAGCTTGTGAGAGAGGAGTGGAGGCGGCAGAAGAAAAAAGAGTAGACAAAGGACTGAACCGTGTGAGTTTATTGTGGCTGTGTTGTTCTGTAGAAAAGAAGAATAAACGTGTGTGTTATAGACATCTGGCTGTCTCGGTGTCTGTTTGTGTCTGGGTTTCTTTTACACAACCTTTATGCTTACATTTGTGACCACTTTTAGTCATTTTCATACAATACTTACGTTAATTGACCTGAGCCACTCAAACCACAGCTTCTACAAATCAGTATTTTTGGGGCTCATCACAACAGTATTGTTGGAGTCTGTTTATACTTCTAATACAGTAGGAAATGCCTTGAGCACAATTGTCATGTAATAGAAATGAAAATATAGAATTCAAAGCTCAATATTTTTCCTTTTACAGAGTACTTGCTGACATAAAGCTGATTACTAGTGTATCAATATTTAAGGTGACCCTCCAAAAGCTATCTGATGCACTGAACATGCCAAAGTATCTGAATGAACTGAAAGGCACTTTGTTATTCTTCAATATGTACACGGTTTGCAAATGTGATTCCCAGTAGTAATTCCCCTCATGACCATGGTCAAAGGTGACGTGTTAAAATTCAGGCAGAGAAAGTTATATCCTTGTTTAAATCACAGGTTAAATGTATGAGTATCTTACAAGCAGGATGCAGTCCAACACTGAAGAAGCACAAACCAATTCCCTTGCTGTGTGACTGAGTTAAGGATAGCTCTCCATCTAATCAGGGCCTGACAAACCTGCTAACATGGCTATATTTAGGAGGCACCTGAATACTTATGAGGTTTTTCTCACATTTTTTGAAAACCAGTGGATTCATTGACATTAGGTGCCCCACATAGTGCAGGTGGGATTAATTACCTCTTCATTCTTCTGTGCCCATTCAATTGTAGGGCAGTAGCAGTGTACTGCAGCTTTAGGTCATTTAGGGTGACCTGTGACCTTGAAAGGTACAATATTTATATGTATCTGATGGGATATAAGGTGATGTTTTTGTGGAGAACAAAAGAAGAGTAAAAATAAGGATACTGTAGTTCAGACAAAGGATCACATGAAGTAAAGGAATAATTATTAATATCACATCAAGGACCACAATATAATTCCTGAACAAAATACTTATTCTCTACCTATATTCCCTGTTTTGGTAGGCACTTATTCCATTCTCTATTGTCAAACTTCAAAAAGTAAAAATGTATTTTATTGCAGTAATTATTATTTAGAAGATGACTTAATCCACAATGGACTTAAAACACAAGTTAAAATGCATACAAGAATGAATTGAAGGTGTAAGCATCAAAAGCAACAGAGAACAAGATAAAAAAACAAGCATGTGGGAATAGTATTAATGCTATCAATTTATACCTGCAGCTAGATTAAGACAAAAATCAGAATCCTGCAGTCTTTGTCAGTACAACAGCAGCTATCCTGTAGTAGAAACAAAATATTTCATTGAAAGGTGTGTTTTTAAAAGACACTTAAATTGGATATAGTTTGAGTAGACAAAGGCATATCATTCCACAGCTTTAAAGAGGAATGGAGAACTACTGTCCCGTCTTGGCAATCAGGCAAAAGGAGGGATAATCAGCAGACAGGCAGAGGGTGAATGGAGACTTTTTGAACAGACATAGGGAAAAAACAAAGACTGGAGATATTCAGGGGCAGAACCATTCAGAGAATTGTAAGTCAAGAGAGCAATAGGTTAGAGACAAATCTGATGAAGTAGAACCAGAAGGGAAGCATAGGATATCTGAGTTTGAAAGGTTAAGTTTAAGTTAATAAGCATTCATTCATGATTAGATTACAGAGTGACAAAGAGAGATCAGGGCTGAAACCTGTGGGTTATATGAGGAAAACAAGAGGAAGATTTTTAAATCATTAAAACAGAGGTGGTAGGGGAAGCCATGAGTAGAAATCACATTGCATAAGGAAAGAATATAGAGAGAAAAGAGAAGTGGATCCAACAGCGATCCTTAAGGCAAATCTGTGGAAAGTTTCTGTGGAGAAGAAAAGGACCTAGACCAGGGGCCTCATGTATAAATGGTGTGTACGTACAAAAATGTTACATACACCCATTTCCACACTCACTTCAAGATGTATTAAAACTAAACTTTGTGTAAAGCCACGCATATTTTCACAGCAACCTCACATTGCGCGTGCACACATTTCTGTTCAGCTTTGCAAACTGGCACCACCAAGTGTGAAAGCAGTGCTACTGTTTCTGTGCCCTTTCTTTTTTAAATTCACATCCATAATGTGGGCTTTATCAAATAAAGCAAAATGAATTGCATTTCATTTACAAATTTAATTCAGTTGATTGTAATTATTCTGTGACAATATAATGGTTCACAGAAAGGTCAAACTAATTCAACTACCATGGCTGCTTTAGCGTTGCTAGAAGACATCGCAAATGGAAGAATTAGAAGAGAGAGCATATGTATAGATGATGATGACTGGCATCTAAGTCGATTTAGATTTCCAAGAGCTATGTGTGCTGTTAGAATACTAGGATGTATACTTGATATAATTTTTATGATGAAATGTATTAAAGTATGTATATTGCATTTTACAGATAAATTATTACATTCATTTAAATAATGTATGGTGTTAATAATTTACCATGGTGGCACAACGGAAGTGCTGCTGCCCCACGGTAAGGAGGTAATGTCCTAGATGTCACCTGCCTGGAGTTTGTATGTTTTCCTGGTGGGTTTCCCTTTATATGCTTTGGTTTCATTCCAAAGTCATGGAGGTTAGGGGATTTAGTGATGCTAAATTCACACTACTTGTGTATGTGTGTGCTCGTATTCACCCTGCAATGATCTGGCACTCCATCCAGGGATTGTTCCTGCCTTGTGCTCGATGCTTGCTGGGACTGGTGTGACTCTGGATGGATGAAATAATTAAACATGTATATTGAAGATTTTTCAATGTTCCTTAAAAGTTTTGAAGAATATGCATTCTAAGCTTATAGCTTGTTTTAAATTTATTCTAGACGTTCTTGTGTTGTGATTGGTTACGTGGAGAAAGAAAATGGAAGGACAGGAATTGGGGGTTGGTACCTTTGACACACACAATACCGCTGCAATAAATTATTCCATCCAGGGTCATGCCCATCCCAGCAAACATTGTTCATTAGGCTAGCTCATTGCTACTGCCGTGCCACCATGCCACCACATATTTAATACATGCTTTAGTGCATTTCAGCATGAAAATATCAAGTATACATATTATTATTCTAAAATGTTCAGAGAGCTGTAATATCATGAATGTAATGTATTATGTGTGATGATCACTGCCTGTGTGTTCCTGTTAGCGTTAGAGAAAGCCTGTTTAAGAAGCACGTAGTGATTAACGATTCGGTTGGCGAACAGTTAGAATACGAAGCATTTAACATGCTAATTTAGTTAAGATGGGGTTTGAGAAATTCTAGTAAACATCAATTTTAAGATGAAGTTTACAACATTCTACTTTAATGACAAAACAAACTTTGAAATTAAAGAGGAAATTTCAACACTAAAGTTGACATTCCAACTTTAATCTCAACATAGACCTTTTCTTTCAGATAATGGGCTACAACTCGCCTTTTTGCAGCAACTTTGATATCTGACACTTCTTTTTTATTTCAGGCATTTTGTGACTTTCTGAACATTATCTTTTGAGTGCCTCAGCTACACTATACCACTCCATCAATTTCCTTATGTTGTTTATACCACTGCTTAAGCCACCAAATAATAGGTTTTTACTTGCCTCCACTTCACTGAGCAGACCTCCATTTTGCATTCACTGAAATTCTTCTTTTTTACATGTGCTTTTGCCATTGTCTTTTAACAAAACACTGAATGGAAGAGGCTGTTTATATTAATTTACATATTCAAATAGGTATAATTCTGGGAGGAGTCACGGTGGGGCTGTAGGCGCATGCATGTGCATTAAAGTTCATGTTCATTGTGATTTACAAAGGATAAGTGTATGGTACTTTGCTTACACAGAGCTTTATGCATCTAAATTTTTTGTGCATACAGAAATTTACAATTTTGTCTGTATGCCATGTTTTAGTGTCAAATCTATGCATGACATTATAAATGAAGCCCCAGGAGACATAAAATGATTTATCAGAAAGTTAGGACTTGAATCAGTCCAAAGCAAAATCTTGAATTCCAAGTTTATCAAGAGTGAGTAACAGTTTTGAAAGCTGATGAAAGGGCCAGAAGGAAAAGGACAGAGATGGAAGAAACGGCTTGAGAAGATCTAAGAGTAATCATGACTGACAGTATTGTAGAGTGACCCTTATGATATTCAGATTGAAGTGGATCTAGAGAACCGCTGTCAGAGTGTAAAGAGGAGAGCGGTTTGTTGACTATGCATTTTTGAGTCTTGGACATGAATGGCAGAAGGGAGACAGGATGGTAAATCTCAATGCGAGATGGGTTGAGAGAGGGTTTCTTGAGAATAGTGATCACATAAGAGCAATGTTTGGGTAGTGAAAGGCTAACTAAAAATGAAAACAAAACTTGCCTATAAAACAGCATGCCCATAATTTATTTGAAAATACAGAATTTTCTCAAGATGTCTCCTATTAGCAGGCACTTATGGAACAGGCTGCCCAGCAAAGACTGGCTTCTAACTAGTACTAGATCACTGTATAACACATACATCTCTGTGCAGTAGCTTATATGTACTGTATGCAGAGACAAACACCTCAGATTGACACAGATTAAATGAACATTCAATTATTTTGTATTAGCATGGGTAAAATACAACTCATCTGAATATTTATAATTTTTTTTTAATGATGAAGTTAAACATGGAATGGATTGCAGCATGGTTCCAGATGAAAATGTATTATGAAATATAATGGTGACTGCCATTATCGAAACAACTTACTGTTTGTCTGATTTTCTATTCTGTTGGACCAATGAAGCAAATAGCGTTTGACATTATTGCCTTCACAGTGTAGTATTGACTACAGAACAGAGTTAAAAGATGATTCATTCTTATACAGACACCTTTGGATAAATTGTGCAATATTGCATGAGTTGGCAGATATGAACAGGAAATGATTGGTTAATGAACTTATTATTAAACTCTAATGTCAGAGGACCTGTCAGTAGCACAATTATGCAAGTAGCAAGCTGCATCAATTTTTCTCAGACTTAGGACACAGCTTAAAAAAGCAAAAAACAATTTCATAATACTTTCAAAAATGGACTGCAAGATGGAATCCTTCTTGCATTTTGAGCGAGGCTGGGGACTTTGAACCCGAATGGTCCTTGATCTATGATTCTATTACTGAGGCTTTGTGCAGAGTCATGCCAGTAAGAGCTTTGATGCCTATCACCCTAATTGATGCCTAATCTCCGAATTAGGTGGTGGATGCCAGTAATAAATGCCAGGCTGAAGAAGGAGGCCTGGTTAGTTTGTAGAACTACAGAGGTAGTTGACAGGTACTGACAAGCCAAGTGGAGCGCAACAATGGCAGTTGTGGAAATGGTCTTACTACTGTCCTGTAGACCTTCCCTTTCACTCATGCTGATAACCGCCTGTCACAAATTAAGCCTGACACTCTTCTCCACACATTCCACCCTACCTGCACTCTCTTTTTCACCTCTCTTCCACAATCCCCATTAATCTGTATTGTTGATCCCAAGTATTTACACTCATCCACCTTTGCTAACTCTACTCCCTGCATCCTCACCATTCCACTGACCTCTGTTTTATTTACACACATGTATTCTGTCTTGTTCCTACTAATCTTCATTCCTCTCCTCTATAGAGCATATCTCCACCTCTCCAAGGTCTCCTCAACCTGCTCCCTACTCTCGTTACAGATCATCAGAAAAATATCATAGTCCATGGGTGTGCCTGTCTAATCTCATCTGTTAACCTGCCCATCACCATTGCAAATAATGAAAGGACTCAGTGGCTATCCCTAATGTAATCCCACCTCCACATTGAATGCATCTGTCACTCCTACTGCAGACCTCACCACTGTCACACTTTCCTCGTACATATCCTGTACAGCTCTTACATACTTCTTTGTCACTCCCGACATTCTCATTCAATACCACAAGTCTCATTACACCCTATCATATGCTTACTCTAGGTCCACAAAGACACAATGCAACTCCTTCTGGTCTTCTCTATACTTCTCCATTAACACCCACAGAGCAAACATCACATCTGTGGTGCTCTTTTCTGGTATGAAATTGTACTGCTGCTCACTAATTATCGCTTCCCTTAACCTAGCTTCCACTACTCTTTCCTATAACTTCATGCTGTGACTCATCAATTTTATCCCCCTGTAGTTACTACGACACTGCACATCCCCCTTATTCTTAAAAATCGGTACCAGTACACTTCTTCTCCACTCCTCAGGCATCCTCTCACTTTCCAAGATTCCATTAAACAATCTGGTTAAATACTTCATCTCGCCTAAACACCTCCTTGCTTCCACAAGTATGTCACCTGGACCAATGGCCTTTCCATTCTTCATCCTCTTCACAGCTGTCCTTACATTCCTACTTACTAATCCATTGCAATTCCTGATTCACTATCTCCACATCATCCAACCTTCTCTCTCTCTCATTCTCTTCATTCATCATCCTCTCAAAGTACTCTTTCCATCTGCTCAACACACTCCACTCGCTTGTATGTTTCCATCTTTATGCTTTATTACCTTAACCTGCTGCACACCTTTCCCAGCTCGGTCCCTCTGTCTAGCCAATCGGTACAGTTCCTTTTCTCCTTCCTTGGTGTCCAACTTCTCATACAGCCTTTGCCACATCTCTCTTCACCTTACGCCTTATCTCCTTGTACTCTTTTCTACTTTCTACATTTCTCTGACTATCCCACTTCTTCAACAACCTCTTCCTCTGTATACTCTCCTGTACTTTCCCATTCCATTAAAAATCCACTATCATCTGATCTTCTTCATTCCTCTCCTTGAAACCATACCTACCCATCACCTCTGCATCTCCGCTGTTCCCTTCACCAACATGTCCATTGAAATTCGTTCCAATCACCACTCTCTGTCCCTTGGTTATCCCGTCCATCATTTCATCCAATTCACTTCAGAAATTTCTTTCTCATCCATCGCATACCCAACTTGCGGGGCATATGCACTAACAGCATTCATCATCACACCTTCACTTTCTAGCTTCATAATCATCACTTTGCCTGACACTCTTTTCACCTCCAAAACACTCTTGACATACTGTTCCTTCAGAATAACTTCTACCCCATTTCTCCTCCCATCCACATTATGGTAGAACAATTTGAATCCACCTCCGATCCACCTGGCCTTACTTCCCTTCCTTTCCATTTAGTATCTTGCACGCATAATATATCAACCTTCCTTCTCTCCATCACATCAGCTAGCTCTATCCCCTTACCAGTCATACTGCCAACATTTCAAAGTTCCTACCCTCAATTCCACTCTCTTTACCTTCCTCCTCTCCTCTTTCCTTCAGACAAGTCTACGCCCTTTTCTTCTCCTTCCTTTGCCAATTTCCACCAGCACCCTGTTGGCTAACAGTACTGGTGGTGGCCATTGTTAACCCGGGCCTCGACCGATCCAAAATGGAAATCTGTATTGTTGCTTGCATATTGATCTGGCAAAATTTTACACCAGATGCCCTTCCTGACGTAATCCTACCCATTTATTTGGGCTTGAGACCGGAACGAAGAAACACACTGGTTGGTGCATCCCCTGTGGCTGGGTTAGTCTTTTTATAATTAAGCCGTAAAAATCTTTTTCCAACATTCGCTCTTGTCTTCCCCCCCATAGATGATGGGGTAGTTTTGAATGGCTTCAACGTAGAAGACAAAGTATGGATCAGTCAATCTTCCTTTTGACTCTGTCTTTTAGTATATTGACTATCCTACATGTATTCTGTGATTATTGAATTGTATTTCAGAAAATGCCCATTTTGATGTTAGTGAACTCATTGTTACTTGTTTTGCTAAGGTTACTGCAGTAAGACGACAGTGGATTTTAAACAAGTGTGGACTGGGACCCGGACACAGGCAGACGGACAACATAGTTCCACCACACAGTGTTTATTTACAATATATTTACAAATCTTTTGTGCACTCACACACCCCAGTGCCTCCAGCACCGATTCCCCCAATGTCCAGGCCTCACTCTTTCAGTGCCTTTCTCTTGGCCACCTCCCGTGCTCTCTCCAGCTCTGTCCTCTTCCACCCAACATCCACTACCGACTGGAGGGAGGCGGCCCCTTAAATGGGAACCCGGATGGGCTCCAGCTGCTTCCCGGCAATCAGTCCTGGCCACACCCCAGTGTGGCGGAAGTGCCGGCTGCGCACCCGGAAGCCGTCCGGGTGTCCCCTGTCGTCTTCCCCCAGCACTTCTTGGTGTGGCGGAAGTGCTGGGCTCCAGGGTTCCTCAGGCACCAGGGCGCCTACAGGGTTGGGCTTCCAAGCCCTCTACCCGTGGCCCCCAATACAACCAGGGCGATCGCCCCCTTGCGGTCTGAAGGAGGCACAAGCCCTCCTCTGGTCCTCCTGGGTGTCCCGGCCGGGCTCCAGCCCCGACCGGGTCCCACACGGGATACTCCGGCATCGGGGTGCCGCTTGGTGGTGGCCACGGGTCCCTACAGGGCTGGGCTTCCAAGCCCTGTACCCGAGGCCCCCAACATAACCAGGATGGATGCCCCCTCGCGGTCTGGAGGAGGCACAAGCCCTCCTCTGGTCCTCCTGGGCGTCCCGGCCGGGGACCACACCAGACATCTCTACATTCTGCATTTGCAAGGTCCATTTTACATTTCTGCGTATTTATTCCAAATAGTACTTTTTAAAGTTATGAAAAATAGCAATCAACACTAAAATGTAAAATGCATTTTTCTGTGTGGAAATATGCTGGCTGCTGTATTTCATTAACAGAGAATTTTAATGATGCAGTATTTTAAACAAAATAGATTGTCCTTCAAGCGTTTTTTTCAACTTTTGTCATCTGCATATATTTGACCCAGAGTCTTTGCTGCGTTTCCATGTGTGCGTGTCCACTGAATGATCAAAGAGAGCTAATGAAGACGGAAGAAAAACCAAGAGTGACAGAAGCAACAGACGGACAACCCCTAGTTCAGTGCGCCTCGGCTGTCTTGAAGGGCAGAGGACTTTTGTTCAAAATTTTTTTTTTCTTTTCTTTTGCTCCAAGCTAAATTAGTAACTTTCAGGAGCTGAAAATGCAATTTTCAGTAAAAAGCTGTTTAGAGAGAGAGAAAAAAAAAACAGGAATGACATTTTCATGCCAGGTTAGAAGAAAACATCATTAGTATAATGAATAATCTCTCTCCTGTTGGCATTATTAACTTACAACTTATTGCATTCATAAACTACCAAACTGCTATTGAATATCAAGTGTTCAAGTGTACATGTTTTTATATTGTAGAAATATTTTTGTTTTCTAAAATCAGTGGTTTAAATAAGAAAATAATACAAACTATAATTTCTGCATCTTCCCTTAACTGTATTTGAATAATGAAGGGTGATATAGTAAATGAAAGGCTTTATAGAGAGAATGCTGCTAAATTTCACATGATAATTTCCATTTTACAGGACCCAGTTATAGTATATTTTTCCCATGTCAAGATGTTCCATTTTAAATTACACATTTATTTTTCTTAATGTCTTGCTCAGCACAGTGGCAAAGTGAGTACTGCTTCTGCCTTACAGATCTCTGCACGGTCATTGCCTGTTTGGAGTTTGCATGTTCTCCCTGTGTCTGCATAGGTTATTCTCCTGGTATTCTGTTTTTTTCCTCAAAACGTAAAGGTGTGTGTATTAGGTTAACCCTGGCAACACTAAATGGACCTGATGCAGGTAAGTATGGGTATGTACAACAGCGTGCTCTGCAATTGGCTGGTGTCCTGCTTTGCAATCCCTAATAGGTAGGATATGCTTATGTTTCCATGATGGAACTTCTTTTTTATGGTGCACTGCATTGCTCCACTGATGGCAGTCTCACATTAGTCACATAAACATTTCTTATTTTGGAACTTTTACAATTGTCAGTTATCAAAACATTATATGAATCTCTTGTGATAAGCAAAAAGACAGAGAATTGAATAGGTCAGTGCAATTAGCTGAATAACAAGGTACTTTTAGTGTTTAAAGGTCAATTAAATGTTTCCAGGAAAGGCAAGCTGATGTTATTCATTAATCAAGAATTTGGTGGGCCGTCTGAGTTTTAATACACAACTGCTGGAGGTAATCAATAAGCCAGGCAACAAAAACTATTAGCATCCATACACAGCAATATCTCATATGGGCAAGACCAACATTTAAATGTGCAATTGACTGAAATACCAAACCTAGATAATTGCTTAAATCAGTGGTTCTCAACCTGTGGGGCAGCCCCCCCTAGGGGGGCGCAAAGTAACAAAAAGGGGGGTGCAAAGATGTAAAAAAAAGAAAACAAGAATCAAAAATGTGAAAAAAACATCTGTTGAAACCAAAAGAAATTAACTTAAACTACATTCTGATACTAGAACAATAAATATAGAGTTAGATAAATGTCGATAAAAGTTAAGTAGGTATAATAAAATATGCATCTACATTTCAAAAAAATGTTGGGGGGGGGCGCAATTAAAACTGATGAAAACTCAGGTCGAATATACTTAAAACTGCTGTTGAAAAAATGTAACTCTGATCCCTCTATTTTGAGTAATTACAGGCCAATTTCAAAACTTCCTTTTATTGCCAAAGTTTTGGAAAAGGTGGTTGAACAACAACTTTGTGCCTTCTTAGAAAAGCAGTGGTTCTTTGATTCTTTTCAATCTGGTTTTCAGAGGTGACATTCTACAGAAACAACTCTTCTAAAAGTTTTTAATGATCTTTTAATTGCTGCTGATGCAGGCAGGTGCTCTATGCTTGTACTGTTAGATCTTACCACAGCTTTTGATAGGGTGGACCATCGGATCTTAATTAATAGATTAGAGCTGTTAGGTGTCTCTGGCTCTGCTTTGGACTGGTTCTCCTCTTATTTGTCAGATAGGACATATAGTTTCTCAGTTGGTGTGGCTGGCTTTTCATCTGATTCTGCTCCTTTGACATGTGGAGTGTCACAGGGCTCAGTTCTTGGACCTGTACTTTTCTCTTTATATACTCTTCTCCTATCACAGATTCTTAACTCTTTTAAGGACATCTCGTATCATCTATATGCAGATGATATACAGCTTTATTTTTCATTTAAGCCGAACCAAATTAATACTTTGGTCATATTGGTTGATTGTCTGTCTCAGGTTAACGACTGGCTTAGTATTAATTACCTGCAGTTGAATTCAGGAAAAACGGAGGTACTAATTGTTGCTCCTCCTGTTCTTCATTCTGAGATCAGTTTAAAATTATCTTCTGTCTCTCTTGTTAAGTCATGTCTGCATAACCTTGGGGTTATTTTTGACCAGTCCCTGACACTTGATGAATATGTAAGGTCAGTCAGCCGCTCGTGTTTCTTTCATTTAAAAAATCTTTCAAAACTAAGAAATGTTGTTTCAAAATCAGAATTGGAGATGCTTATTCATTCTGTTATTTCCTCACGGCTTGATTACTGTAATGCTCTCTTTACAGGTTTGAGCAAGTCCTCTCTCTCATGTCTTCAGTTAGATCAAAATGCAGCTGCTAGGCTCCTAACTCACGCTAGCCGGAGTGATTATATCACCCCCATTTTGCACACACTGCACTGGCTCCCAGTGTTTTATAGAATTCATTTTAAAGTTTTGGTACTTACTTTCAGAGCTTTGCATGGACAAGCTCCTGAGTACTTAACCAGCCTGCTCCAATGCCATACAGCTTGTCAGAATCTCGGATCTGGGCAACAGGGCATTGTCGTTGTCCCACGCACTCCGCTAAAAATCAGTGGGGAGCGTGCCTTTCAGTCTGTGGCACCAAGACTATGGAATAGCCTGCCTTGTGGTCTGCATGGAGTCAAGTCTGTTGATTCTTTTAAAAAACAACTAAAAACATTTCTTTTTAAACAAGCTTTTAATCAGTTCTGAGTAGTTCCAGTTTGTTTATTTATTGTTTTTATTGGTTTTGTTTATGTTTTGCTTTTGTACTGTATTTGCTGTTTTTTTTTTGTTTCTCAATAAACAAACATTATACCCAGTACATACAAAGATATTATAAACCAGACACACACAAAGTCCAGGATGGAACAGTACCTGAAAAGATTTTGTTAAAAAATGAAGCTGGCCTAAATGTGAAAGTAAAGTGAACGCTATCCTTAAGTAAATGGACCAGAAAAAAATCAAAGCAATTTCATCAATCTGAGGCATTGCAGATTTGAAGTATTCTCCAGATGAAAGTCAGATGAAAATGTCTTCTTGTATAACTCTGATGAAACGGATGATGTAATTCTCTCAGTACTGGTAGTGTAAATCAAAAAATGTGTTTGCAAGTGAAGTTGAGATAGTGGATTATGAAGCTCAACATGGACAAGGAGAAATGAGCTCTAAAGTTCTCTCTGTATTTAAATAACCTGCAGCTTAGTTTAATTGGCAAGCCCAAATTGCTGAGTGTGAGCTGGCCAAATTATCCTCATGATGGTCATGATGGTAACATGCTGAGTTTGGAAGAACAGGCCACTTTTTCTTCAGCAATTTTATCCATCTCCTTCTGGTGAATTCCCAGACACTTCCAGACTGTAATCTTTCCATGATGCCCCTATGTTTGCTCTACTGTAGGTCTCCTAAAAATGACCTGTGCCTTTTAAGAGAGATGCCCAATGAAGAAGCTCATCATCCTCACACAGAAAACTTATGAAGTTAATTGGTTTTCTGTTCAATTCTGGTCCTCTAGACCTGAAACCCCTCATTTTTAGGCCATTTTTGGAATATATTTTCAGCAGGAAATTACACCTTTATGACGCAAAGTAAGCCAATTATCTGAAGTGATCAGAAGAACTTGAAGTTGTGCATGCCATATCAGCTGACTCCAGTGGAGAAAAGGGGACCAAGTTACTCCTTTTCACAAAAAATGGGGATCTGTGATATAGGTATGTGGAGAGTTGTTTTTTGCTATTTTGAGGTTGCTGGTCATGGCTATGATAATATTTTGATATTTCATTGTTTACTGGTGCTACTAGCCTTCTAATAGCCACTCACAGAAGGCTGAAAATGTCAATTTACACAAATAAGCATATGGGGGTCTTGTTTCAGACTATTTCAAGGTCAATGCTTACAAATATATTATTTTTGATTTTTGACCCTTTACTAGGGATCAAGACAACTATGTATCTCTATTAAAGGATGAAAATCATTTCTATTATAATGTAGAATTTTGAGACTTTAAATGTTTAAATTGAAATGTGTATTTAACATTTCAAATATTTAATGTAACTATTTTTGTTTATTATGTACTTCAACCTCATTAAATAAATCATTACATTTGTTATGAACATCCTGAATTAGGCCTACTTACGCTTATTGAAGCAGTTTTTCTGTCTGAAGAAAAAAAGCATTCAATTTTGGACAATGGAAGATAAAAAAACAAATTTACTATGGAGACAGGAGTCACTGCTCATCAAGAGTAGCTGAAATCCTAAAGAACCTGCCTATTGATGTGATTGAGAATAGCTGAAGATTTGCTAGGATTGAAGACATCTAAAGAAGTGAAAGGATCAGCTGAACAAAAAGTAGAGAAGTAATTAATCCAGTATCACAAGCTTTATACCAAGAATTACCTTTTGAATCTCAGCCCACGAAAATGTGCAAAGCTGCAATTTATTTTATTAACCAATTAAAATATACAGGTTTATTTAAAAGTAAGGGGGAGTAAGTAAAGACCTCAATGACAACAATATAAAAATAAAACAACAAAAACCTACAATATGTTCTCTGCTTAGGACTTATTAATTGAGTCAGAGTAATTTGCGAAGAGCTCGGGTAGTTGACCCACTTTTTCATCTTTAAAACAGAAAGTTTAAGTTTCAGCCAATTTTTGATCTGTAGCTTCTTTTTCTTTATCATTTTTATTGTTTTTTAATTTGTTATTATGTAATTTTTGTTAAGATTGATCTGTTTATACCAATTTTAATATTCATGTATCTTGTATATATGCTTGCCTATGTTCCTAAAGTCGCTAACAGGTGGGGTCACCATTACATCACTGCTTAGAGACTGGCCTCATAGTTTATATTTCAGACTGAAGAGCAGGGGGGTATTTTCCGTATGTCGCTTAAATCATCTGAGATCAGATGCCTCATCTTGGATGAGTTAATGCCGGTGAAACTCATCCGGGATAAGTCAGTTTTTCAAACACAGCTGTGTGGTAGATTAGTCTAGCTGGATCTAGTCATCCGAGATGATTGTGCACGCCCACACTGATTGAAAAGCCCACATATATTGAGTCTAGAAAACATGATCAGCAAGTCTTTGATAGCCTGCAACAAAATGACGAAAGAACTGGCGCCTTTTTTTTACACAAGCGGAGCAGGACCTTAAATTCGAAGGATATGAAGAATTTCAAGATTTATTATGCACAAGGGGTAATGCTGCAAAAGCAGCCCAAACCAGAAAAGATGGCTGGCAAAAAGGGTCCCACAAATTAAACGCATAAGTAGTGTGCATTGTATTTACTGAATGCAGCGTTTCATTTCCTATGTGTCAGATTAATTATTATTTAATATGTCATAATTCCAGATCAAACGTGAGCACAAGGAGCACATGAGAACAGTTTAAAGTAAAGTACAAGAATATACTTCAAACTGGTAAATATTGGTATATAACTATTTTAAAGAATTGTTGACATAAAGAATCATATATAATATTAAAAACATTAATTTTAAAGCTAATAAAAAGGCAGACAAGCAAAAAACAGGTGGAGGTCCACTCGGTCCAGACCTAACCCCTGCAGAATAGTTGGCTCTCCAGCAAAATGCCCATCACCCTGTTTCGGAGGGCATTCCAGGAGGAAGCTCCTCCTCAGAACCAGTGGCAGGATGCAGTGGTCACTTCATTTCAGGTAAAGGATGGTCACTGCATATATTTGTCCTCAGTGTGTGCCATAGGTATGTTCCATATAGAACTCTTTTTTTTTTTGTTGGGTCAGTTGCAGGGAATGTCATATCACTAGAACCTGTGTCTGACCAACGAGATATTGATGAAGGTCAAATATTTGATGAAGACACTGTGTCTGATTATTCATCAGAAGAGGTACATTTTCCAAATAATGTTTGAGCAAACTCCACTCTGATCAGTCCCATGTGCCCCAATCACATTTAGAAAATCCTGGGTAATGGGAATGTTAGGCTGATTGTGAGATTCTTTATGGAACTGTGGGTGTTTTTGCCTGTGTATTACCTACCTGCAATGGCATGAAACACCTCTTTTATTGTCTGCACACGCAGGTGTCCTGAAAACACTATGAAAACCCGAAGGAAACATGTCAGAGCCAAACAGACTTTACGAATTGCCTGGCAAACTGCACTTTAGATAGATTTTCCTCATCGCCTACAGTATATAAAAAAAGTGCCGCTTGCAAAAAACCTCAAAGCAATGCATACTGTCTTGTGTGGTTGTGAGAGCCTGACTTCGCTTAGTTTGACTTTGAATATAAGGTGTTAATAAATCTTTGAGGAACAATATTCCCCACCTGCTAAAGCGGTATCTTTCGAAAAGAATTTCCTCTAGGAGCAATAAAGGATCTTGCCGATCGTGCAAAACCATCTCTATATGAAATTATCTTCTTATAGTTTGCACACCGATATTAATTGGTTGCTCATTCATGAATGGCGAAGCCATGACTAAATGAATTCCATGCACAGACACTGATTAAGTGTGTGAGCTAATCAATGTTTACATAGAACAAACTTGCTCTGAGCAGGTTTGAGGATTTGGATGTGCTGCTATGACAACACATCCAGCAAGAGTTTCGAAAAACCGACATATCCAGGATCATGCCAAATCATCAACAATTACATCCGGCTAAACGAGTAATCCACGTACGAAAAATACCCCCCAGGTCTCTCAGAGGTAAATTGTTATCATTGTGGGATGTGTTTCATTGGATTTTGTCTTGGGTCAACGATTTGAATTTGTCTTGAGCTGCTTTTTCAGGTATATTCTCTTTAGGCCCTTTTTGATTATTTAATGCATTTTTTGACTATGAAGAACATTTGTTTTCCTTTTTCCTTTAAGCCAGGGGTTTTACAATTTACCTCTCCCTTGAAGGGCATTTATTGTGCATTTTAAACATTTAAAATATATTGTTGAACTGCTAGGCTTGAGACCCATTTCGGACCAGTGGAGGGCTTGAAGTCTGATTTTTGAGTTAGCGGTCAGGCTGCCTGGGGTGAGGACTATTTTGCGGTCAAACATAAAAGTCTTGATCTGGCTGGTGGTTTTTGGATGCCTGTTCACCCTTCTGACCATTCTGCTTTGTAGTTTCACAATAAGAAATACATATTGGACACAGAATTGTAGGCCTAAATCTCAAAAAACCCAAAAGATTAATCACATATAAATCACTAAAACAGGTAAATCCTCAGAAAGGGAAGGTAATTCCATGCTTCCAGAGTCCAAGATATCTTACTGAATGAATAAAGTATTCCAGGATACAAGAGCAACACAGGTGGAACCTCACATACACACCTTGGAGCAGACATCTAACGATTAGGAACCACAATGCTGAATGAATATTTGATAAGAGTTGAGCAATGAGCATTTTAGAACATCAAGAAATCCTACATAATATGATCTAAATTGTCTGCTCAGTGTAAAACATGAAAGCAGAGTAAATGCATTTTCTACAGCTTTGAAGTAAAAGGGTTATTAGGTTGAGGCAACTAACTGAAGTGTTTTTTTATTGTTTTTTCTGTTGCATGGGAACAACAGCTTTAAGCTCTCATTCCAATCACTTGGTGCATCATCTTATGCCAAAAGCAGGAGGCTCATTAATTTAAGTTTGCTTTTCAATTAAAAGGAAGAAGTAGGAAGCTTTCTGTATTACACACCATGTCATTGAAGTGTTCTATAGATACATATGAGCACATCTGAAAGTATGGTCTCATTGACAGACATTACTTTGTGAAAATTGGAGGCAACAGCCATTTCACATTAATAATTATAACAGAGAACATATAAAATATTTGCATGTATTATTGAAACAGTCTTTTGTATTTTACTTATAACCATGAACATTAGGGAGCTAATAAGTTAGTTTATTGGTTAAACAGTTAGTAGTGTTGCAACTATTTATGGAAAGGCTTGATTTAGCATGCTGTGCAAGGAATTTGGGATTTGAAATTGCTGGGTAAATTAAAAAAAGAAAAATTCTTATTTTTCACTGCAAAGTAAGCCACAAGAATTTTACATATTCTTAACTTTATATGTAATTAAAGTTATTCAGCTATGTATGAACCTACGTACCTCTTGGATTTACCCCCTCTGACCTACATGTTACAATTATAATCTTATGAAATAAGTCTCCTACTGTATACCAGAGAGTTAGGGATGTCCATGAACGTGATTTTTCCAGTACAAATGTTTGAGGAGACAGACCCTCTACTGGCTAAACTCAGCACAAAGCAGAAAGCAACCTTGTATGCGACAGCAGTCAGTCAGCCACACACACACACACTGCACACCCTAACTCCCTCCTGCTGGGGCGGATTAAAAGTTCACCATTCAACTTATACCTCTGGGATGTGTATGGAAACCCGAGGCAGAGCGAGCATTTGTAAACTCAACTCAGGCAGTGGTAGGGTTAAATAATCAAACCTATATCTAAGGGGCTATGAGGCAGCAGCACTAAATGTGTGGCAACACACCTGCCATCATTCAAATTTTCTAAATCTCACTATAACATTGTTCACTGAGAGAAAGCAGCTTCACAAATTTTATTACTGTCATTTAAAGCAATTATATTCATGATGATAAGAACGGAATTGTGCATTATTGTGCTAAAAATCTTTAAATTATTTTCACTGAACTTGGTGGTACACATACAGGAGAATCACATCATAATGGGCCATGACATTTCATTAAGGCTTTGAAATATTGTTGATGCCAAACCCGTAATCCGTAGTTATTTGTAGATGTGTGGGCAGAGTTCAAAATATACTAAACATAAGTATTAGTATAAAATTGTTTGTGAACACTTTGTCTCTGAGAGCATTGTATCAGGGTGCCCATAAGATGGTTTCATAGTGTGTTATTTTACTGTTTTTTATTCTTTTTCCATACCTTACAGGGTCCAAGACATTAGATATTGATTTATAGTAGTAAGCATACAGCAATTTATAATATAATTGAACAGTGACACTTATGGCTATATGCTCCTCCCAAAAAATTACAGTTTGTGACTATAAAGTAAAAACATTTTTAATACTGAATTATTTTCAAAATATGCTGATTGTATTCAAAATATAAGGATTTTGACTGTCCTTTGCAACAATGGAACAAGGAAGAAACAATTTACAGTGCACAAGCTCTCTCTAGTGGGCTTAAATGACATAGACTCATTTAAAGCAAAGGTTCTGATTTTCTGTTCCTCTCTCTAGATAAATAAATAATAATTGCAAGGATGGCATACAGAAAGAGACAAAGATAATTATAGCACAGCTGGCTGCTTATCATTATATGAAAAAACAATCGCAAATTTGTGGACTGACAGAATAGACTAAGCAAGGGGAAGAGGGGTGGGTGATGGGGGGGTAGTAATTACTCTCCAAAAAATGATACTGCTGTCTTTGGCAGTCATTGTGATTTACCACCTACAATCTACTTCTCTGACAAAATTTGCTGCCACAGTAGGAACCTGGGGTTTTCTGCAATGTAAAATATTTTCCTGCTACCACTAACAAGTCAAATTACCTACTTTTATTGCATTTTGTGAAGGTGTAGCGCAATTATAAGATATTTTAATTTAACAAGGTTGAAGAAAAAACAATCCCGCACATATAAGCAAAAAGGCAATACGTATTTCATTTGGCATCCTGGGCAGGTTTCTGGTGAGCCTAATGTATGGCAATCTCTTATACTGGGAAAGAACTGGTAATTATAAACACCTGCAGGTAAAGTAATAAGCCGCTCAGTACACTGTTAATGACTTAGTCTTGGTATGATGGGTAAGCAACCTTCTTCCTGTGGAGATGTGCTTCAAATCAGTAAAAGAAATCAATTCATCTGACAAGCCTGTGTCTTTTTCCCTGCTTCATGTGCCCAGGTGCCTTGCTTTCTAATATTATATGTGCCATCGGAATTAAAATTAAAAAAAAAAAAATGGGAACAGTGGTATTTCAAATTCATGCAAGAAAATAAGTCTCAACCACAAATATTATATCTATGTGAGTGGGAAAAACGTCTGATGGTAGTTTGATATACTAGTTAAAGCATGGCACCTTAAAATCGCCCTGTGCGTTTTTTTTCAGGTTTGTCCTTGAATTGTATAAAATATGAATAAAAAATATTGTTTTATACTTTAATACTGTACATCGATGTAGGATGATATACAGTACATTGTGGAAAGGTTCTCTATAAAGTAAAAATCCATTGAAACAGCTGTACCATCTTCAATGGCAAATGTGTAATTTTCATTAGGCAAGGACTCTTTGTCAAGATAACTTTTCATAAAGCTTTCTACCTCTCAACACTTTTTAATTAGTTCTTTCTAGAGATAGAATATGTAGTGGGAGTCATCTGATTCCTCTAGATCAGGGGTGAGCAATGTCGGTCCTGGTGCCTCATACATAACACCGTGCACAGAATTCATAGTAAAACATGGCGTACTGGCAAAAGCGGAAATGTGCACAAAAAAATCCAGTTGCATAAATCTGTGCGTTCGCTAACTTCCACGTTTCTTCCGCTACATAAATCGCAGTCGTCATGAAAACTAACGCATGTGCACACGCCTGCTGCCACTCCCAAACTCCTCCGAGAATTACGCCTCTTTGAATATGCAAATCATTATAAATAGCCCTTAAACTCAGCATTCTGTGAAAAGGCAATGGCAAAAGCACCAGGGAAAATAAAAGAATTTCAGCGAATACCAAGTGGAGGCAAGGAAAAACATTGTCACACACGTGTGATTAGGAGGCAGTCAAAGATCCTAAAGGTGAGTGAACTATCGTGAGATATGAGTTGGTCACGTGGTACTTACCTGGATCTCTTCTTTCCATAGAAAACCAGAAGAAAAATAATTGCCTCCACTTCCGGGTATAAAAATGGCTGCAACAACGTCACTTCCGGCCATCCTCAATAACATCACTTCCGACTCTTCCAGATCACATCACTTCTGGCTCACCTCGATGACGTTACTTCCGGTTCCTGTTCCTAAAGTCACTTCCTGCCAACCATTTCCTGTTCCCATCTTCCTTTTTGTATAAATCCACCATTTTCACAAAGTAAAACTGTCAAATGTCCTTGCAATTTAAGACTTTGATCTCTTTTTTCATATATTGTCTTAGGGCAATATACAGGGACGGTCCCCAAACCTTTTTCTTGGCTCACGAGTTGTTTTTTCACGGGTTAAAAGCACACAACATACTATTTGTTGCTTTAAACAGTGGTATAAACAACAAAAGGAAGTTGATCGAGTGAGACAGAGTGTCGGAGAAACTCGAAAGCTCAAGTTCACAAAGTCTCACAATGACTGAAATAAAAAAGAAGTTGCCAGATATCAAAGTCGCCGTGAAAAGGTGAGTCGTAGCCCACTGTCTGAGTGTCATATGAGAGCTTATTAGGAAATGGTGAGAAAAGAAAAAAATAGGGACACAGTGGGAAAAAAGCTCAAAATATCAACTTCAATTTTAAAATTTCCACTTTAATCACATAGTTTATTTTGTCATTAAAGTAGAACATCATAAACTATATCTTTAAATCATTTAATTTACTAGTTTCTCAAATACCATCATAACTATAGTACCACATTGTTTTGTATGTGTTCTTCTATGTGTGTGAATCACTACCTGCTTCTTAAACGGGCTTTCTCTTCCTCCGACAGGACACAGAATCCATTACATTCATGATATTACAGCTCTCTGACTAACTAAAATACTGAGATGTATACTTGATATCATTTTTATGATGATAGAAGTTAAAGCATGTTATTAAACATGGAAACACGGTGGCGCAGTGATAGTGACGAGCTGGCGCCTCATCCAGAGATTGTTCCTGCCTCCCGCATGATGCTTGCTGCGCCGTGTGCGACCTTCGATGAAATAATTTATTGCAGCAGTACTCTCTTTCAAACGTACTGACCCCCAATTTCTGGCCTTCCTTTTCTTTCTCCAAGTAACCAATCGCCACACAATCAGCTCTGTAATAGATGTTAAGCCATCTGTAAGCTTAGAACGCCAATTCTTCAAAACTTTTAAGGAACATTGAAAAATCTTCGTAGTACATGTTTAATTATTCCATCCATCTATCCATCCAGGGTCACGCCAGCCTCAGCAAGTATACAGCGTGAGGCAAGAACAATCTCTGAACGGGGCACCAAATCATCGCTAGTGCTGCACCACCGTGTCTTCACATGTTTAATTATTAACAATATAGATTATTTAAATGATGTTAACATTTTATCTGTATAATGCAATAAACATATGTTGCTGCATTTCATCTAAAAAATGATATTGTCATCATTCTTTATAAAGTGGCTCAGGTTGTGCAATATTATAACTGTATCGCAAGTTTACAGTGAGGTGATTGTACTAATAAGTACAAACAGTTCTACAAGGAGCACTTGATGGACTGATTGAGTGCATTTATAGTTCTTGGGATAAAACTGTTTCTGAACCGTGAGGTCCATACAGGAAAGGCTCTGAAGCATTTGCTGTTTGACTGTGCGCATGGCTGAGGCAGCGTGTGCTTGATGCTGTATACCGATAATTCTCTTTCCGATCAGCTGCTGTAGAGCTGTGATTCCACACTCAGATACACTGATATTAATACTCCGAGTGGTGCATTGAGAGAAACAACGCTAAAGCAGATACGGTATTTGGAATAGTTTGACCATTCCGTGGACCATTATATTGTTACAGGTTAATTACAATCATATGCCTTAAACTAATAAACAATATGCGGTTAATTTCAGTGTATATGATAAAGTCACGTCAGGAATGTGGATCTAAAAAAGAAACGGAAACCACATTGGAACAAAAGCACTGCTTTGATGCTGGGTGCTGCCAGTTTGAAAAACCGATTGGAGAACTTGTGTACGCCAAGCATTTAGTTGGCGTGAAAATGTGCATGGCTTTACGGCAAGTTTAGGTTTTATACACCGCGATGTGAGCATGGAAATGGGCTCATGCAACATTTTGTGCATGCACACAACACACGTGCGTACGTTTATACATGAGGCCCCTGGAGAGCCGCATGTGGGTACAGGTTTTCATTCCAACCCAATTGCTTAATTAGAAACAAATTCTTGCCAGTCTCAGACCTTATTTAATTTTATGGCTTGTTAGTCTACAATGTAAGATTCTTATATCGTAGATTTTTTCCTTTCCATGGATGTAATCCAAATGAATTTATGCCTACAACATATCATTTTCAGTCTATCACATTTTTCTATTAAGTTTCTTATTAAATCAAACAGTGCATGATGAACACACACAGATGTAAATGGAAACAAGCTAGATGGAGAACTGCTGACTGCTTTGTCATTTACATCTTATTACTAAATAAGGAGCCATTAAAAACACTAAATGCAGCTGTTTAAGACTGAAATAAGGAATTAAGGGTGGGAAATCTAAACAAACAAGACCACTAAAATGAAGCATCAAAATGTCACTTAAGCAATAAGTGTTTAATCAGCAATGTAAGAGCCATTTTCCTAGTTCTATAAAATGTATGAATATTTACTAGATGATAATGCATAACATATGGGAGGTTCCTATAACCCCCGTGAATAGAATTGAGTTGGTATTTTCCTGTCATTTTCTAATAGTTTTGAGCAAACAAAGTTCTCCAGTTAGTGTCTAGCCTTGCCTTGTGTAAGGTACAGAGGCATACGGTTTTTTAACCGTGTTCTTGTTTGTGCTCGCGTTCGTGTTTGCGCACGTGAACGTGCCAACGGCCTCCGGGCCTTTTGAGTGTGAAGTAACTCTTAAAATAAAAGATTTAAGTGTTGAACCGTATGTTTAAGGCATACAGAAGAAGAAATTAAGAACTTTTAAGTACAGAAATAACCAAAGCTTCTTAAGAAAAACTAAGTCTATAGAAGATACATTTTTTCCAATTTTCTTGCCTTTATTCTATGTGTGTAACTATTTTTCTTTTTATTCTTGTGTGGATTATTTGCTTTTAACTTTCACTAAATATTTTAAAACGAACTTTTGGACTGTGAGATTTCTTTGACACGCGTCTTACCCGTGCCTGACTTCGCCTTATACATCGGCGGCTACACTAAAGTTAAAAAACCAGCCTGAAGTTTTGAAACCTGCTTAAGATCTGAACCTGTCAAGGACTTAAAGTTTAAAATTGCCTTGGATTATAAAAGAAAGCAAGCCTGCATTTTCAACGCCCGGGAACGCCATGGCATCTGAGTCTGGGAGCCAGAGAGCATTTCGAACCCCCATTGAAAGTAACAGTGGTGTGAGTGGAAGTCACGACGATCATGATGTTTCAATGGAAAATCATCTTCATGACGACATAAAGCCGTCCAATTTATTAACAACTAAACTTCAAATGGACTGCAAATACAAACAATTATCTAGTGTGATGAAGACTGTGAAAGATTTACAAAAAAATGAATTTAACTGTGAAGCTATAAAATCGATCATCGAGAACTCGTTCTTTAACCAGAGAATGGAATATAAAAGGTTAAGTGACAAAATCTTATCCCTCCAGAGCAATGAAGATATACGGAAAATGCTACAAAAGGACTTTGATTTTAAAATGGAAATTTTTCGCACATTTTCGGAAAATACGATGGAATGGGTTTTTGAAGTACGTCAAAATATACTCAGCAAAAAAAGAAACGTCCCTTTTTTAGGACTGTGTATTTCAACAATAATGTTTTAAAAATCCAAATAACTTTACAGATCTTCATTGTAAATTGTTTAAACAATGTTTTCCATGCATGTTCAATTAACCATAATCAATTAATTAACATGCACCTGTGGAATGTTCGTTAAGACCTTAACAGCTTACAGAAAGTAGGCATTTAAGGTCACAGTTCTAAAAACGCAGGACACTAAAGAGACTTGTCTACCGACTGTGAAAAACACCCAAAGAAAGATGCCCAGGGTCCCTGCTCATCTGCGTGACCGTGCATTAGGCATGCTGCAGGGAGGCATGAGGACTGCTGATGTGGCTAGGGCAATAAATTGCCATGTCCACACTGTGAGACGCCTAAGACAGCGCTACAGGGAGACAGGAAGGACAGCTGATCATCCTCGCAGTGGAAGACCACGTGTAACAACACCTGCACAGGATCGGTACATCCGAATATCACACCTGCGTGACAGGTACAGGATGGCCACAACAACTGCCCGAGTCACACCAGGAACACACAATCCCTCCATCAGTGCTCAGACTGTCCGCAATAGGCTGAGAGAGGCTGGACTGAGGGCTTGCAGGCCTGTTGTAAGGCAGGTCCTTACCAGACATCACCAGCAACAACGCCGCCTATGGGCACAAACCCACCTTCGCTGGACCAGACAGGAGTGGCAAAAAGTGCGTGAGTTTCTGCATGACAGCAATGTCAGTGTTCTGCCATGGCCAGCGAAGAGCCCAGATCTCAATCCCATTGAGCACATCTGGGACCTGTTGGATCGCAGGGTGAGGGCTAGGGCCATTCCCCCCAGAAATGTCCAGGAACTTGCAGGTGCCTTGGTGGAAGAGTGGGGTAACATCTCACAGCAAAAACTGACAAATCTGGTCCAGTCCATGAGGAGGAGATGCAATGCAGTACTTCAAGCAGCTGGTGGCCACACCAGATACTGACTGGTACTTTTGATTTTGAGCCTCCCTTCATTCAGGGACACATTGTGAAACATTTTTAGTTTATGTCTTATGGTGTTGACTCTTTTAGTGTTCATACAAATATTTACACATTAAGTCTACTGAAAGTAAAAACAGTTGAAAGTCAGGGGACGTTTCTTTTTTTGCTGAGTATATAAGCTTCAACCAACAGCCCGACTTTTCGGCTAACCAATTCAAGGATTACAGAACGACGAATGACATTCCTGACGTCTCTCCAGAAGATAGTATCTCACAGTTTTCCATTCAAAGTAAAAGTCATATAAGTTTGGCTGCCAATTCAGCCAAAGCCTCCCAAATCTCCGCAAAATCTAAACGTAGTGCAAGTTCAGCCGGGACTTCTATTAGCGTCATCAGATCTCAAGAGGCAGCACACGCCGTGCTGTTGGCTAAAGCGGAGAATCAAAGAAAGCAACAGGCTCTAGATATGGAAGAAATGCAGTTAAAAGCTAAGAGAAAAGCTGAGGAAATGCAGATAAAAGCTAAAAGAGATCAATTGGCTTTAGAGGCAGCTATAGCAGAATCCGACGCAAAATTAAAAGCACTTAAAGGGCGCAATCGCAGTCCAAATAGACTGAGTCAGAAACCAGATGTGAAATTTGAAAAGTCGTCAGATGCGAACAGTTACAACTTTACAAATTTGAATGAAAGTAAAAACAAACCCCAGCAACCGTTTTATCAGCAACAAAGTGAAGCACTTCTTCAACAATTGCATCATGAACAACGTTACGATCAACAGAAACAGCAACAAAACAAAGCACAAGCACCTAATGTACCCCACATAAAGGTACCAATATTTGAAGGCGATCCATTGACTTATATAAACTTTATAAGAGCATTTGATCGAATCATTGACCAAGAAGTGAGTGATCCTGGTAACAAACTAGAGTATTTGGTACAATTCACCAGAGGCGAACCTAGAAACATTGCTCTGAATAACGCATACTTACCGCCAGAAGAAGGATATAGAAATACCAGAAGAATGTTAGAAAAATTTTATGGAAACCACGTTCATATAGGAGATGCTTACATGAAGAAAGTAAGGAAGTGGCCACAATTGAAATCAGGAGATATTGATAGCTTAAAGACATACACGCTCTTCATTGGTAATTGTAAAAGTGTTATGTCGGGCTTAAAGGACGGACACGAATTCGAAAACAATTTAAATATCCGCATGACATCGAAGCTTCCCCAAGAACTACGAGAGCTCTGGCAAAATAAAGCAACAGAGATCGAAAGTAAAGAAAGAAGACGACCAGGTCTCGCTGACTTATATAGTTTTTTAGAAGAACAACTCATAGCTTCCCTGGATCCAATGTATGGTGTTTCCTATTCAAGCTATACCTTCAAAAGGGAGAAAGAAAAGACTGATCACGAAAACTATCCTGCGAAAGGTAGAATGAGAAAGGACAACTTCGTCTCAAATTTTGCCACTACTGTTGAAAAGGAAAACAAAAAGGAGACAACTGAGCGTATACACGGTAAGCACTGTTTTTTCTGTGACAAAAGGCATGATCTTAATGACTGCAACGCAATTCAGAAATTAACTTATGAAGGTAAAATCGACTTTTTGAAATCCAAAGGCTTATGCTTTAAATGTCTAAAACAAGGACATCTTAGCAAAAATTGTGAAGAAAAAATTAAATGTAGCATATGCTCTCATTTACATCCAGCTATTTTACATATAAATAAAGAAAAGAACTCTGATGATAAAGCTAAATCCATTAAAGAAGAGAGCTCTAAATCGAAACAGAAAAGTGCTTCTTTTACGAATGCGTCCATAACACCGAAAGAGTCTTGTATGGCTACCGGGGCCAGAAATATTCTCATAGCTGCGGTCCCAATTAAAGTCAAATCCAAAGGGAGTGAAAAATATATTGAAACATATGCTCTAATAGACCCATGTAGCACAGCCACGTTTTGCACAGAGAACTTAAGAGAACAATTAAACCTCTCAGGAAGAAAATCGCATCTGTATCTCAACACTCTAGATAATCTAGAAAAACCATTAAAATTTAAAATCTTAACAGAGTTACAAGTCTGTGGGTTAGAAGAAAACACGTTTTATGATTTACCAGAGGTACGTACAGCAACTGTTATACCTGGAAATAAAGATAAAATTCCTACTCAAGAAGATATTATGAAATGGCCTTACCTTAAAAATGTACACCGACCAAAAATAAACACAGAAGTAGGTTTAATAATAGGTACAGACTCTCATAAACTCTTGGAGCCATGGGAAATCATACATAGTGAAGGAGATGGACCTTTTGCAACGAGAACAGTTCTAGGATGGACTGTTACTTGCTATACAAAGGAGTCAGTCAATGAAAGTGAAAAAAGATGTTAAGTCAATTGTGTAACAATAAAGGAAGTAGAACAAATGTTACTCAAGCAATACAATATAGACTTTCCAGAACGCGACTGTGAAGAAAAAGAGGAAATGTCACAGGAAGACATTAAATTCATGCGCATAGCCTCAGACACTGCAACTCTAGTGAACGGACACTATTGCATTAATCTGCCTTTTAAAGATGAAACACTTAAAGTGCCAAACAATCATTGTATTGCTAAACAACGTGCTATAGGACTTAAAAGGAAACTTACAAGGTACCCAATGTTTCATGAGGATTATAAAGCGTTCATGAAAGACATTTTAGACAAAGGTTATGCCATAAAGGTACCCACTGAACAGCGGACCCTCGAAAAAGAAAAAATATGGTACATCCCTCATCATGGAGTGTATCATCCAAAGAAAAACAAAATAAGAGTGGTGTTTGATTGTACAGCCACTTATCAAGGTTTTTCTCTAAATGAACAGTTGCTGAAAGGACCTGATTTAACTAATACACTCATTGGAGTTCCTACAAGATTCAGAGAGGAACCAATCGCTCTCATGGCAGACATTAAATCAATGTTCTATTAAGTGAAAGTACCAGAAGAAGACATGGATCTTCTTCGTTTTCTGTGGTGGCCCGAAGGTAATCTAAACAATGAACTTGAGGAATACAAAATGACAGTGCATCTTTTTGGTGCTACTTTGTCGCCCAGTTGTGCCTCTTATGCCTTAAGAAGAACAGCAGAGGATGCAAGAGACACAGCTCCTGAGGAAGCAGTTAACACTGTGTTGAATAATTTCTATGTTGAAGACTGTTTAAAGTCAGTTGCTATAGAAGAAGAAGCCATAAAATTGGCCAAAGATCTTAAAGCCCTGTGCTTAAAGGGAGGATTTTATCTTACAAAATGGATAAGTAATAGCAGAGCAGTTTTGCTGTCAATCCCTGAAGAAGACAGGGCAATAGATCAAAAAGACTTGGACTTAAGCCATGATCTGTTACCAGTTGAAAGAGCCTTGGGTGTTCAATGGTGCACACAGACTGACAGTTTCAAGTTCCAGGTAAAGCTGCAAGATAAGCCTGCTACAAGACGCGGCATTCTGTCAGTGGTCAGTTCAATATATGACCCACTTGGATTTTTAGCGCCAGTCATATTGCCTGCCGAGCTTATTCTAAGAGAACTGTGTAAAGAAAAATATGCTTGGTTCCTTAAGTTTAAAGAAGTGCTAATGCGTTTGAAAGAAGAGAGAAAGGCAATTCAATATACAGTTAGCCAATCTGGACACAGCCCAGAAAGACAAAAGATGCTGATCGCGAAACATATGAAGGAATATAAATCAACAATGAGACTAAAGCCACTGTCTCTAGATGACTTGTCTAAAGCAGAAAATGAGCTTATTCGCCTAAGTCAAGAACAAGCTTACCCAGAAGAAGTTAAAGCGCTAAGTAAAAATCGGCCTATAAAGAAAAGCAGTAAAATCATTAAACTGGATGCAGTTCTACAAGAAGGAATATTAAGAGTCGGAGGAAGACTCAGCAAATCAGCTATGCCAAAGGAAAATTCGCATATCGCTACACTCTTAATCAGACACCTTCACCAAGAGCATAGACACTGTGGATGTAATTATTTGTTAGCAGAACTACGTCAAAAATACTGGATACCTCAGGCGAACGCAGCTATCACAAAAATAATTTCGAAGTGCACTACGTGCAGAAGATACAATGCGAAAGCTGGTGAGCAAAAAATGGCAGATTTGCCAGAAGATTGCTTAGCACCCAACAAACCGCCTTTCACTAATGTTGGAGTTGATTATTTTGGACCCTTTTTTGTCAAAAGAGGACGAAGCTTAGTCAAAAGGTATGGAGTAATTTTCACCTGTTTAACAACTAGAGCTGCGCACATTGAGATTGCACACAATTTAGACACTGATTCCTGTATCCAAGCGATACTCAGATTTAAGAGTAGAAGAGGCCGGGTTAAAATCATGCGCTCAGATAATGGAACAAATTTTGTTGGAGCGGAAAGAGAGCTACGAGAAGCTACAAAAAATTTGGAACACGAAAAAATCGGCAAAGAAATGATGCGAAGAGAAATCAAATGGATTTTTAACCCACCATCAGCCTCTCATCAAGGCGGAGTTTGGGAAAGACAAATCAGAAGTATAAGAAAGATTTTAAATTCGACACTAAATCAACAAACACTCGATGATCAAAATCTTCATTCACTGATGTGCGAAGTGGAATCAATACTTAATAACAGACCCCTTACAGAGACATCTAACGATACTAATGATCTGGAACCGCTAACACCCAATCATCTATTGTTATTGGACACTCAACCCGAAATGCCACCTGAACTTGTTTCAAAAAACGAATCATATCCAAGAAGACGCTGGAAACAAATTCAATACATGGCAGATTTGTTTTGGAAAAGATGGACTAAAGAGTATTTGCCAATACTTCAGGAACGTCAAAAATGGCTTACACCAAAAAGAAACTTTGAACCGGGAGACATCGTTCTAATTGTGGATAAAGCTACACCTCGCAATTTCTGGGTAATGGGTCGAGTCATCAAGACAATGGCAGATGCCAAAGGTGCCGTCAGAAGAGTTTGCATGCAAACCAAAAACAGTACACTGGACAGACCTGTGAACAAACTGTGCCTGCTCCAGGAAGCAACAATGATTAAAATGACTCATTTTTCTTTTTGCATGCCTAATTTTAAAGCTTTTTAAATTTAGTGCTTGTGTTTATACACTAGAGTTTAAGCTATAAAGTTTCCTAAGCTTAGTATTTGTGTTTTTATAGTAGAAACTAAGTTTAAGCTTCTTAAGGTTTATTTTAAGTTTGGTAAAGTAATAAAGGCTCTTATTAAGTAAAATTAAGTAATTGATTTCTGCCCTAGCATAAACAATAAGGGGCCGGATGTGTAAGAGCCATTTTCCTAGTTCTATAAAATGTATGAATATTTACTAAATGATAATGCATAAAATATGGGAGGTTCCTATAACCCCCGTGAATAGAATTGAGTTGGTATTTTCCTGTCATTTTCTAATAGTTTTGAGCAAACAAAGTTCTCCAGTTAGTGTCTAGCCTTGCCTTGTGTAAGGTACAGAGGCATACGGTTTTTTAACCGTGTTCTTGTTTGTGCTCGCGTTTGTGCTTGCGCACGTGAACGTGCCTGGGTGCATGTCTATGTGCCAACAGCCTACGGGCCTTTTGAGTGTGAAGCAACTATTAAAACAAAAGATTTAAGTGTTGAACCGTATGTTTAAGGCATACAGAAGAAGAAATTAAGAACTTTTAAGTACAGAAATAACCAAAGCTTCTTAAGAAAAACTAAGTCTATAGAAGATACATTTTTTCCAATTTTCTTGCCTTTATTCTATGTGTGTAACTATTTTTCTTTTTATTCTTGTGTGGATTATTTGCTTTTAACTTTCACTAAGTATTTTAAAACGAACTTTTGGACTGTGAGATTTCTTTGACACGCGTCTTACCCGTGCCTGACTTTGCCTTATACATCGGCGGCTACAAGCAATAAATTGACTTCTCACTAAGAAACTGGGTTAGAACAAAAACCTGCAGCCACTGCGGATTTCCAGAGCCAACATTGCTCACCCCTGGTCTAGATGCCTGATTTGTTTAAATGTGAACAGTCTCTTTGTTTTACTATTTTCCCTTTGTTTTAACAACAACAATAATAATCTATAATAATAAAAGGCAAAGCCCTCACTCACTGACTGACTGACTGACTGACTGACTGATTGATTGACTGACTGACTGACTGACTGACTGACTGACTCATCACTAATTCTCCAACTTCCCATGTAGGTAGAAAGCTGAAATTTGGCAGGCTCATTCCCTTACAGCTCACTTACAAAAGTTAAGCAGGTTTCATTTCGAAATTCTACACGTAACGGTCATAACGGTCGATAACGGTCGACAACGTCCGCCATGTTGAACTTTCTTATTTATGGCCCCATCTTCAGGAAATTTGGTAGGCGGCTTCCCTGCGCTAACCGAAACCGATGTATGTACTTATTTCGATGGTATGACGCCACTGTCGGCCGCCATATTGAACTTTCCAACGTCACCAATTTTCAAACTTCCCGTGTAGGTAGAAGGCTGACCCCATCTTCACGAAATTTGGTAGGTGACTTCCCTGCGCTAACCAAAACCGATGTACGTACTTATTTCGATGGTATGACGCTACTGTCGGCCGCCATATTGAATTTTCCAAACGTCACTAATTCTCCAACTTCCCGTGTAGGTAGAAGGCTGAAATTTGGTAGGCCCATTCCTTACAGCTTACTTAGAAAAGTTAAGCAGGTTTCATTTCCAAATTCTACGCGTAATGGTCATAACGATCAACAACGTCCGCCATATTGAACTTTCTTATTCATGGCCCCATCTTCACGAAATTTGGTAGGCAGCTTCCCTGCGCTAACCGAAACCAATGTGCATACTTATTTCGGTGGTATGACGCCACTGTCAGCCGCCATATTAAACTTTGCAACGTCACTAATTCTCAAACTTCCCGTGTAGGTAGAAGGCTGAAATTTGGCAGGCCCATTCCTTACAGCTTACTTACAAAAGTTAAGCAGGTTTCATTTCGAAATTCTACGCATAACGGTCATAACGGTCAACAACGTACGCCATGTTGAACTTTCTTATTTATGGCCTCATCTTCTCGAAATTTGGTAGGCGGCTTCCCTGCACTAACCGAAACCAATGTACGTACTTATTTCGGTGGTATGATGCCACTGTCGGCCACCATATTGAACTTTTCAACAGTCTTTGTTACTTATGGGCCCATCTTCAAGAAATTTGGTACACGGGTTCCCAACGCTAACTGAATCCTATTTACGTACATATATACGTCCATAGCCTGCAGCTTGGTCACCATGTGAGGCGGCGTTGGGTCTCCCATACCATCACCTCCCACGTTGTTGGCTGCCTGCCTATATAAGGCCGTCCGTCGCTCCAGTCTCTACATTCCCTTCCTTGCTTCGCCACGGGATTCACGTCTCCCTGCTGATAACTACAGCCTTTTTGTTTAATCCACGGCTTCTCCGTTGTTTTATTGTTTGTTTATTACAATTATAGTTATTGTATAGGTATTTTACACTTACTTTACATTACTCAGGTACCCATTTCCTTCATCATTCCAACCCCCATTACCATGTCTATCGAGGTAATCACCATCAATCAAAGAACTGTCACTTACCGAGTGGTTTCCATGCCCGGAGATGGCACCTACCTTTTCCATTCTCGGTGTTACATATTGCACGGCCATATCAGGCTCACTCTTGATATCTGGAAGAACATTGTGTCTTATGTATTGAATGACTGGGACAGGTTCAAGGTGTGGACTGATGACGGTACAGGAGATAATTATACTACACAGGAGCACTAGAAGAGTGAAATGCTTAAGCCCTTCACCTATGGTTCTGCATGTGAGTTGATGGCTGCCGCTGAATTGTTCGGTTGGTGCTTTCAAGTGTACCGAAATGGCCAAATATTTTACACCTTTCGACAACCGCCAATGCCTCTTAAACATCTTACATTCATAGGTGACAATTTCAGTAGTGGACACTTTGATGTTTATGAATGTTTAAACTCTCAAAAGCTGGATGTGAAGTTATCGATGAAACCGGTTGTAAGCTTACAACACTTGACAGATGCCGAATGTCACTTCAACACAAGTCCTGCAAATACTGTCGTAATTGAAACAAACCATGAAACTGAAATCGATTATGACAGCAGCAATCCATGCTGTGAGATTTGAAACAAGATTACTGTTCACATGGCCAACTGTAAGTTGCATGCTCAAGAGTAAGCTCAGCGCACAGCTTGGTCATGTTACAACCGGAGGGCCGAACTGACAACGTGGTATACAAAGAGATCCTTAACAAATAATTATTGCCATATTTTCCCTCACTTTAAAAAGGTTAAATTTTCTTCTTAATAAAAATTTTAATGCAGTACTTCGCCGCTGCGAAGCACGGGTATTTTGCTAGTAATAATAATAAATACACTTATGGTTTATCACACTTTTTATAGATGTCATGCAGCTCAAAGTACAACAAATTCTAAAATTGCAAAATTATATTTATATATACTGTACAGAAAACTTAAAAACTTAAAGTGGGTACTGGAAAGTCTCCAAGACTTTATTGTCTCCGTTTTTCGATTCTCATTACAAAAAGTTAGGCAATTCAGGTGCATTCAGTGACTAAGTTAAGTGAAATGAAAGTTGGAGAATTACACATTTTTTATTTACTTAATTCAAGAATGAGTTATTACATTTTTGTTTATTAAATTTTTTTAAACAATGAGTCATATTCAAAAGTATTAGCGATAACAGAATGAAATTAAACGTGTTAGTAGGCTACATTAAATACATGCTTTTGACAGCACCTTACAATGGAGTTAAAAATGGAGAACAAATAGGCTTGTGGCAGCTCAGTAGCTTTCGTATACAGCAGACTGCAATCCAAGTGAAGTGAAAATGTCATTGATTAATGTGTGTTTGAGGTAGAGAGGACTGAGACTAACTGCTGTTCAATTTTCCTAATCATAACATTTTTAAAAGTATACCAAATAGAGTAGTCTTATATATAAACGTCTACACGTGGAAGTGTGTGTGTCTGTCTGACCGGCCCAGAAGTGAGAGGTAGAGTCGGGGTAAGGGCTCCACCTCACAGGAAACAAACTTGCTTAGCCACTAATACAGAAGTGAGGCGAAAGATCGACAAAACGGTATCCCTTTTACTTTTCCTCCCGCCACTAATGCACAAGTGATGTGAGCACGTCAGCAAAATGAAACCTCCTAGGAGAGAGACACCCAGAGTAGTTCCTTTCAATTACCTGACATCTCTACATTTCAATTTTTTTTTCTGAAAATTTCAATAGTTTCTGGGACACCGGGCTATTTACAGCATGGGCTTACACAGCTATCTAATAATTAGCAATTGAAAATCATCAAAGAATATATAATGACCAATATTAGCATAAAATCATTATCATTATTATCCTACTAGCCATGTACGCCCAACTACATTGCGCGTGTTAAAGTTGTCTGTGAAGGGCTCCCTGTTTAAACGCCGCTGCCAGTCGTGAACTGGGCCCTTCGTCGCACAGCATTATGATTTTTTATAAGGGAAACAAAATTATAAAAGAAAACTGTTGGATATTGATTCGATAGGAATGGCCTACTCGGAATCACTGTCCGAATCGTAATTATGTGGTGGTGTAGGAGCATTTCTGCTTCTGTCCGTTCACAGTCCGTCTCGTTTTCACGACGCTGTCGTTTCCTCTCACAATCTCTTCTCAACCTTTCTCCAATCTCGCAGGTTGCTTTGTGGCAATCCAAAGAGTAAGGCAATATACACGGAGCAATGGTTATAAAAGGGGGACACATAGGTATCCAGGCTCTTTAAAGCATAAATAGGGATCACTTCACTGACATGTGAGCAAGCCACGGTACAACTGTGAGATGCGCAGCACTCGCCGGCTACAACGTAACAATAATAATTTCCGGAACGTGCTGTTATGTTGTCATTCATTTTACCCACTGTCTTTCTGTCATTCATATGTTACGTAGGCACGTACCTTTTATCTTCAGCAATCTCATTCTCTAACCAGGCCTCAGGAGCTAACCAGCGTAACACTGTCCACCACCCCTTTCGTTATTCCGGCACATTGTTGACATCCGTGAGTAACAACAACGTACTAAACTGGAAGGTGGTCTACGCATGCATAGAATTCGCAGACAAACAAAGATCAAGATCTAAATGAAGGTCTCTTTAGTTAATTTAAAGCACAACAATTTGTTTAGTTTGAATGTCTGTGTTTTGAGGTGTGACTGGCGTACTACAGTCTTCAGTAGTATAAGCCTGGAGGAGATTCTTAATGCAATGCCTATGTTTTAGCTGTCTCTCTACTGCCATCTAGTGCTTCTTCTTCTAATTCATTCGCGGACAAACAAAGATCAAGATCCAAATGAAGATTATATATAGAGATGAAAGGAGAAAAGGAACTGAAATTAGTTCCACGTATAGCTATTAATAGTTAAAACTCAGTAATTTGTTAAAATGATATAAATAAGTAGGAACTTCGAAGGGAGCTGATTTATTGTACAATGGGAATACAAATGGTATTGCTGCAGTTTGTTCATGTATAACTTGGACTGAAAGATCAGGGGCTGAGCTTCAAAGATCAGGCACTAAGGCCACTAAAGCCTCCCTCCTCCCAACACCACTGTCCATTTTTAAACTTGTCCTATGTTTACATTAGTTAGGGCAGCTGCACCTTTGTCATGTTATTAATTAGTTTAAGCACCATTTAGCTACAGGTTAAAAATGTTCAATCAATTCAGTCTTATATATGCTTGCATAATTGTTTTCGCTTTCCATTTATTTCCAGAGAAGTGTCTTTTTTGTACTCTATTAGTTGATGTATCTAAATCAGAAGAAGAAGGGCACTGCTGTGTGAGCTGTTTGCACATGCGCTCTGCCCGTTGTTTGGCTCACTTGCACTGGGAATCAGAACAGCTGTCAGCCTAGTAAAAGTGGAAAATATGCAAAATATACAAGTTCAGGCAGCCTCTCTTAAAAGAATTTTAAACAGTAATCTAATTCCTAGTTGAAGTTGCACAAAACATTTCTCTGTTTTAAGCTGTACAAATTTGCCAGTACTTTTCAATGGGAAATTTTTAAAATTTATAACATCGTACAGAGTGATCTGTTACTGATATTTGAACAAAATTGAACTGTTTGGACAAATTTCTTTGAAGAATGACTGAGCCACATCACAACAAAATTGAACCATGGGGGTGCCGATTTGTTTCAAGTAGATAGACACACAGACCAACCAACAACCTTTCTCAACAGGGGCTTTGTACATTATATGCCAATGCGCCAAAAAATGTAAAAAAGGGCGGGTATTAAATGTGGAGGACTTGTGCTAAGGCCACTGAGGCCTCCCACCTCCCTACTCCCAACACTGTTTAATCAAAGTAAAAAGTTTGGGAAAAAGATAATAAAGGTGTCAGTCCAGTAATTGTAGACTTGATGCGTCTCTGTTCAGGTTCCCAGTTGGTTTCTTTTATAGAGCTCTCATCTTTCTCATCGTCCTGGATATGACGTTAATCTGCATCCAGCCACACATGTAGGCCCTCCAACCTGCAGGGAAAAACCTGGGGGTTGGTGGCAGAATTGGCACTCCAGCCGCCATAAAAAACTTAACGCTGTTCCATTCCATCTGAACTAGTGTAGTGCTGAGGTGTCATCCATTGCATGGCTGCACTCGGGTCCTATGTGCTATCCTCTTGGCTGCAGGTGAAAGGAAAGTGGCTGTTTGCAATCTTATTCCTCCTGTTGCTGCTTCTTTGGCTGACTTTTGCCTGCCACTATATATATATTTATAGAGAGAGAGAGAGCGTGATACTAGTAAAGTGTATTACTGAAATGTTTAAAAGAACAAAAAAAAAAAAAGAAAAATCAATTTACCATTAAAATCAATGTACCTATTTATCCTACAAATGATGATGTGATGGAGTCTTTAGATTATTATTTTTACAATAGTTAAAGCAAGATCGCACAATGCCAGATCCTGGAGAAAATAAAGAGTTGTTGACCTAGGCCAATTGACTGTGAAGCCCCTTCTACACTTTCTGAGTCATGGCATGGCATTGATATATATATATATATATATATATGTGTGTGTGTGTGTGTTTTTTTTTTTCAATTTAATTTTGTTTGAAGAAAATAACATTGCATATGATCAGGTGTAACTTATACAATCATAAAGTTAACATTATGTACTATCAAATCAAGCTTAACAAAACAGAATTCAACCCTCAACCGAGAAAAAGAGAGGAGAGCCAACAGCAAGATCAAATCTTTAAAAACGATGAAGAAAGGAGAATATCATTTTCCCCATATAAATGTTTATTCTAAAATTTTATTAATTAGATCTTGCCATATTTTTTAAAACAGTTTTAAACAGATCGTCTAAGAAAGAATTTGATTTTTTTCCAATTTCAATTAGTGTAGTTCATAAATTATCCACAGACTTATAATAGGTGGGCTGGGATTCTTCCAAATGAGCAAGATAAGTCTTCATGCTAGTAGGGTGGTATAGACAATTGCAATTTGTTCTTCTCTGCTTTAAGTCCATCTGGGAGTACACCAAACACATCTATTAACGAATTAGAAGTGATTGTGACATTAAGGTTGACTGATAGGCATTCAAAGATTTTTGTCCAAAATTATGTTAATTTTGTGCACTTCCAAAATATGTGGCTCAGTAAAGCTGGAGCTCGACTGTAAAGTGCACAAGTTGAATCTTGACCTGGATACATTCTAGACAATTTTAAACAAGATAAATGTGATCGATGAAAGAGTTTAAGTTGAACGATTGAATGCTTTGCATATATGGAGTGTGGTAAGTGGCCCGTTCACAGACAGGCAGACATCGTTTGAACACCCAACACACATTTATTTACAAATACTATTTACGAGTGAAACACACACAAACCCAAAACTCTCCCAAAGTCAGGGCCTCAACAAAATGCCTCACTCTCTTCAGGCCGCCTCCTTTCATCTCCTCCCGAGCTCCGTCCTTCTCCGCTCCTGACTCAAGGCCCTGAACGGAGAGAGGCGGCCCCTTTTATAATCACCTGGACGTGCTTCAGGTGCCTCCCAATAATCTTCCGCTGGCACTCCCCAATGTGGTGAAAGTACCGGCTGTGCACCCAGAAGCACTCTGGGTGTCCCTGGTCGTCTTCCCCCCAGCACTTCCGGGTGTGGCAGAAGTGCTGAGGACCAGGGCTCTCCAGGCATTGGGGCGCCCCCTGGTGTTGACCATGGGCCCCTATAGGGTTGAGCTTCCAAGCTCAGTTCCTGTGGCACCCAAAGCCACCAGGGCAGTCGCCCCTCATGGTCTGGAGGAGGCGTAAGCCCTCCTCCAGTCCTCCTGGGTATTTCGGCTGGGTACCACCACAGGAGCTAGAGTGTATTTTATGCATGACTGCCTTCCAGTCCTAATCTGAGATATTAAGTGAAAGATCTTTTCCCCACTGTACCCAAGGACCTTTGAAAGGAAGAGTGTTTAATATGTTTTTGTATATTATTGAGATGCTGTCTGAGTCTTCAAGACTGATCAGTATTTCTTTTATAACAGAAATGGGTGGAAGGTGTGGAAAATTGGGTGGGTTCCTGTTAGCATAGTTTCTGATTTGAAACTACTGGAAAAATTATTTTGTTGGGAAGTTAAATTTGAAGCATAATTGTTCATAAGATGCAAGGACATTTTCCATATATTAAATACTGTGTAGGTGCAACAGATACAAGCTTCTCTGCCTTGAAGTGCTTCCTGCTTTGGTTTCATATTCTGGACAGTTGGATTATTGGTATATTGATGATAATTTGTATTTAGTGAAGCACAAAGCAGGGCATATAGCAAGATTTTATTTGTATTGAAGACCAGGCTTATGAATATTCATCTGTTTGTGTCAATATCCAGGGGCCTCATGCATAACACAGTGCGTAGAATTCACACTGAAACATGGCATACGGACAAAAGTGGAAATGTGCATAATATTCAGATTCACAAAACTGTGTGTAAGCCAACTTCCACACACTTCAGCTCCATAAATCCCAGTCAGCATGAAAAGTGACGCTCATGCACGCACCTGCTGCATCACTATGACTCCTCCAAGAATTATGCCCCTTTTAATATGCAAATCAATATAAATATCTCCTTAAGTTCAGCATTTTGTTAAAAGACAATGGCAAAAACTTGGGGATAAAAGAAATATTTCAGCGAATGTGAAGTGGAGGCAAGGAAAAACATACTATTTGTTGGCTTAAGCAGTGGTATAAACAACATAAGGAAGTTGATCGAGTGATGCAGAGTGGTGGAGATAATCGAAAGTTTAAGTTCAGAAAGTTACACAACGCCTGAAATAAAAAGTCGCAAGTGAAAAGGCGAGTCGTAGCTCACTGTCTGAGTGTCATATGGAAGCATATTAGGGTACAGAGAAAAGAAAAAAAATAGGGACACACTGGAAGAAAAGGTCAAAATGTCGACTTTAATCTTGAAATTACCACTTTAATCTCGTAGTTTATTTTGTCATTAAATTAGAATGTCATAAACATCATCTTAAAATCAATGTTTAATTTACCTTAGTTTCTCAAATCCCACCATAACTAAGTAGCATGTTAATTGCTTCGTATTCTATGTGTTCTAAGTGTGTGAATCACTATGTGCTTCTTAAATGGTCTTTCTCTTTTGCCGACAGGAGCACACAGATACTGATCTCCAGATACTCTGAGTGGTGCACTGAGAGTAACAACACTAAAGCAGTTGTGGTATTTGGAATAGTTTGGCTATTCCATGCACCATTATATTGTTACAGGTTGATTACAATAAGGTGCCTTAAATTAACAAATGATATGTGGGTTAATTTCAGTGTATTTGATAAAGCCAGCATCATGGATGTGAATCTAAAAAAGAAAGGGAAACGATACAGGAACAGTAGCACTGCTTTGACACTGGGAGCCGCCAGTTTTCAAAACCGAGCAGAAACGTGTGTATGCAAGGGAGGGTGCTGGTGTGGCTTTATATGTGGCTTTATGCCAAGTTTAGTTTTTATATATCGCAATGTGAGCATAGAAATGGGCATACGCAACATTTATGTGCGTACGCACCAATTATACAGGTCTTTATAGCTTGTATATTAGCCCCCCAGTAATAAAACTGAAATTTAGATTCAGTTGCCTTGCCACCTTCTGCTTTGCTGGTGTTTTAATCACTTGAGGAATTTTGCTGTATGACAAGTCAACAATATGTTCCATAAAATTGATGGAAATGTTAAGAATAGTAAAATAGTCCATTACGCCATACCAAGATCCAAAGACAATAAAAGAGAGTGTTTATAACTAATGATAGTGATAACCATTGCAAATGTTTTATCATATTTGAATGGCTACCATTTGCATAATATGAACAGATTAGTCAGCTGTAACATGCAAACTGTAAATATCTTGCTGCTTTGTGTATTTATATAAAATCCCCATTGTTGATTTTGCCTGCTTTTTATATTGGCTTAACCCATATGCATTGGATTTTAATATGTTCAGTTGCTATTTCACAGTGAAGAGCACACTATTAAAAATATCTTTCTATTTGATTTTTGGTTTATTTAAGGTGCTCAGTGGGGTGCCAAAAATAAATTAATAATGTATATACCCACACCATTTAATGCCCAAAGGATCTCAGACTGTCAAAGTGGCCCTAGAATGACAAAGCATAAAATAGAAACTATCCCCGCTCAGCTTCCCTCTCACTTTAGTAGGTGTGCTGTCTGTTTGGTATGTTTGGTATGGCTCCACAGCTTAAGAGCCTCAAGCTGTCAGAAGGCCAACTTGGGATTCAAATTCATTATGGTATGACTCACCATTAGGTTCACTGCCTGTTCTGCACTGACTATAGAAGACTGGAGCATTTTGAAGTGAATAGTAATTTATTTATACTGTACCTTGCAGATGCTTCATCCTTATGTTACCTGTCATACATGATCCACAATTTATTTTTAATTACATTTTTAAAGTGATTTCTGAAATTGCTATTCATATCGGTTAAGATTACAAGTTTAATATTTCAAACAATGTGACTAAATTTACTGCAAAATGCTCTATGATTTTTTAAACTTTAAGTGCAAATCTTTCTTTTTTCTCTTCACAGTGCACATTAGAGTTGGGTACAAACAAAGGTGATGTTCAGTAATAATAGATTTTAGTTCACCGGTATGATATTGGTGAAAACCTAAAAGATGCAACCATTTAGTATTTTGCTGTATCTTCAAGGGGAGGCAATCAATAATAAATAAATGATCCTTGAAAAAGTAATTCTTTCTGCAGTCTGCAATTTGCAATCAAGTGCATGATGGATGGAATAAAACAGACCTCTACTTGGTCTATTGAAAAAAGTCAAGCTAAAATAGCACTTATGTCTAAGGCCAGGAAAAAAACTAGTGGAAAGCGCATGAGAGAAAGTATAAGAGGTATTTGCAAAGGACAACTGAATTCATCATACTGTGTTTCACTCCTTTCAGTTAGTGTAAAGAATCCTCTGCCTCCATTTTTCCTTGCAATCTTCTGATTAACTAGGTCTCATATTTAATTGTCCTATTCATTTACTTAACCTGCTTATCCATGACATGCTCACAGGACATCTGGGGCCTATCCCAACATTTATCGGGCACAAGGCAGGAACAACAACTGGACAGGGTGCCAGTTCATCATAGCATTTTAATATCACACAACTAAGTTTTTCTTTCGCAGCTTTTGCATTGTTTTTGTGATGTCTTTTAAAGAAAAATACATTTATTCTTCACACAAAATAAAAACAGTGGGTAACCATTTACTGACACTGGACTTTGTCTGAAACAACCACAGCGGTTAGTAATTTGTCACCAGATATTCCGACACTTCACGACTTATGCATCAAATCCAACAAATGCTATCCTTGATAGCATATTATTATGTATTAGTTGACACAAGACCCTGAGGTAGATGAAGTAAACAAATGATGATTAGATAGATGGATGGAAGAAAACCACTTCTCACTCCATATTATATTAAAACATCAGACAAAAAAGTAAGAGAATGGTAAAATATTACTTAAAAATGTAAATTTTTGACAAAAAATGTTTTCTGAAACATGGGTGAGAAATGCAGACATTTGGGACAGGCTTGAAGAAAAGCCGCTGACCCTCCGCATCGAGAGAAACCAATTGAGGTGGTTTGGGCATCTGATACAGATGCCTCCTGGACACCACGTTATGGAGCTTTTACAAGCATGACAAGCAGAGAGGAGACCCCGGGTAAGACACAGGGCTTGCTTGGAGAATTACGAGGTGTGACACGAAAATAACCGGACTGGGCTTGGGGCTTTCCTGAAAACCGCTTGTAGGTTGGCTAAATGTGAATCATAGAACTATATTCCCTCCTGCACACCCTCTCAAACCACCGACTGGCTAGGTATATCCTGTGAATAGCCCAGTCAGTATTTGCAGAACAATCACAACACGAGTTGCTGCGACAATGTCAGGTGAAAAAATCGAACAGCGAATCAACATCAAATTTCTCATGAATTTTCTCTTTTTCAGTAAAATTCAAAAAAAAATTCCTGCGCTTGATCATCCTCCCTATTTAGCTCCCTGTGATTTTTACTTGTTCCTGAAAATCAAAAGTGACCTGAAGGAAGCACATTTTTCTTCAATGGATGAATTGAAGAGAAAAACGGTTGAGGAGCCTCAAGCAAGAAGACTTCCAGCACTGTTCCAATCAATGGAAGATACGTATGGAGCGGTGTAGAGATCGGGAGGGGGAGTATATAGAAGGGGACAATGTTTAGAATGCTGTAATTCATTAATACATTTTTTTAACCAATTTGGTTATTTTTTTGTCTCATCTCGTATAGCTCCCAAATGACCTGGGAGTACCTTAGTGTGGCTGGGGAAAGGGACGTATAGGCCTCACTGCTAAGACTGTTGTAAGTCCCGGATAAGCAGTAGAAAATGAATGAATGAATGTTTCCTTAATGTGAACAATTAAAGATTAAATATAGCAATGACCTATGCTACCAGTCAGAAAATCAAGGTGATATTATTTGTAGGCAAACTTTGCATATTAGCTTTGAAAAAGATACAACAAACACAGATAGAGAGTTGGGGCACCACTTTGATTATAGTGTATAACTGAATGTCAAAAAACAAAACAAAAAAATAATAATAGTGGAGTTGTCTTTGCAGACTGGAGTTCAATTTCAAACAGGGAGCAAAATGGTGGTTTTTCTGGGTTAAGAGGGCAAGACGCAGAAAGGGGTGAGTGAGGAAGCACAGAAAACATAAGCGATGTCAGCGATGGAGTAGCTGTCAATCTTCCATTTTGCAGAGGGAGAGGAAGAAAAGGCAAAACCACACAGCGCCAACCCACAGTCTACCAGGTAATTACCATCACCAAAGCCTGTGTGCACGTGTGTAACACTTTCTAAAAAGGTAAGTTACTTAAAACCTTCTTAATGAAATAAGCTACCTCTTGTGTGAATCTCTTTTCAATAGATAACAATGTCAACATTGTATATCCTTTATAATATTATTAGGAAACATTTAAATTCCAAATAGTTTTAGCTGTTTGTGCTTCTTTTTCTCCTAAAAGACTTTAATTCCCAAGGACATAAATTACAAAGCAGGAGATGATGTGACAGAAGAACACAGACATGAAACAAAAAGATATCAATAAGTGGACAAGACTGCCGCCTGAAGTTTTATGCTTTCATTGTAGATGTTGCGTGTTATCTCTGTTTTTACCTGGGCTTTCCTTGGAGACTAAAATTTCCTCCTGCAGTCCAAAAACACACAGTCAGCTTGACTGGCAACTTTAAATTGTCTCAGAGTGATGCACTGTGAGAGTGTCATGTGATGGATTGTTTTCTATTGTGTATCATTTGCTGCTGGGACAGACTCCAGCTCCTTAAGAGGCTACACTGAATACAGCAAACTCAGGACAGATAAATTGATGACTGTTTGAATCTTACTGTGCATGCATGAGTGACTGTTACTTAAAACATATTCAGGATTTAGGTATATAGATGGATTTTGCATTTTATGGTGTGTGACAGAAGGATACCCCTGTGGGAACCTGCCTCACTCAAAATAAATGTCATGAAGGTCAATTAAGTATTAAGAAAGTGGTTATTGGTGCCTTTAATAGCCCATATAGTTTCAGGCCTCTTAGACAACTGGCATACTTCATTTTAAAGGGGCAACATAGTGCCATTTCTTCTTCTTGTGGACTGCAATTTAAAGGTCTGATGGCTTAAAGATCAACCTTCTCTCAGCTCCCTTAAACACAATTAAAAAGGCAATGTACCGTAGATCCCAGAATACAAGCCGAGAATTTCGTCCTAGATTTTTGGCTTGGAGTTTGGGGGTCGGTTTATACAACGAGTATCATTTCAGATTCCAGATTTCCAGCACAATGCCTGTTTTGCCGATGAATACGGAAGTAAATAATGACGAAACCACAGAGCCATCTTTCAGATGAAGAAGTAACTTTGCATGCCGGTACTTTAAATTAAATAAAGAATTTATTCAAAAAAGTGTTTTAGTTGTTGATTTTATTAATAAAATTTATAATAAATTATCGGGAAGTTTAAAATAAAATTTATTTTGATTTACGATCCACATCTTGCGTTACGAAACGGATGCGGTCACGTGTATCCGCTTGCGCGATTGTAAACAAACAACCGAGAGCGTTAGTAGCGTCAGTCGGAGCCCAGATACATGTGTTTGTGGATGTAATTTCGAAACGAAGATGGACATTGTGTGGAAATATCTCCTCCTCCTCCCTTCCTGCAGCCCAAAGATGTCAAATTAAATGGTGAGTACAGTATGAAATTGTTTCTAGAATAGAATGCCTTTTACTGTCACTATACGCATCTACAATGAGATTAAAAGCAGCTCCTTCAGTGCAGAAAAAAGTTCTGTATAGGGCTTGTATGGTTGTTTTTTAGCCTTAGCATAACGCCGTATCTGCGGCCCCGCTTCTGCTTTCTTTCCCTCCTCCGTCTGTGTCGTCTCCTAGACCCGACAACAAACCACGGAGAGCCCGCTGGTCTCGCTATGTTGTCTGGGATGTTGTGCGTGTGATGAAAAACACTCAAAACAGATGTCTGGCTCTGGACACCGATGTCTATAAGGTTCTGAATGGTGTAGCGGATGTTCGCCAAACCGATCGTGCACAAACAAGGACAAAAAAAAAGTACAAAAACAACAAAAAAGTGAAAAGGAGAGCCCTGAGCCGCTGTGCGCCGCCATGCTCCTAGCCTAATCGAAGTAGGCTAGGCACTTTTTATAACTTTTTGGTTAGTACATTAGAAAAAATATTGGTGTTTTTTATTATGAAAAGGTTAAGTAAGTGTTGTAGTGGGAGGTTTGGAACGCATTATGGGTTAGCCTTTGCGAGCGAATTAAGTTCGTAAGTCAAGGGTCCACTGTATTGCGTATTTAAGTTAATCAAGTTTATAACAAGTCTCCGGAAATCCAAATCGATGTACCGTATTTGCGTATATAGTTTCAACACAAAGGTTCCAATTTACCAAACTTCTCCTCAATCACTTCCTAGTTTCCATCAAAAATGCCGGCAGTCTCAAATTCTCGCCGATAAACATTATAAATATACCCGAAGAGACACTTTTAAGGAAATTTAGAAAATTTTGCTTGGAGAAGGGGGTCGGCTTAAATACCGGTCATCGGCAAATACATGTAATTTAGTCGGTAGAGAAGGGGATCGGCTAATATACCGGGTCGGCTTGTATTCCGGGATCTACGGTAGCTTTGGACAAAGTGTTACCATTTGTTGTTCAGAAGGTGTGCAACCTTCTGCCTATCTTGTAATTTACAGAGGGATCAATTCTCTTTTCTTCTTTGGTGCCCCTGCATGTTGTGTTTTGGGACACTCAATACTTGCATCGGGTTTATGGCTCCCTGGTGCAGTTTTTCTTGCTTCATTGGCACTTCAATGTTTGTCATTAATGCCATTGCATGGTTTCCTCCCTTCTATGGCTGAACGCTATCCTTTGCCTACATTTCCTCTCTATCGATATCTTCCCCTCCTAACAATATTAAATCTTTCCTTAATGTAAAGAGTCGTGTAAAAAACTGTTGCAGATACATCAGTTTTGTTTCAATGTGCCAAAGTTAAAAGATTTAATTTGAAAAATGCTTATTTTCAATGGCACTTCACACCTCCAGGAAACTATATATATATATATATAGAGAGAGAGAGAGAGAGAGATTTTATAGTACACTGGATATTTAATTTTGATATTCACCATGTAATTTATTCTAGAAAGGCTGAATCCTTTTAAATGGGATACTTGCTTCCCGTAATCAAATCCAAATATAGATGATATCCTTTAATGACAGCATTTTAGCTATCACTTTCTAGACTACAACCTGCCGCTCACTGAATGAGCTTACAGGTTTGATGGAAACAGAATCAATAGCCAATCTGTAGTTCAGGTGCTGGCTCTTCTGTGCATCTTAAAAGAGGGATGATGGCTTTCTGAAATGCCTGCAGGCTCTGGAGCAAAAACAGAATTTTTTTTTCCCACATATGGCAACTGAAAGGGTGAACCATGCCGCTTCCTAAGAGCAGTGACAGGCTTTAATGGAAATTCTGTTGAGTGTTGGGAAACATGACACTCATAGTAAATGTTTGCAGAAGTTCATTTTTTATAATCTCCTCAGGGCTGGATTGCATTTCCATGTTTATCATGAAAGTGCTTTGTGACTGAGGCATAATGCAATATTCTGTATGAAAGAGATCAGTTCAATTTGGGTCAGATTGTTTTACTGTTAAACACACAATCACTAGTGTTTCCAACGCTTTGAAATGAACTGTAGAAGTATATGTAGTGAGACACAGAATTAATTATTATATAACATTCACACCAAAACATATAGATTTGCACAGTTGTTTTTCATTACTCGTACCACCAATCGCTGTTTCACAGGCTGTAAACTTTTGATGCAGCTAGTGTTGTAAAATCGTATACCATGCTGCTTTCTTTGAACTGCTAGAATTATAATTTACACAGCATAATGGAAGATTTCTGTTTTCACAGCCACAGGGTGACCTGAGGTGTACCCCATCTAAGAGCAGCCAAATACTCTTGTCCCCTTTCTTCTTGATGACATTGCACAGTTCAGTGAGCTTGAGCATGTTTGAAGGCTTTGCTTTACATTTTGAATTACATTTACATTTACATTGCTTTACATTTTGAAGGCTGATGAGATGTTAGGAATATGTGTTCAGACATGAAATATTTGCTGTGAAGGTGGGTCTTCTTTCATCATGTTTTTAATTTCTTTAGCCAATAAACACAGAGATATTCATCTTCCTCCACCTGTTCAAACTCTTTCAGACTGAAAATTTTGAGATCCTAATTTGAATCAATACCAATATGTAAGGTACAGTGCCAATGAAAAGTATTCACCCGCTTGGAGGTTTTCACATTTTGTTGTTATGAAACATTGAATCACTCACAGTGCATTTAATTTGGCATTTTTTGACACTAATCATCAGAAAAAGACTCTTCCATGCCAAAGTGAAAATAGATCTCTGCAAAAGTGTTCTAAATTAATTATACATTGTCACATAAAACAGACACAAGAGTCAAAAAAAGGTTTGGGGCAGCCACCCGTATAATATTTCCAGGCTGCAAAAGGATAAATTGTTCATACTGATGTGCTCAGTCCGGAGTCCAAAACAGAACTAATGAGTTACGGCAAATATAAGGGCTTTAAAGGTCAGCAAGGGAAGTGAGGTCATTCAGGGCGGAAGCGGAAGGATCCTCTTCCATAGACTTGGACCCGGACGTGACATCATCAGAAGGGATGGAACCAGAAGTGGCATCATCAGGGCCAGGCGGGATTTCCTGTGAACGGTCTGCAGGGAAGTGAGAAAAAAGATCAGCGCACTCCACCACCCCCGGTCTGCCGTGGAATTACTCTCATTTAGACCCTTTAGCTGCCTCCCATGCGCACGTGTGTGACTACGTATAAATACAAAATAACTGATCTATTAAGTATTCACCGCCTAAGAGTCAGTATTAAGTCTATCCAACTTTAGCAGCCATGGGAGCCTTGAGGCTGTGCACACAGGTCTCTGTCTCAGCTTTGCACATCTGAACCTGGCAAATTTTTCCCATTCCTCTGTGTAAACCTACCTTCTTTCAGGTTGCATGGAACACATGAGTGAAGAGGACATTGTTTTTATTTAATTTCTGTGTAGCTTTGGCTTCATGCTTTGCTTTGCTGTGTTGCTGGTAAACAAATCTCCCAGGTTTTCCTCCAGGATTTCAATATATTTATATTAAATCCCTCTTCCCTCACAAGTCTTGTAGGGTCTGCTGCAGAGAAGCATCCCCGCAGCATGTTATAGCCACCAGCATGCTTTACTCTGGGGATAGCGTGTTTTCATGAAGCCCCTTGGCAACAGTTGTTGCATCCTCAGCCTCCCCAGTCACTCCTTCAGAGTTTTCACAGATCCCTTGGTGGTCTACCTCACTAGTCTTCTTATTGCATGGTCATTTAGCTTTTGTGGATGGCCTGCTCTAGGCAGATTTACTGCTGTTACATACTCCTTCCATTTCTTAATGACCGATTTAAATGGATTCCAAGGGCTATTCAGTGTCATGTCATGTAAGTTTCTAACAAGCTTAATCCAGACCAGGGTCACAGGGGGCCTATAGCCTAACCCAGCTAGCATAGGGCACAAGGCAGGAACAAACGCTGGATAGGGTGCCAGTCCATCTCAGGGCAAACACAAACACACCACATACCCACTAGTGCCAATTTAGTGTCGCCAATTCACCTAACCTGCATGTCTTTGGACAGTGGAAGGAAACTGGAGCGCACAGAGGAAACCCACACAGACATGGGAAAATTATACAAACTCTATGCAGGGAGGACACAGGAAGCAGACTCTGGTCTCCTTACTGCAAGGCAGCAGCACCACTGGGTATTCACTGGTTGACTTAGATATTTAAATGTATCTATCCCTTGACTTGTGCTTTTCATACAACTTCTCATCAATTTGTTTGAGTATCCTTCTGTCTTCATTATGTAGGTTAGGCCAAAATACTGACTCTCCACAAGTTGGCCCTTCCAGATACAGGTGCATTTATACAAGAATCAACTGAACTCCATTGAACTCTGTGACTTCTGAAACCAATTGGTTGTGCCACCAATGAATTAGGTGTTGTCATACTGAAGGAGGTGAACACTTGTGTGATCAATTATTATGTGCTTTATACTTGTAATTAATTTAGACTACTTTTCAGAGATCTGTTTTCACTTTGACATTAAAGAGTATTTTTTCTGTTGTATGTATTTATTTACTGTATATATGGCTGGACAGGCATTACAGCCAGAAGAGGGGATGGTTCCTTACCTGGACGGCAGGCTCCTCAAAGGCAGACAGGTATCCCGACCAGAGAAGAGAGAGGACCCAGACAACAACAACAACATTTATTTATATAGCACATTTTCATACAAATAATGTAGCTCAAAGTGCTTTTCATGATGAAGAAAAGAGAAATAAAAGACAAAGTAAGAATTAGAATAAGACAACACTAATTAACATAGAAAAAGAGTAAGGTCCGATGGTCAGGGAGGACAGAAAAAACAAAAAAAACTCCAGATAACTGGAGAGAAAAAATAAAATCTGCAGGGGTTCCAGACCATGAGACCGCCCAGCCCCTTCTGGGCATTCTACCTAACATAAATGAAACAGTCCTCATTGTATTTAGGGTTCTCATGGAAGGACTTGATGATGATGGTCATGTAGACTTCTGGCTTTTAATCCATCAATGTTGATTAGGTGATGGTGGCGCAGGTCACCACCACAGAAAACCGGGAAAAGAAACAGAAGAGAGAGTAGGGGTTAATATGGATTTTAGAGCCACCATGAATAGTTATGATAATAAATTGAATATACAGAGTATCAGGATTAAATTAAAGTGAAGTTATGAGAAAGCCATGTTAAAGTAATGTGTTTTCAGCAGTTTTTTAAAGTGTTCCACTGTATTAGCCTGGCGAATTCCTATTGGCAGGCTATTCCAGATTTTAGGTGCATAACAGCAGAAGGCCTCCTCACCATTTCTTTGAAGTTTCACTCTTGGAATTCTAAGCAGACACTCATTTGAGGATCTAAGGTTACGATTTGGAATATAAGATTTCAGACATTCCGATATATAAGATGGAGCGAGATTATTTAAGGCTTTGTAAACCATAAGCAGTATTTTAAAGTCAATTCTGCAAGACACAGGTAACCAGTGTAGTGACATCAAAACTGGAGAAATGTGCTCAGATTTTCTTTTCCTAGTTAGGATTCTAGCAGCTGCATTCTGCACTAGTTGTGAATGATTTATGTCTTTTTTGGGTAGTCCTGAGAGGACTGCGTTACAGTAATCTAATCGACTGAAAACAAAAGCGTGAACTAATTTCTCAGCATCTTTCAATCTTTCAATGATATAAGAGGTCTAACTTTTGCTATGTTTCTTAAGTGAAAAAATGCTGTCCTAGTGGTCTGATTAATATGCGACTTAAAATTCAGGTTACAGTCAACAGTTACCCCTATGTTCTTTACCTCCATCTTGACTTTTAATCCTAATGCATCAAGTTTATTTCTAATAACCTCATTATATCCATTATTGCCTATCACTAAAATTTCTGTTTTCTCTTTATTTAGCTTGGGAAAATTACTATTCATCCAATTAGAAACACAAGTAAGACATTGTGTTAATGAAACAACAGCGTCTGGGTCATCAGGTGCTATTGATAAGTACAGCTGTGTGTCATCAGCATAGCTATGGTAGCTCATTTTGTGCCCCGAGATAATCAGGCCTAACGGAAGCATATAAATTGACAAGAGCAGCGGACCCAGGATAGAGCCTTGTGGAACACCATATAGGATATCATGTGTCTTTGAGTTGTAATTACCACAACTAACAAATAAGTTTCTACCTGCCAGGTAGGATTCAAACCAATTTAAGGCACTACCAGAGAGGCCCACCCATTGACTAAGGCAATTTCTAAGAATGTTGTGATAAATGGTATCAAATACGGCACTCAAATCTAAGAGGATGAGAACAGATAAATGGCCTCTGTCTGCATTTACCCACAAGTCATTTACTACTTTAACGAATGCAGTTTCTGTACTGTGATTTGTTCTGAAACTCGACTGAAATTTATCAAGAATAGCATGTTTATTGAGATGGTTATTTACAGTAACTGCATAATGACTGTCTTCTCTAGTATTTTACTTAAGAAAGGCAGGTTAGAAATGGGTCTAAAATTTTCAAAAGCAGAGGAGTCAAGATTATTTTTCTTGAGTAGGGGTTTAACTACAGCAGTCTTAAGACAGTCTGGGAAGACCCCATATCTAATGACAAGTTTACTATCTCAAGAATATTATCAATTAGCACGCCTGATACTTCTTTGAAAAAACTTGCTGGTATTGGGTCAAGGACGCAGATGGAGGGTCTCAGTTGAGAAATTATTGTATGTAAATCAGGTAAATCTATCCTGGTGAAAGAATTTAATTTGTTTATAACGGAGTACTGGGGCTTAGGAGGATCCGTAGTGTTCGGGAGATATACTATATTATTTCTAATATCATTTATTTTTTGATTGGAGAATCCAGCAATAGCCTCACAGGTTTCACTGGAAGTATTTTGGAGGCATTCTTTTACGTTACCTGGGTTTAGTAGACGATCAATTGTAGAGAATAAGATTCTGGGATTACTAGCATTGTTGTTTATAATCTTAGAGAAATAGCAGCGCCTCTCAAGACGGACTGTGTTATTGTATTCTGTTATTTTAACCTTCAATATCTCATAGTGGCATGTTCTCTTTAGATCTTCCATGTTTGGACTATGGCCGGCCAGTCATCCCGGCCAATACCCCCAGGCCGCCCGGTGGAGCCCTCCCTGCAGTATGGAGGTGCCCCGAATGCCAGCAGGAAATCATGGACATTGGAGTTTTCCTTTACAGCCCTGCTGGATACCTTGGGAGCCAACAGAGGATGCTGCAGGGAGGCCTGGAGACTCTTACGTACCCTATAACCCGGAAGTACGTCTTAGTCACAGTGACAGGGGAAATGACGTACTTCCGGGATGAAAAAGAGGACTTTTGATCTGACCCGGAAGTGATAGGAAGTCACAAGGACTGAGGGTACGGAAAGACTTCCAGGTCAGGGAATATAAAAGACTGTCAAAGATCCCAGATGAGTGAGCTGAGCTGGGCTGGGTGGCAGGGTGGCAACGCGTCTGGGAGTGGAGGATTATTGTGTATTATTGAGTAATTGTGATTTATATGAGTATTGTGGAGTGGAGGGTGCTTTGTGTACTGTATTGTCCGAATAAATATTATTATTGGACTTTATTCTGGTATCTGGTATCTGGTCTGAGGGTTCAAGGGGACGACAGCACCCTCTATCTGTCACACATGGTATAACAATGCTAGAAGATTTTTTAACTGTCTTTTCAGGTGCAACTATGTCAACAGCAGCTCTCACCTTAGTATTACATTTTTCCACCTTACTATTTACATTATCCTCACTATTATAATTAGCACTATAAATGGACTGATTGCTTAGAATGTTTGTAAGTTTTAAAGCTGCTGATGAATCAAAGAAGCTTTTTTTTAACAATATGCTTCTCATGAATGTTTTCTATCAATAGTTCTATATTAAATATTAAAAGAAAATGGTCTGATAGACCAATATCAATGATCTGCTTTACATCAACTTTTAGTCCTTTGGTAATTACTAAGTCTAATGTATGACCTGCTTTATGTGTAGGCTGATTAACAAGCTGTCTCAAATCAAAAGGGTCTAGGAGGTTCATGAATTCTTTTACTTTTTTTACTTTTTTTTTAAATTCTTTTGACCCAGAAGAGATGGCCAGAACAAATGGATGGACAGCCCATCGGAACTGGTAGAGGTTGCGGGGGGCTTTCTCTTCCCCCAGACGATAGATGGCAGCAGCCGTCCATTCGGGAACCAGCAGGGAATGCTGGGAGATGTAGTCCGGTAATACAGCCCTGCTGGGGACCATGAGTGCCACAGGGCGACACTGTAGGGAGATACGCTCCCCTATTTATGGGACTTCACTGTGTGACCCGGAAGTACTTCCATTGGGCAAAAGTTGGAGCTGGGAGGACATAGAACAACACTCAACTGGAGGAGGGCAGTGCGGTGGTAAGAAGAAGAGCGGTATTGTGGAGAGTGAAACCTGTATATTTGTATGTTTTTGTGGAGGTGTGTTTAATAAAACCTTCTATTATTTGAACCTGGGACTCTTGGTGTGATTGTGTTTAGGGGTTTGGGGTTTGCTGATGCCCCGGTTTCCATCACTATATATATAATATGTATGTATGTATTGGTGTTGTGATGGGTGACCTCGGCCAATACCCGGCCGGGACGCCACTTGGTTGGATGGAGCAGGGGAGAGAGCATCTGAGAGGCACTACCTCCCCTGGGACACTGGAAGGCAGCCCTCCTGGGTGGCTTTGGCACCACAGATTCTCGCTGGGCATGCCAGGACTTGGAGTTTGGTACAGCCCTGTTGGGTTTTGTGGGGGCCACCATGGAGAGCTGCAGAGCCATTACATGGATTTCCACCACACCTGGGAGTGATTCCAGGTAATCCTGATGAACCACCTGGAGCACTCCCAGGTGCTGAAAAAAAGAGCCACCTCACTCTATTTGGAGAGCCAGAGTCAGGAAGTGGAGGACAAAACCTGCTGGGAGAGGAGTGAAGGCGGCAGAGAATGAGAGTTGGAAGAAGAAAGAAAAAAACATTTTCGTAAACTGAAATAAAATAATTAACAAAGCTGAAATGAAAAACTAAAACTAAACAAAACTATTAAAGTAGCTAGAAAGACTAACTGAAATAAAATAATAATTTACTAAAATATTTTTAGTTTTCATTTTTGAATGAATATTCTTGCTGTTAGTCTTTAACCCTTGTAAATTTTAACTCTAAAACAGAAAGTCATCCACCACAAGCCGCCCACATATATTCATCCAGTGAACGGTTGCCGTGACGGAGGGCGGCTGTTCACACAGCATTTGCGGTTACAGAACAAGCTTAATGTGGGTGTGTAAAGCGTGTGAAATAGAAAATGATTTACGTGCGTTTCTTGTCTATCAAGATGTAATTCAAACGGCTTAAATCAGAATGTGCTGGTCAACAAAAACTTTATCGTATGGATAGAAAAATCATGAGTGAGTAATGTTTCAGTTTATTTCTGACTGGTGACTGCTTTTTGTTGACAGCAATTCACCTGCCACTTTGCACAGGAGAAATCCTTTTTACTTTCTCATATACGAAATATAGAGAAAGTATAGTAACCATGAAAAAATTCGACCTCAATATTTTGATGAATCGTGACGTTATAGACCTCCCAGAGTCAAAAAATACAATTTTTTGGAATTGTGTGTGTGCGCGCGCATGTGTGTGTATCTAAACATGATAACTCAAAAACACAACTAGATAGATGGATGAAATTTGGCATGTGGTTGTTACACCACAATTGTAGATCTGTATTAACGTTTGGGCCAAATCCATCACCCAGAAGTGGTACTTTACCTGAACACATACTCGATTTTTTTTATTATTCATACAGCTGCAGAGTCCGATTTATTCAACTTTACTTTTATAATAATTATTCAATATATTATTAATTTGATTTGATTTGTTGTTGATGGTTCCTTAATGTACATAATATAATAATATAATCATTGTCTTGTGGTTTACTCCTCAAATATCCATCCCCATATCTAAGTATACAAGAAAGTCGAGAGGGGAGACCACTCCCAGTTTTTGAAAATAAAACGGCACTGATCGAGAGACTGACTAGGTCATCATACAAGATCAGCATATTGTTACTTGACCAATCACTTTTGCTTTAAAAACATCGTTTAACAATGAAGCGATACAAACAAAGGTAGGTAGGTGAAGAGTCTGCTAAGTGAGGAAAAACTACTGTAAACATATTAATGGGTTGTTGTATTTATTCTATATCTGTTAATTTATCTTTTTTAGTTCATATTCACAACTCAAAATACCTGATATTGTGAAAGTAATCCATTAGCAGAATTATATTTTAAAATATTTGTCTCCCTTTTTTCAATGTTTTTCTCTCTCTCTCAAAATAGATAGTTGAAATATCATATTCTTTTTGTTCTTAACATCAGCCTTATTATACATATTGCAAGCGGGATTTTTCCTGCCTTACATGTTGCAGGGAGGACTCCTTCTAGCAGCCTGGGGGGTGTTGGCCGGGATAAACTGCCAGCCATCTCTCTCTGCCTTTTTTCTCTGTGTCTCCCCCCCCCTCAGCGAAGCACAGTGGGGTGTAAGGTCCAGGCCCGCGAGGGTTGTCTTCCTCCAGGAGGAGCCACTGGCTGTGGCCGGTTCTTGGCTATGCCCTGTAACCATGGGAGAATCGAGGGGAGAGATTATATAAATACCTCACATTCTCCCTGGTTCTCCGTGGACAATTTTGCCATATATGGCCCGGCCTGCGGTATTCATAGCACAGCTGCCTTCCCCCTGCTTGTTTCCCCCTGAGAGACTGAAAACAGTTCGGAAACCCTTGCTCTGCCCCTTTATCCGCTAAGGAGAGTTCAACCGCCGCACAAGAACTCACAGTTCCACTCTCTCTATTATCAGGACCCCCGTTTCTCTTTTGGGATCTACTTTTTAATCTGGGGTTGTCTCAAAGTCTGAGTCTCTCTATGTGCCAGAGAGTGACCCTTTGCTGTTTGAATCCCTTTAGATTTGTAAATGACTGGCTCCGATGTCTTCAGAATCGCTTCGCTCCGGGAGGCAGCACTATCTCGCTGCTCTGGTTCGATCAATCCTTCCACCGGATGCTCGGTCATTACACCAGAGTCTTTTGAAGGGCTCGAGGTTACTTGGCACCCGCTACTAATTAATCGCGGGCCCGTTTCACTCTGCATCCCTCTTTCATTTATGATAGCAGTAACCCTTAACTGTACCGCAAAATTAATCATTTCAAATCGCTGCAGGTATTCATCCGGCCTTTTAAAAGGCGCTTCGGCTGCTGCTCCCAGCTCCTACACGATCTTCGTAATCGTATTCACAATTTGTAAAAAACTATGTATGGGCTGGAGTAGTTTTTCCAGCTCCCGCATGTCCATATTATTTAAATCAGCTGGAGGTAGGCTTGAGCCTTCATCAGCAATACCTCCCGGCTGTGAGCCAATGAGCACCCTCGCTTCTGACCCGTGCTCTGTTGGGTTACGCAAAGGCAGCTGGGATTTGGAGCTTTCTATAGAGGTTCACGGTGCCATCTTCGGCTGACTGCGATCCGCCTGTTTTAATTTATCAGTGAACCGATAACCATTTCCCAGACCTCCTTACCTTTACACGGGGTGAGCGATGCCTCGCTCACCTCCCCCCTCCCCTTTGGAAAGTCCAAGTCCATAATTTCTTAGGTGAAGTAGAACACAGCAGGATGTGGACCTTCTTCTTTCAAGAATCCCTCTGGGTAGGTCACATGTCCCTAGCCAGCACACTGCATGCGGAAGTCCTCCTCACTCATATGATCGGGTGTGAGCGCGCTACCGTCTTCGGGATTATATCCTGCATCCCGCAGAACCTCCAGATGATTTTCTACGAGGTATGAGCACGGGACAAAATGCATTACTTTAAATATATTCTCAATTTCTTACCTGGCACATACCTCGTTTTGGTCGCCATCATCCGGAAGCTTCTCCTGATATGCGTAGCCGCTCTGTGTCTCGTCCTGAACGCAGGCAATGTTGAGTGCTTGACTTCCACTTCTGTTGCCGGTCTGTTTTGTCTTCTTCTTTCCCATGACGGTATGGTGTATGGTTTGGCGATTTTCCTGCATGTCGTGACGCTGTCTTTTGGGTTTTGTGAAAAGAAAAATTTGTCTTATTAGGTTCTCTGCCAAACAGACGGCCAGAAAATCCTGCCGACTACGCCACTGTGACAGCAGGAGTCGCTGTCACTCCTCCAAACCCGCAGACAACACGTTCAGACACCAGGTAAAAGTCCCAGAAATGATTTTAATCTCTTCAATAATGTGCACAAAGCAACTCCACCTCCACAATACACAACAATTATCAATAATCAATACAATAATAAATCCTCCTCTCCACCCAGCAGCTCTGTCACACTCCTTCCCAACTCCGGCTCCCCTGCTGGGTTTCCCATCGTCCTTTTTATAGTCCTCGACCCGGAAGTGCTTCTGTCCCTCAGTCCATGTGATTCCATAGCACTTCCGGGCCAGATGAAAACTCTTCTTTTTCTTCAGCCCGGAAATACTTCATTTCTTCTGTCCTCATGACTAGATAATACTATAAGGAAAATATAAATCCCTGTGCCTCCCTGCAACATCCCCTGGTGGTCCCCACGGTATCCAGCAGGGCTGTGAAGCTGAACTCCATTGTCCATGATGCCTTGCGGGAATTTGGGGCGCCTCCATGTTGCAGGGAGGACTTCATCTAGCAGCCTGGGGTGTTGGCCGGGATCTCTCTTTATATATATATATATATATATATATATATATATATATA
>JANRMT010062849.1:3997533-4009642 GCA_026402145.1 Polypterus bichir lapradei
ACACTTAATATATAAAATATATGTTGGCATATAATACCTTGCATAACTGAGTAACCCTTATGGCACAATAACAATTCAATACATTTATGCTAACTACGGTATTTGGACTTAATATGTTGGAAAAGGCTGACTCGCATAAATAAATACAGCTGAATAAGGCAGTCAAGGAGGCACATTTCTTCATGTTTGGGTCCTTTTCCTCTGTGAGTAAGTTACAAAACTGTTCATGAGCCCCAGACTTCAGCTGAATGTCATCCTGTAGTGTCAAAATCTCATCCTCCACTGTAGAGGAGTTTTAGGTAAGACGGTGTTGCAATTTCTGATGCGGGTTAATCACCCTCAACATCTTCCCTAAATGGATAGCACATAAATGTAGTGATTGGCTCAAGTAAAGCAAAGTCTTGAAACCGTCTGTCAAAGTCTGAGAGACAAATTTCAATCTGCTCTGTGTAGTGTATGCAGTCAAGTTGCGCACACGCCTTCCATTGCGTGTCCAGCTCTGACGCAAGATTTTAGATGTTCCCCAAATCATGGCGCTGTAGCTTTGAGGACAAATGTTGTATTTTTCGTTTGAAAGCATTAACTGAGCTAATCATATTGGCCATGCTTTTCCTTGCAGCTGTAAATTAAGCTTATTTAACATGTTGGTCAGATTGGTAAAAAATGCCAAGTCTAGCAGGCATTGATCGTCATTAAGTTGCTTGTATTCTGCATGTTTAATGACAAGGTGAAACTCCTTTATCTCCGGCCAGAGGTCTCGAAATCTCTGCAGGAATTTTCCCCTAGCCATCTGCCTCAACAAAGGCCTCTTATATCATCTCTCCATCTTGGAAGGACTCCTTATGCTTAATGATCGAGTGACTCACCTGGAACGATGCTTCGGTGTCTGCCTTTGCTTCTGAATTCAGCCGAGTGAAAAATGACGGCTGTCCGATTAACTGCGATTTTACTTCACTCACCATTTTATTTCTCAGATCGCTTTCGGAAGCAAGTCAGTTTCTTAGTTTTTATGAACAGTTCGAAAGTTCCTTTCCACATTTTCCTTCTTTGGAACAGCAGTAATAGATTGACAGAGCAGACAAATGCACTTCGATTGTGACATTGTGAGAAAAAAATTGCTCTTCCAATTCCACATGTCCAACCCTCCCCCCATCAATTTTTTTTTCATACCCCTTTAGTCGATCTAAATTGGAAGGCTAACTAGATCACTTAGATAGCCGGAGTTTTGCAGTAACTCGCACATTTGATTGTGCGTGTGGGATGACCCGTGTGTTAGAAGAAAAGAGATCTCAGACTGGCTGTATGTCAATCAAGTGGCAAATGCCACAGAGAGGATATGATAGACTAACATCTAATAAAATTTTTTTTGAATGCAACGCGATCTACCTGCACTACCTTTCCAATCTACCGGTCGATCGCGATTGACGTTTTGGACACCCCTGGAGCAGACCAACCTGATAAATTTGGTGAGCTCTACTCTTCCTACAATAATATATACTGTATAGTGTATATAGTAGTTGAATAAGGCATAGCAGGTTCCCACTGATAAATGTTGGGACACCAACCTGGTTCTCCCTGTTTAATGCAGTCACAAAAATGGCGGAGAGTGTTCCATAGATGTGTGACAATGTATATATTATAAACTAGGGTGCCAACTGGGCCACCCTGTTAACTGCGAGAGTTTAAAATACAGAAAAAAGTGAGAGTACTGTGGCACAACAGAAAGAAAATGTAACAACTGCCTTCTTAGCCTCTGTGGCATATCAAATAAATCAGCTCTCTTAAGCAGGTCTGGGTCTGGGAGTTCCGTCATATGGGACTATGTTCTTTAGACTGAAAAACCATCTTCTGGGAGACCTCAAATATATATTGTTCCAACTGGAAGAGGCGGGGCTTAGCTGAAGGTGGGCGTGGATTATGTGCCCTCACTGGGATGCTTCTCGGAACTACAGATGAGAAAAGAGATGATTTTGTTAGCATTGGTGCCGCCTCTCGCCCCAGTGTATTACATACCCTGTCTGAACCCATATATAATTAAATAAACATAAATACAGTATATACAGGTGTATATATATGTATATATGTATATTGTGAAATAGATGCTTCACCAGCGCCGACCCGACACAGACTGACATCGGAGGCACATGTAAAAATAAAAGAAATGGTTTATTTTTCTTCAACTGTGGTTGCACGTCTTCTCCTTGTCCCACAGGCAGTACACAGTCCCAAGCAAAGCACACACCAAAACACTAATAAATTAAAGTATTATCCTCCACTCCTCCTAGGCAGCTTTGTCCTCCTCCTCCCGACTCTGGCTCCAGAGTGGTGGTCGCTGGCTCCTTTTATTAGGCACCTGGAAATGCTCTAGGTGCTTGATTGCTGACACCCGGCTGCAATTCCTGCTATGGCAAAACTACTGCCCAGAAGGGCCCAGCAGCTCTATATCTATACTAATAAAAGGCAAAGCCCTCACTCACTCACTCACTCACTCACTCACTCACTCACTCATCACTAATTCTCCAACTTCCCGTGTAGGTAGAAGGCTGACATTTGGCAGGCTCATTCCTTACAGCTTACTTACAAAAGTTAAGCAGGTTTCATTTCGAAATTCTACACGTAACGGTCATAACGGTCGATAACGGTCGACAACGTCCGCCATGTTGAACTTTCTTATTTATGGCCCCATCTTCACGAAATTAGGTAGGCGGCTTCCCTGCGCTAACCTAAACCAATGTACTTACTTCTTTCGATGGTATGGCGCCACTGTCGGCCGCCATATTGAACTTTCCAACGTCACCAATTTTCCAACTTCCCGTGTAGGTAGAAGAATGACCCCGTATTCACGAAATTTGGTAGGTGGCTTCCCTGCGCTAACCAAAACCGATGTACGTACTTATTTCGGTGGTATGACGCCACTGTCGGCCGCCATATAGAATTTTCCAAACGTCAAAAATTCTCCAACTTCCCGTGTAGGTAGAAGGCTGAAATTTGGCAGGCCCATTCCTTACAGCTTACTTACAAAAGTTAAGCAGGTTTCATTTCGAAATTCTACGCGTAATGGTCATAACGGTCAACGACGTCGGCCATATTGAACTTTCTTATTCATGGCCCCATCTTCACAAAATTTGGTAGGCGGCTTCCCTGCGCTAACCGAAACCAATGTACATACTTATTTCGGTGGTATGACGCCACTGTCAGCCGCCATATTGAACTTTACAATGTCACTAATTCTCCAACTTCCCGTGTAGGTAGAAGGCTGATATTTGGTACTTATTTCGGTGGTATGATGCCACTGTTGGCCGCCATATTAAACTTTTAACGGAAACCGATGTACGTACTTATTTCGTTGGTATGACACCACTGTTGGCCGCCATATTGAACTTTACAACGTCACTAATTCTCAAACTTCCCGTGCAGGTAGAAGGCTGAAATTTGGCAGGCTCATTCCTTACAGCTTACTTACAAAAGTTTAGCATTTCATTTAGAAATTCTACGCGTAATGGTCATAATGGTCAACAACGTCCGCCATGTTGAACTTTCTTATTTATGGCCCGATCTTCTCGAAATTTTATAGGCGGCTTCCCTGCACTAACCGAAACCAATGTACGTACTTATTTCGGTGGTATGATGCCACTGTCGGCCACCATATTGAACTTTTCAACAGTCTTTGTTACTTATGGGCCCATCTTCAAGAAATTTGGTACATAGGTTCCCAACGCTAACTGAATCCTACTTACGTACATATATACGTCCATAGCCTGCAGCTTAGTCACTGTGTGAGGTGGCGTTGGGTCTCCCATCCCAACGCCTCCCACGTTGTTGGCTGCCTGCCTATATAAGACTGTCCGTCGCTCCGGTCTCTACATTCCCTTCCTTGCTTCGCCACGGGATTCACGTCTCTCTACTGATAACTACAGCCTTTTTGTTTAATCCACGGCTTCTCCGCTGTTTTATTGTTTGTTTATTACAATTATAGTTATTGTATAGGTATTTTAGACTTACTTTACATTGCTCAGGTACCCATTTCCTTTATCATTCCAACCCCCATTACCATGTCTATCGAGGTGATCACTATCGATCAAAGAACTGTCACTAACTGAGTGGTTTCCATGCCCGGAGATGGCACCTACCTTTTCCATTCTCTTTGTTACATATTGCACGGCCATATCAGGCTCACTCTTGATATCTGGAGGAACATTGTGTCTTATGTATTGAATGACTGGGACAGGTTCAAGGTGTGGACTGATGACGGTACAGGAGATAATTATACTACACAGGAGCACTATAAGAGTGAAATGCTTAAGCCCTTCACCTATGGTTCTGCATGTGAGTTGATGGCTGCCACTGAATTGTTCGGTTGTCGCTTTCAAGTGTACCGAAATGGCCAAATATTTTACACCTTTCGACAACCGCCAATGCCTCTTAAACATCTTAGATTCACAGGTGACGATTTCAGTAGTGGACACTTTGATGTTTATGAGTGTTTAAACTCTCAAAAGCTGGATGTGATTTTATCGATGAAACCGGTTGTGTGCTTACAATGCTTGACAGATGCCGAATGTCACTTCAACACAACAAATCCTGCAAATACTATCGTAATTGAAACAAACCATGAAACTCAAACCGATTATGACAGCAGCAATCCAAGCTGTGAGGTTTGAGACAAGATTACTGTTCACATGGCCAACTGTAAGTTACATGCTCAAGAGTAAGCTCAGCGCACAGCTTGGTCATGTTACAACCGGAGGGCCGAACTGACAACATGGTATACAAAGAGATCCTTAACAAATAATTATTGGCATATTTTCCCTCAGTTTAAAAAGGTTAAATTTTCTTCTTAATAAAAATTTTAAGGCAGTACTTCGCCACTGCGAAGCGCGGGTATTTTGCTAGTAGCTATATATATATATATACAGTAATCCCTCGCTATATCGCGCTTCGACTTTCGCGGCTTCACTCTATCGCGGATTTTATATGAAAGCATAACTAAATATATAACGCGGATTTTTCGCTGCTTCGCGGGTTCTGAGGACAATGTGTCTTTTTACTTCCTGTATATGCTTCCTCAGTTGGTTTGCCCAGTTGATTTCATACAAGGGACGCTATTGGCGGATGGCTGAGAAGCTAACCAATCAGAGCACGCAGTTAAGTTCTCCTGACTGAGAAGCTAACCAATCAGAGCACGCAGGAGCCATGCAGTGTTAACCAGGAAGTCTCATCTCGCTCATTCAGCATCAACGTGCTTCGCTGTGTAAAGAGTTGTGCTCTTTAGTGTTTATCTTTGTGCATAGTCAAGCCCTTCATTATGGCTCCAAAACAATCTGCTACTGCTTCAGGTGCCGTGCCCAAACGCAAGAAGAAGATGTTAACGATTGCCGAAAAGGTAAACGTTTTGGATTTGTTGAAGGCTACGATTCTTTTTATTTAAAAAGTAGGAAAGGAATATAAGATCTACGGCTGCAGCGTCCTTTTAACCAGGGTGCAAAACGAGTTGTAAGTGGATGTAATAAGGCAGTAGTCTGGATGGAAGCTGCTTTAGGGATTTGGATTGAAGACTGCCAGAAGAAGAACAACAGCAGTGCTACACAATCGCCTGAAGTGGCTCCTTTACAAGGGCTGTAACGCTCTCCTTTGTTGTGCAGTAAAATTAAACTCATTGTTATCGGACAAGTCATCGTGTCATTGTTGGTGAGTAACCATAAATAATTAATACATTTACTGTATACTATTTTTCTTGCAATGTACGTATTTATTGCTGGTGACCTGTCTATCGTAATGGCTGTAACATATGTGATATCGGAGACACTCAATATCTTTAAAATAATATTTAGGTTTTACTGTATATAAACAGTGTGTGTTTATATGCATAATTTCAATGAATCTTACCTAATATCTGAGAGAATACAAAGGGATTATGCTGTATAACGCTGCGGGGAATATTTATAAACAGTGCGGGAGAGTTTATAAGGGCTTAAAATATATAAAAATAACCATACAAACATATGGTTTCTACTTCGCGGATTTTCACCTATCGCGGGGGGGTCTGGAACGCAACCCCCGCGATGGAGGAGGGATTACTGTATATATATTGTAAAATGAATAGCCTTGACACATGTAAAAAGGTTTGGGGCATCCACCCATATATTGTCCCTGGTTGCAAAAGGGTTTGGATACAGCAATCATGTGCACTGTTTTGAGTTCTCCACTGAACCGACTAGTGGAGGAAAGATGGCAGCTTTATAAGCCTAAGCCGAAAGGCGGAAGGGATGTCATCTGGCTGGAACCGGAAGTGACTTGTCCATGGTCCGGAACTGAAGTGTCGTTGCATCAGGCAGGTTTTCCCATTTTTGGCCTGTAAAGATAACAGAGGTAGGCTTAGTGCACCCCGCCACCCCCTGGCCTGGTGGGTAATTACACATGTGTAACTATATATATATATATATATATATATATATATATATATATATAGCAAAATACCCGCGCTTTGCAGCGGAGAAGTAGTGTGTTAAAGAAGCAATGAAAAAGAAAAAGAAACATTTTGAAAATAACGTAACATGATTGTCAATGTAATTGTTTTGTCACTGTTGTGAGTGATGAGTGTTGCTGTCATATATATATATATATATATATATATATATAAATATATATATATATTTACACACACACACATAAACATATATATATACATATCTATACATATACACATATATATACACACACACATATACAGTGGTGTGAAAAACTATTTGCCCCCTTCCTGATTTCTTATTCTTTTGCATGTTTGTCACACAAAATGTTTCTGATCATCAAACACATGTAACCATTAGTCAAATATAACACATGTAAACACAAAATGCAGTTTTTACATGATGGTTTTTATTATTTAGGGAGAAAAAAAATCCAAACCTACATGGCCCTGTGTGAAAAAGTAATTGCCCCCTTGTTAAAAAATAACCTAACTGTGGTGTATCACACCTGAGTTCAATTTCCATAGCCACCCCCAGGCCTGATTACTGCCACACCTGTTTCAATCAAGAAATCACTTAAATAGGAGCTGCCTGACACAGAGAAGTAGACCAAAAGCACCTCAAAAGCTAGACATCATGCCAAGATCCAAAGAAATTCAGGAACAAATGAGAACAGAAGTAATTGAGATCTATCAGTCTGGTAAAGGTTATAAAGCCATTTCTAAAGCTTTGGGACTCCAGCGAACCACAGTGAGAGCCATTATCCACAAATGGCAAAAACATGGAACAGTGGTGAACCTTCCCAGGAGTGGCCGGCCGACCAAAATTACCCCAAGAGCGCAGAGACGACTCATCCGAGAGGTCACAAAAGACCCTAGGACAACGTCTAAAGAACTGCAGGCCTCACTTGCCTCAATTAAGGTCAGTGTTCACGACTCCACCATAAGAAAGAGACTGGGCAAAAACGGCCTGCATGGCAGATTTCCAAGACACAAACCACTGTTAAGCAAAAAGAACATTAGGGCTCATCTCAATTTTGCTAAGAAACATCTCAATGATTGCCAAGACTTTTGGGAAAATACCTTGTGGACTGATGAGACAAAAGTTGAACTTTTTGGAAGGCAAATGTCCCGTTACATCTGGCGTAAAAGGAACACAGCATTTCAGAAAAAGAACATCATACCAACAGTAAAATATGGTGGTGGTAGTGTGATGGTCTGGGGTTGTTTTGCTGCTTCAGGACCTGGAAGGCTTGCTGTGATAGATGGAACCATGAATTCTACAGTCTACCAAAAAATCCTGAAGGAGAATGTCCGGCCATCTGTTCGTCAACTCAAGCTGAAGCGATCTTGGGTGCTGCAACAGGACAATGACCCAAAACACACCAGCAAATCCACCTCTGAATGGCTGAAGAAAAACAAAATGAAGACTTTGGAGTGGCCTAGTCAAAGTCCTGACCTGAATCCAATTGAGATGCTATGGCATGACCTTAAAAAGGCGGTTCATGCTAGAAAACCCTCAAATAAAGCTGAATTACAACAATTCTGCAAAGATGAGTGGGCCAAAATTCCTCCAGAGCGCTGTAAAAGACTCATTGCAAGTTATCGCAAACGCTTGATTGCAGTTATTGCTGCTAAGGGTGGCCCAACCAGTTATTAGGTTCAGGGGGCAATTACTTTTTCACACAGGGCCATGTAGGTTTGGATCTTTTTTTCTCCCTAAATAATAAAAACCATCATTTAAAAACTGCATTTTGTGTTTACTTGTGTTATATTTGACTAATGGTTAAATGTGTTTGATGATCAGAAACATTTTGTGTGACAAACATGCAAAAGAATAAGAAATCAGGAAGGAGGCAAATAGGTTTTCACACCACTGTATATATATATATATATATATAATATATAACATAAAGAGTATATATATAACATTTTTAATGTAGGTAGTTCATTTTGACCTGGTCACTTTAAAAGTAGCTCGCAAGCCGAAAAAGTGTGGGCACCCCTGGTCTACTCACACAAGATTAACACACATAGAAGGATACTTATGTACGCTCACAGATCCTATCCATACAAGTACATATGAGTGATGCCTACACTGTCAGTCACTCCACACTACAGAGGGACTTACCAGCTTTGGTACTAACAACACACGGCTGCACCTGGGACACTTAGAGGCTGGCACACTTTGGTTAAAAGCACTTACTAATCAATGATGTGTTTACTCTCATTGTGAGGTCCTCTTCTTGTGGAATGTTTTCCCTCAACCTGTTAAACCCTGTGAGAAAGAAAGTGGTAATTTTATAATACCAGGTGTCCTGTTATTCACTTTATTACTTCAATGACTGTAAATATAAAGACAAAATATAAAAATGTATAAGCAATGTGGTATTTATTAAAATAGAATAATACCTCTAGAAAAAAATATAATAGAAAAATATAGAATATCTTTATTAGAACACTCTAGATGAGAATAGGCCATTCAGCCCAACAAAGCTCGCCAGTCCTATCCACTTATTTCTTTCAAAAAAACATCAAGTTGAGTTTTGAAAGTACCTCAGGTCTTACTGTCTACAACACTACTTGGTAGCTTATTCCAAGTGTATATCGTTCTTTGTGTAAAGAAAAACTTCCTAATGTTTGTGTGAAATTTACCCTTAACAAGTTTCCAACTGTGCCCCCGTGTTCTTGATGAACTCATTTTAAAATAACAGTCTCGATCCACTGCATTAATTCCTTTCATAATTTTAAACACTTCAATCATGTCACGTCTTAATCTTCTTTGCTTAAACTGTAAAGGCTCAGCTCTTTTAATCTTCCCTCATAATTTAACCCCTGTAGCCCTGGAATCAGCCTAGTCGCTCTTCTCTGGATCTTTTCTAGTGCTGCTATGTCCTTTTTGTAGCCTGGAGACCAAAACTGCACAGAGTACTCCAGATGAGGCCTCACTAGTGCATTATAAAGGTTGAGCATAACCTCCTTGGACTTGCACTCCACACACCATGCTATATAATGTAACATTCTGTTAGCGTTCTTAATGGCTTTCTTTATATATGAAAGATTAGCAGCAGTTTCCAAAGGGCATTTAGATTCAGCATTTGGACTGATACATGAGTTGCATTCTCCAATGTCCATATGAAGGTGTATCTCTTTCTCTGACGTAACTGTCTCTGACATCACTGTCTCTCCCTTGATATCACTCTCTCATCTCTAAGCTTATATAGCTCTTTGCCATTATCCAAGGTTTATAAGACTAAAATCAGCTGCCTTAGCGCAGCTTTCTTAATAACTGAGACACAGCTTATGCAACCATAAATGCATTGAAGTGTCAGTTCTGCAATAAAGATGGCAGTAAAAACACACTTAGCCAAGCAATACCTTAGATTTACAATACTGCACAACTTTTGCACTTTAAACTAATTATGAAAATGTTATGGTAACTCTAAGTCAAATACAAAAGAATTAGCAGACAAGGTATAATGTTCAATAGCCAAGTAAAATGACAGCTGTTTTAGCAAAACGTCATGTTTCAGGACAGAAAAGTAATAAAATGTATTGGTAAAAGTACATTTTTTAATTGTTACAAGAAAAGTTCTGCCCCATCCTCTAACATTAGTTCCAAAGAATCCATGTAACCACTAATAATATTGTTGAGGTATGGACAGCTTATGTTTGTAGATTCATTTTTGCAAAGATATGTAAAAAGAATAAAATATAGTTCATCACAGTCTGTCTGAACATAAATTGAGAGAGCTATTTTTTTATATATATTGTGGCAGACAGCTGGGGCCCTTACCTGGCCAGGACGCCTCTATACTGGACTGGGGAGAGAACATATTTAGAGCATTACCTCCCCCTGAGCAACAGATGGCGGTCCCCTTGGGTTGCAGCAGTGCCTCTGACTGCCACAGGGCTCCATGGGAGTTGGAGTTTGGTCAGGTTCCATGGGCATCACCAGGGGATGCTGAAGGTACTATTGAACTCTGTGTGGCAGCACTTCCGCCACACTCAGAAGTACTGCTGGAAGAAGGTCATTGAGCACCTGGAGCACTTTCAGGTGCCCCAAAAAAGGAGCTATCTACCACTACTCTTGGGGCCAGAATCGGGAGGAAGGGAGACGAAGCTTGCTGGGAGGAGTGGAGGTGGATTGAGAGGAAATGAAAGGGAGAAAGAAGAAGGAAAGAAAGTGTTTTGTACTGTGTTTAGTGCTATGAACTGTGCTGCGCAGGTGGGAAACGGGGGAAAGCATTTCCCACAGGAAAAAAAAAACATGTAACATTTTATTTTTCTGTAACACTACCTAATAAGAAGGATCTAGGAGTTGCAGTGGCCTTGTCATTATCTACAGGTACATCGAGACAATGTACAGAAGCGGTCAAAAAAACTAACAGGATGTTAGCTTATCTATCATAATGGCTAGAGTACAAGTCAAGAAAGGTCATGCTAAAGTTGTTTAACGCACTAGTGAGGCTGCACCTGGAGTACTGTGTGCTGTGTTGGTCTCCGGACTGTAATAAAAATATAGCAGCACTGGGAGAGGTCCAGAGGAGTGCAACTAGGAATGCAAGTTATGAGGAAATACAGTATTGAAGGAGTTGGATTTTTTCAGTTTAAGTAAACAAAAGATTAAGAAGTTACATGATTTAGGTTTTTAAAAGTATAAAAGGAAGTAGTACAGTGGATCCAGGCTGTTACTTTAAAATTAGTACTTCAAAAGAACACAGGGACACAGACAGAAACTTGATAAAGGTAAATAATGAACAAATTTTAAAATGTTTTTCTTCACTTAGTGAACCACATAAATATTACCAAGTACTGTGGTAGTGAATAGTACTTAAGGGACCTTCAGAACTCACCTTAATGTTATTTTGAAGTAAGTAGGTGCATAGGAATGGCGAGCATTCATAATCTGAATGGTCTGCTCTTGTCAAAGGTGTTCTAATGCTCTAATGGACCCCGTGATCATCTGTGTGCAGAGGGTGCAAACCTATAAATACTTGGGAGTGCAGCTGGATGATAAATTGGACTGGACTGCCAATACTGATGCACTGTGTAAGAAAGGTCAGAACCGACTATACTTCCTTAGTAGGTTGGCGTCCTTCAACATCTGCAATAAGATGCTGCAGATGTTCTACCAGACCGTTCTGGCGAGTGCCCTCTTCTACACGGTGGTGTGCTGGGGAGGCAGCATAAAGATGAAGGATGCCTCACACCTGGACAAACTTGTTAGGAAGGCAGGCTCTATTGTAGGATTGAAGCTGGACAGTTTAACATCTGTGGCAGAGCGATGGGCGCTAAGCAAGCTCCTGTCAATCATGGAGAATTCACTGCATCCACTGAACAGTGTCATCTCCAGGCAGAGGAGTAGCTTCAGTGACAGACTGCTGTCACTGTCCTGCTCCACTGACAGACTGAGGAGATCGTTCCTCCCCCACACTATGCGACTCTTCAATTCCACCCAGGTGGGGTAAACGCTAACATTATTCAAAGTTGTTGTCTGTTTTTACATGCATTTTTATTACTCTTTAATTTAATTTTTTTTTTTATCAGTATACTGCTGCAGGATTATGTGAATTTCCCCTTGGGATAAATAAAGTATCTATCTATCTATCTATCTATCTATCTATCTATCTATCTATCTAT
>JANRMT010062849.1:4009652-4048791 GCA_026402145.1 Polypterus bichir lapradei
TATCTATCTATCTATCTATCTATCTATCTATCTATCTATCTATCTATCTATCTATCTATCTATCTATCTATCTATCTAATGTTCTGTTTTACCACTGCTTTCCAACAAATTAAATGGCTGTCATGCAATTTGATTCACCATATACAGAGATTTCTCTTGCTTTATATACTCTCAAATTTAAAAATAAGATCATTGAGTAAACAATGCCATTGAATCAATGCTTGCTAGTGTTTTGTAATGAGTATGCATCTTTTACCAACTGCAAAGAAACTACAAGAGAGACGTGATAAAGAGTCATGGTACCAGCTGGTATCCATCTTAATCAGAGGATTAGTGTCTGTGTGCCTGTCTGTGTGTCCATCTGGTTGCTATGCCTCTGTAATTAAAAAAGATGGTGCACCACAAGAAATTTTAAGTAATAAATAGGCATTGCATTTGTTATTTACTGTATATGCACTGCATGGTGCACTGCAAATGTTAATGCTGAGGTCTATGTTAATTGCTTAGATTGCAACTTGTTTTAGTCGGGTAGCACAGCTAGTCCTTGTATATTGCTATTAGGTAAAAGGAAAGCAAAGGCCTGGCTCACTGTGTCATCACTAGTCTAGTCATAGACCGACTCCATTGTTTTGGAGAATGGCATATATAAGAGATGGCAGCAAGAAAAGGTTGAAACAAGGGCAGGTTCACAGCTCTTGTTTTAGGCTGGAGACGCAATACTCAAACACGGTTTCAGTTTCAGCTTATTTTTGTATCGCGATCTTCACTGAGTGCAGATGCAGAGCACTGTGACAAGTTCTCAGGTAAAATGCAAGTGTGAATTGTACAAATTACTACACACAGAATTAGTGAACACAAAGATACAGATTTGGTAAGACACACAGAAAACAAAGTAGAAAATTGAATAAGATACAAAGAAACTAACAATATCTTTCCTTTAATCAATTGTTAAAACTATGGCCATTATGTTGTTAAAGATTTTCAACTGTTAAAGGTCACATCAAAATCTCTGCCCTGTGTAACCTTTAATTTGTCTCTGTAAGACTGGTGCAGTGCTCACATGTTTGACACAATGTTGGCACATCTTCATTCCATACGTAACTGTCAGGTAAGTAGACTTACATTATTGTGGTGTATATGCACACAATGATGGACATTTATTACATACAGAGTCTGAGCCTGCTTGACCTCCATTGCTGTTGGCATAGGTTGTGCCTCTTCTTGAACCTGTAATGTGACAAAGGGTTTACAAATAGGTGGAAATACTAACTTTGTAAATATATTTAACTTGCAAACAACTGTTTTTTCACTTTGGAAGAGCCCATTCACAATCACAATGTGCAACAAAATCAGATGATCACAAAAAGAATTGTAATTATTTATTTACTTTACATTTTTAAAAGAAAATTATACTTTTCAAAAGGAAGCTTAGTCATAATACAGGAGTCTGAAGGCATCTTGTAATGTCACGGGAGGGTAGCGTTACACCTAAATGTCCAGCAGGATGTTATCTGGATGTAGTATTTAAGTTAACGATATTAGCTGTGATAAACATTATCAGTGTACAAGATTGCATTAACAAACATAGGTGTTTCCACCTGCATATTTTTGTTAGGGAGGGTAGCCATGCTTACTTAGCCAGAATCTGATCACAGTGTAAGTTTGCTAAAGAACCTTAGAGGTGTGTGTTTTCTCAAAAGCTCGCCATGTTCAACTAACTACCGCACAGCTTCTGAACTGGATGGCTATTTTTCACCAGTCACTCTAAACTGGATTTGCGCCAGGTAAGAAAATTATGTTTGGATGCAAGAATTTACTTCTACAAATTACTTGTTCACCTTTTCTTTTAATAATAACTATTACTCATTTACTTAACAATAAAGAATATTCAGTTTGTTTTGCTTCTCAATACTGTATAAAATCAATGTAATTGTGACAGTCAAATTTCAAAATTTGTGTTGTCTTTCTTTGTAGTCAATTATTAATTTACAATTAAGTTTTAGTATTACTGTAGAATGACGTGAGTGTACATTATTACCATCATGGAATAGGTCAGTCCAAATGAGTTTAATGTTTTGTGCACTTCCACTTACAAACTTGGGTATTTTACACATAATAATGATACAAATACACAATAGTTTAATGTGTTAGTCTTAGTATGGCAAATATAAATGGATATAATATAAAACAGGAGGCAAATTCATAACAAAAAATCATCATATAAAAATAGTCAAGTAAGTAGTAGAGCTTACTCTTACATGATTTGATCCTGCATCACATTTCAGACACATAAAGCAAAGATGTCACTTTGCTGTAATTGACACACCAATGAGATCAAAGTATTAATCAAAATGAATTAGTACTCATAAGGTAAAAATGAAAACATTGTCATTATTAGGCATTATATGGTAAAGATTATTTAATGTGCTCATTTGAGATTAAATATATTTTGTACTTTTACTTTATATTTTTGTAAACTTGTTTTAACCTGTTTAACCTGTTTTAATACAGTAATTTAGATCATATATACTGCGTCACTTCACAGTTCATTTCACTTTCACTCTGCTGATACTGGCGAGAGTTAACAGTGGTAATGTGCTAAACTAGGATGGCAGCTCCTTCAGTGCCATGGCCCTTTAACTCTGGAATTCTCTTGACATGATCTCTCTGTGGGGTTTCTTCCCTCTTTACATTCAATAAATATTCCTTTTTTTATCATTGCCTAGTCAATTTTTTAAAGAGACCTTGAGATTGTTAAAGGAGCTATATAAATGAAACTTATTAAGTAATTATTCTTATTAAATAGGACTGACAAAGTTTTCCTGCTCTCAGTTACTTCTTACAAGTCCTTCTGGAGAATTTCCATATGCTATGAGATCACTTGAGAGATAGAATATCTCCAGAATGTTATGGGTTTACCCCTGGCCATTCTCCCAGTGAGTGGTGCCTGGTAAATCTCACAACATGTAACAAACTTCCTGAGGCGGCTACTTGTGACCTGGAGGTGCAGAGGCTCTCCTATATTGCTAAGCATCTTACTCTGTCGAACAGAGTGAGCTCAACAACCCGATGTAAGAAGCTCGTTTTAGCTGTTTGTATTTGTGATCTTATTTGTATGGGCACTTTCAGACAGCTCCTGACCATTGATCAGATAGTCTGACCAGTAAATCGAAATGTTCATCCAAGGACAGCTTTTCTTCACCATCATGGTATTATTCAATGTTAGCAAAACTGCTCCCAAACTACTGATTCGTTAATTCATTCACAATCATCACATAAGTGTTATATTGAAGTCATTCATTTTCAAATGAAAATATGGGGCATTGTTTTAGGAAAAAAGACTAGTGTCCAGCATCCTAACTTGTGTCTGCAAGTGTTGTATATATATTGATATAGAATCTTACAGGAGAAGAATGTGAAGATAAAACTGCATGGGTTATAAATGTAGTTTTAAACCTGGCATCATGCCTTTCACTTATATTAGAGAACACAGTAATAATTAGTCTGCCTACTATAAAAAAAAGCACAAACAACCCAGTTTAAGAGTTGGGGAATCCGTCCTTGTATACTGTAGAAATGGCATTTGTAAATACTGGTCAGACATGAAAGTTCCAGTCCAGACAATGATACACTGGCATGTGAACATTTTATGGAGTGGGGACGGAAATGGAAGGGGAATGCTGGGAAAGGAGTCATTGAGGAACATGGGATGTAGTGACATCATCATTGGGGGAACAGAAGGAAGGAAGGAACCTGGAAGTGGCTCGGCCTGCTGGCAAGGGATATCGGGTCGTATTCACCGTGGCGTTTTCTTGTCTTTCCTGTTGAAACAAAGAGGCAGTGGTCAGTACACTGCCGTTGTCCCCTGACTTGCGATTTCGCGCTGCTCGTCGGACCTTAAGCTGCTCCCTAAATGCTCGTGCGTGACACTACGTTAAATGGTAACACAACAGATTTGTTGCTCTAGACATTTAACTTGAACCTTTGTTAATTTCCTCTTTCTTTCATTAACAAAAATTTCAATCAAATTCATTATTGCAATATTTTAGATTGATGGCATTTGCCTGGAGCTTCACTGACCCCTGACAGGACCCAAGGCTGATTCCCATCTGCTAGGATGCTATGAGGCCCGGATTTGTATCTGGCTGTTTTAGGTGTTATGTTCCTGCTGGTCCTTTAGGAAACCATCACAATGGCTGTCCACCTCATAACTTGTAGCTTCTTACTCTATGTGTATTCTTAGACTGCTATGTCTTTTTACAGACGGGTGAACCATTTTAATAAACAAATATAACATTCCAAGTCTGTATTGAACATCAGTCACATGAAGAACATACCTGACATGTCTTTTCTTTTCTTTCCCCAAGGTTTGACATTGACTAGGTTACCCATATATCAGAATGAATTGGGCATTTCTGGAAGGACTAATAAGTGGTGTTAATAAGTACTCAACTGGTTTTGGCCGGGTGTGGCTTACAATGGTCTTCATTTTTAGAGTTTTGGTGTTTGTGGTAGCAGCTCAAAAAGTATGGGGTGATGAAACAAGTGATTTTATTTGCAACACCAGGCAGCCAGGCTGTGAGAATGTCTGCTATGATAGTGTTTTTCCAATCTCTCATATACGTATTTGGGCTTTGCAACTGATTTTTGTGACCTGCCCTTCTCTGCTTGTTGTAGCCCATGTCAAATTTCGGGAAGAGAAGGACAAAAAGTATGCAGCTGGGCACAAAGGTTCCCATCTTTATAACAACCCTGGAAAAAAGCGTGGTGGACTGTGGTGGACATATCTCCTGAGTCTTGTTTTTAAGGCTTGCTTGGATGCTGTATTCTTGTACATCTTATACTACATCTATGAAGGCTATGATCTACCTCGGCTCACCAAGTGTTCTCTTCCACCATGTCCCAACACTGTAGACTGCTTCATTTCTCGCCCCACGGAAAAAAGGATTTTCACTATGTTCATGGTGGTCACATCGGCAATTTGTATTGCTATGTGCCTTGTAGAGATTTTGTACTTGGTCAGCAAACGCTGTGTGAAGCTTTACAACCGGCGGCAGATGATGCACAGCAAGACCACAGAGTGCAAAGCCAGTCTTCAAAGCTACAAGCTGGAGAATAGCTCAGAAAATACTAAATCAGAGTGCCTAAGTGATACCCCTGTCTCAAGACACAAGAAAACCTCAGATCCTAATACAACTATATAAATGAGATTTCAAAAGTTTTCAATTATTGTACCTGTTTGGAAGCAAAATGTAATTTTTTACCTTACCATATGATCGTTTTTTGCATTTGGAAATTACCAGCTAAAATTATTGAACAGACAGAAAAACAAACAAGCTAACATTTGCATTCTGGTTATGTAAAGGTGATATACAACATGGAGTTCAAGTGATCCATTCATAGAATAAAATGTGTAAAGACAAATTCTTATGGCTTATGGGAGAAGTCTACAGGACCTACAAAGCCCCAGCCTTCCAAATCACCAGCTTGATAAAGAGAAATGATGAGATCAAAGAATTTGCCATTACTTGTTTTAATGCAAGTCATCATCAAACATTAATACATATTAGTCAGTTTTGGGTGCAGTCAAAGTAAAATAATTACTTAGTTGTGTATGTTGAGAACATCTTCACTTTATGTACCTTAATGCTAAATACACTTTATTGTTGATTTAATAGACCCTTTCTCTTTGCTTATTAATAAACAGTACATGTTCACATATTTATGCTGGAACCAAAATTATGCATTCTTATTATAAGTGTGGTGTACACTTTTAGAAAACTAGCAGCACTATATTTTAAAAACATTGCATCTCCAAGCCCAAGTATATGGTGAGAAAGTTAACAGAGTTAACTCTACACGTTCACACAGGCTGATATTTATTTCAGAGTTTTCACTTTATGTTTGGCACATATAACATAATTCAAGATGTCTGAAAAAGATTTACCTGCCTGAAATTCTTGTAAACACTAGAGAGCGCCATTGTAGTATCCTGGAACCCAGTATGAAGCCATGGAGGCCAATGTTCCAGAAAAGCACTTTTATTAAATAAATAATGGGAAGGAATGTACAAATAGGAGAAGACAAAGAGCTCAAATAATCAGAAAAGAAAGAAAACACCATTGTCTCTATGGGCCTACTTTAACGGGTATTCAGCTTTGTCTGTCCGTTTGGATGGTTTGCTCCAAAACACTCCCTTTCTCTCTATTCATAAACTGGCATCTCTTTCTCACTCCAGCTGAGCACATAACCAACTTCTTAGACCCCATGAACTAAACTTGGTTAAAAAGCTTTAACATCTGGATTAGTTCTACATTTGGTCCAAGTACCCGTCCAGATCTTTCCCTAGTGGCTCCAGATGTTCCTATGCCTTCAATTATACTATAGGCCAAGTCTCCAAGTTCTGCTAAGAGACAGCATGATCCACTATGCCCCTACAAGGGATTGTTTGTCCACTGCTGTTTAATCCCTGATCTCACTCTGTCTGTTGCAACAGAGGGCAATAAATCCTGGTAATTTCTTGATAAAATTCCACTAAACATTTTTTAATCCAAGTTGCACTTCTCTCTCTTTGGCACTAGTGCCACTGCTTAATGCAATTAGAGGGCACCCAGAATATACAGGGGGCATACGCCCCATCTTGGCAAACTGCTGGTGCCTTTTCCCCTTTGTGTTAAGGCTTTTGACATTTTGTGTTCTTTTCTATTATCACATTTTACTGCCTGTAATCCCTACTCTGACTTAATCCTCAGATACACTCTGCAAAGGGAAAAAAGGTAAGAAAATGGATTCTGGAAGGGCCATTTATAGCTATTGAAAAATTTTTGTACTTTTGTACTTGTCTTTTGTGGTTTGGGTTCATTATAGTGAGACCTAGGAAATTGTATAATAGCATAGTTCAAACAGCAGTCCTGTCGAAACAAAATTAATGTGCCACACTAGCAGATAACCATAACTGTGGCAGGGGATACAGGACATCTCCATTAGCAAAGCCATCAGGTTCAGTTATGTTTCCAGTCTAACCAAGGATGTGGGCACATGGGTTTAGATACATATGAGGGGTAAGCCTTGGCACACAGTTGAGATTATCCAGACCTCAGTTACACTAAACGTCACAGAAATTATTTGCTTTGGCTGAGTGTTTTATTTTAGAGCATTTTTGCTGTTGTTTTAATGAAAATCTGAAATGTAAGAGAGGAACAAAAAAAATCTGCTTAATACAGGCCTGTTGTTTTTTCCTGTAGGATTCTCATAGGACAATTTTTAAGTTAGGTGACTTTAATAAAAACAGGATAAAGATTAGCTGGTTTAAAACTATTTTAGGTAACAAACAGCAAATCATCCATAGTTTGTTTTTTTTTCTGAAAAAATACCGTAAAAAGCTAATTTGCTTGCCTTATCACTTACAACAGAAGGCTATAGTAATTTTAGAAAATTCCGAAGTCTTTTTTTCTTAACCAAACACATAGTATCCAACTCAATGTTTATGACATAGGTCAGTTAACACTTCTATCCATCCATTAGCCTTCTGTTTTCTATCTTGTTTATACAGTTGAGGGCTTACCCTGGCAACAGTAGGTACTGGCTGGGCACCAATCCATCACAGGGCATACTTATGTGACTATCCATAATTAAACTAACATACATACACCTTGAGAATATGACAGGAAAACGCATGTAGACACAGAAATAATGTGCAAAACTCAATGCAGAACATGCAGGAATTTAAATCCAGGACTCTAAAGTAGCAAAATATGATACCATTAATAAAGATGGTGGATCTACCATCAGGCTGTTCTGGGTGTGCACACAGAGGCCTGTGATGACAAGATGCCTTTGTCACCAATAATACCCAAAGCACGACAAAATGATCACGTATCCGACAGTCAGAATGACTAGGTGGTAATAACTATACTGCATTAAACAACCCAGTGCCCACATACTACATTGTTAAAAGTACAATTAACCCTTTATTAAGGAGCTAAGTCACCCAAAGTCCTGTGGGGGTGTTAATGCAGCCTCGAATGAAGAAGTTATTTTTGGACTTCTTTATAATTAATGGATACATATCTCTTAGATTGTATCTTTAAAGGATAGACAAATGTAATTTTAACTTTTACTTTATTAGAATTAGTATTGAAGCACTATGGTTAGCTCTACTTCCTCATATATTGAATACCATCTTGATCTGGTCACTGTCTGTTTGGATTTGTGTATTCTACCTGTGTTTGGATTTTCTTCCTGTCTTCTGCTTTCTTCAAACAATCTAAAGATGTGCAGATTTGATGGACTCTGGTTTGGCTGTGTGTGTGTGTTAGTGTCTACAATTGTGTTCTATGATGGACTGTTGTTCACTAACAGATTGTCTAATGCCTGATGCTTCCAGGATCCAGCCTTCCACTCATTCTGTAACAGAGTGAGCAAATTCAAAAGTAAATGGTGTCAGAACAAAAAGGATGAGGGAGCCAAAAAAGGTTTGGGGTAGCCACCCGTATATTGTGGTTTGCTGCTGGTCAGGCAAAGAAAAACAAATTTCAACTGAGCTCAAGATGGAACTGATGTATAGGTGACAAAATGGCAGTTTTAAAGTTAGGCAGAGGAGATGAGGTCATCAGGGCTGGAACCAGAAGGGATGTCGTCGGGCCAGAACAGGAAGTGATATCATCGGGGTCAGGTGGGATTTCCTATGACTGGTCTGCAAGAAAAAAAGAGAAAGGGTTAATGCATTCCTCCCTCCCCTGGTCTGTCATGGAATTACCCTCATTCGAATCCTTTAGCTGCCCCCCATGCGCACGTATGTGACAATGGATTGACGGATAGTTTAGAATGAGTCCTTAGAAGTATTTTTGGTATTATTAGATTCTTTGTAGGTTTTTGTTATTTAAAAATTAATTCTTTCTTAATTTAAAATTATTTCCATTATTTTACCTTGTAAAATGAAAATATTTTCATCAATTTCTAAAATACATTGTGTTGCCCCTCGGTTCCCTTCCCTATTGTGTTACCAACGTTAGAAGTAGATGTTGCTAGGAGATCTTTATTTTCCCAGGATGCTAGATGGTAGTGGCCCAGGATTCCAGTACCCAGTTGGAAACCAGTACGACATGCTGGGAGATGTAGTTCGGCAAACCAGCCCAGCTGGGGTCTGTGGGTACTGCATGTGGGTGCTGCAGGGAGATATGCTCCCTGCTATATTGGACTTCTTTATGACCCGGAAGTACTTCCAATGAGCAGCAGTCCTAACAATGGAAGTACTCCCAGATCTGCAATAAAAGGGACAGCATTCCCTTGTCCAGGTGAGTTGGAGCTGGGAGGAAGGGAGGCAACACTCAACTGGATGAGGATAGTACGGTGGTGAGAGGAGAGATATTGTGAGGTATTGTGAAGAAAGAGAACCTGTGCTTTGTGTTTAACTGAGGATTGTGGAAAATAAACCATTTTTTATTTGAACCTGGGATTGCATTCATGTCTGCATGTTTGGGGTTTCGGACTCACTGGTGCCCTGGTTGCTATCTATCTATCTATCTATCTATCTATCTATCTATCTGCACATTCTCTGGGAATGTGGGAGGAAAACTCACACAGATATGGCAAGAACTAGCAAATTCATACAGATAATGACATTGCCACTACAATGCCCTTCTATGGTGTTGCTAGTTAGAATATAGAAACAAAATATTCTTATTGTCTAGTACACCAGTTGTCAAGTTGAGTCCTGGTGGGCCGCTAGTGGCTGCAGGTTTTCATTCCAACCAGCTTAATTATTAGTGAACCTTTCTTATATTTATTCGGCTATAGGCCTGTTTTTCTGCTTTTATTTAGTGTGGTGGAGTGAAATTTAGAAATGTTTGTATTTATGCCAAATTCTTTATATAATTAAAGACCTCGTTTATCATTTTCTTATTTTAGTTCACCTTTCTGTAGTGTTTACTCTTTTAAATGAACCAGAATACTGATAAACACCAAACAGTGAAAAAGGCACAGGTCAAACAACACTGAATGTGAAAAGGGAACAATTACTTCCCTGTCAAAGTTACCTAAAATATGTGCGTTCATTATTAAGTAATAGCTTAAATAATCCCAATATTATAAAATATGAGAGGAAAATCTTAAAAAGCAAGACAAAGAAACTAAATTCCTCCCTGTGTAACACACAACTGTTTTCTACATTTCTGTTTGGAGTTTCTGGTCTGAAACAAAATGGCAGAAAACAAAGAGGATCATACTTTATAAAGATGGAAAATGAAGAATATCAGCGTGTTTATTTGGTATAGGAATCCAGCTAAAAGCAGGAGCTTCTATGGTTGGAATGAAAACCTTTAGTCAAAGGTGTCCCCCAACTGATGTTGAGACCCACTGTTCTTTATCCTTGTCCTTGAGATCTACTTGGCCGCTGGTTTTATATTTAGAAGACAATCATGCCTGTTAGTTAATTTGTCATTAAATGAGATGAATTAATCTATCTGTATATGCACAGTTACAAAAATGCAGTTAGGAGTTAAAAAATACTTTCACTAACAGTTGTGTAGTTTTATTTATGTTTGTTATTTTTTTCTTAATTTTAATTTAAGATTTTCTATTGTGTTAATCTTTAGTAAGATGCCCAAAACAGAGAGAGCACATTAGAAGATAGAGAGTAATATAACTTTAAATTAGTATCATTTGCACCTCTGTAGACATGTACTTTGCAAAGAAGTTACTGACATGAAATATTTAGAAATAAATATGGAAAAAAACAAGTTTGGGGCTGAGAAGTATTAATATAAATCAGTACAATGTTTTTCTCAGAAAATGAAATGCAACCTGTGTTAGCAATTTAGGGCATAACAGAATGAAAACAAAAAACTAATTTAATTAGTGGACATAGTTCATTACCAAAATGAATTACTTTCTGATTTAAAAACTAGTTGGTAAGAAAACTATACATTACAGCATGCCTTCATAACCAGGATTAAGAACCACTGTTGTAATCTAAAATATATTTTTTACTGATTTTTAACATAACAAACACAGACCTGCCTAATTCAGTACAGAGTTGCAAATGAAACAACATCCAGAGCAAGACAAGAACCAACTCCAGACAGGATATGAGTCAATTGGACGGACCTCTCGTATACACACTCACACTCACTCAGGGACAATTTAAAATTACCTGTTAACCTAAAACATACAGTACGTCTGTGAGGTGGGGGAGATAAAACTGGAGTAACTGGTGGAAAATCCACACAGATATGGAGACAACATGCAAACTCCACACAGATAACAACTGGTTCTGTTATTTAAAGCAATGTTATGTAATCCCAAGATTTCTAAAGAAGTGGTGCCAACCACTGTGTCACCCCTTTTCTGAATTTTAGTGACTCGTTAAAAACAATAATACTAATTTAACTGTGAGTATGCTTGTAAAAATAAGACTCTCTTATCATTTTATCAGTCAACAGTGCATCCACCCACCAGTTCATCCATCCATTTCCTCATCATGCTTAATATTATTTCAGGTTTTGTAGGATCGCACAATACAGAAATGAACCCTGGATTGCAAGAAGGTCCATCAAAGGACAAATTCTTCTTTATTGTGTCTAAGGAAATTGGAATACCTGGAAAAGATATGTGACGATCATGCAGATACCACATAGATTGTAATTGTACTAGTGTGTTTAAACACAGTCTATAGCAGCCATGAGGCAGCAATGCTAACTACCCACAGCACCATTCTTGTACTGTCTAAAATAACAAAAATATAATGAGAACATTCCACCATTTATAAACCATATAATACTGTTCTATGCACTATTCTGTCTTTCTATTGTGGTGATTTTTTTTTTTTTTTTTTTTTTTTTGTGTGTGTTTTAGCGGACAATAAACTATACTCACATTTTTATGCAGTGAATAATATTTTAAACATGTAGAATTTACAAATTTAAGCCAAGCTTGTTTCCTTGTGATTAACTGTACTTCATTAACTGTATTAAACTGTTTATCTGATGTCTTATGTCTAAAGGGAACTTCTAAATATTGAAAATACTACTCTGCTGCTTCTGGTTCAGCTGTGAGATTTTGAAAATTATATTTAGCGTGTCTCCAATTTAATTTTGATCTGCTGCACATTTACAATGCAGTGTTAATATTAATTTTAACATTCTAAATGCACACACTTCTCTGAATGAATTATCACCAATGCATTCACACACATACTTTTTTATGTATACTTTTTAGAAATTTTATCTAAATCTAAAAAATAATAACAAAGTAGAACTGTAATATATATGTAATTAGGCACTTTGTCTATCCTATAGGTGCTTCTCTGTCATGTGTCCACTACAGCAAGGATTGTCTAAGACTCCCCAGCAACTCCTGCATGAATAAATAAATGAATAGTAAATAGGCACTGGAATATATAAGTTATGTATTATTTAACAGCATATGTCAAAATAAGTATCATCACTTTTTGTTATTATTTAACAGCATATGTCAAAATAAGTATCATCACTTTTTGTATGTGTGACTTTTTGGAAGCTGACGCTTTCATCTGCTTTTAAAATGACAGAGTGTAATGCAATACATTGGGAAGCAAAAAAAGAAAAACAAAAATACTTATTGTGTTAAATAGAATAATCCATTCCTTCATTTATTTTCTTACCTGGTTATCCTTTGGGTCATCCTGACAGCACTCCACACAAAGCGGGGACCAAGGCTGGATGAGCTGCCAGTCCTCTTAAGGTTTATAGCAGTGTTTTCTGAACTATGAGTCAAGGACTAGATTTACTCGAAGATGTTTGTAATGGGTCATCACACGATTGTGCAGTAATGGTTTCTCTTTTGATAGCTTGTATACATTATGTCCTGATGCAGCAAATGCTGTCCACCATCACTGGAGACATGTAAACTCAGGAGTGACGGGGGTGCGCAAGTTATTTCAGGCATAACGGTAAAGACAATATTGAAGACTGGATCTACCAATCTAGGAATATTTTTGGAAAAAAAAAAAAAAAAAAAACAGAACAAAGTTTTCATACATCTTCATTAATTTTGGGAGCCCTGAAACCCACGTTAACCTATGAAGAACTCCAATCTTGGTGGCACTGTTGTATGCCAAATACATTTTTTTCAGTGGCCAATTAAAACCATTGTGTGTTCACCGTTACGGCAAAAATCACTTAACAGTGGTAAAAAGAAGTTTTGCCATATGTTTAGCGTGCTTCTTGCCACAATTTTAAAGTGGTCCAATAAATCTCAGTCTACTGGTAGTGTGAAGGGCGTATTTGTTGGATCAACGAGAACTGTAAGAACATCGAAAAACATCAAAAGGGTAACACAGGCTATAGAGCCGAGCCTTTGATAATTCAGCACGCTGTAAATCAGTAAGATTAAACATTTCAAACTGCACTGTTCGTTAGTTTTATATCAAGATTGATCCTGTTTCACACATAAAATACATCCAATGAACAAAAATGTGTTAGTAATAATTTAGCTGCGTGACACAACTTTTTACGTAATTTAGTGAATTGTCAGATTAAAACTGAAATGGTAAACTATTTGTGAATTTATTTACAAAAATGTATTGTTAACGATGGAGCTCATTTCAAAAACTTTACTTAAAAGCGTTAATTGGGACAAAGTAAATAAACAGCATTGATTATTTATTTTTAATACTCCATTTCTTTTCTGCATCGCCATGAGACAAGAGACTAAGTGGTCATTCATACTGACCTTTCTAAACTCAACACATCCTCGAGCACCACTCATTACAAATAATTTCTTTTTTTCAGATTTACTAAACCTTAACACTAAACATTTATACTCGCAATGATATTCCTCAGGAATCACTTCCATGTTTTGAATGATACTGTTTTATTAACAATATATTTGCTTTCCACATTTCTAATTTAAGTAATATGTAAGAAATATACTTGAATGGAACAAAAAGGCACCGTTTTATTATGATTATTATAATTATTATTTGTTAATTTATAGAAATAAGCCTCTTCGTGGGTCCCACTGTTGATAAGGACTTCTTATTTTAGGTCATCAGATTAAAAAGTATCCCGGTCTATTGGAAAAAAATCAATTAAAGATTTATGGTATTGCTACATTACATTTAAGCTGGTGGCCCGCAACTTATATGTCGCTGGAAAAGTAGTCGGAATTACTGGCTCATTGTATTGTAATACGGAGGCAAGCAACAAAATGCTAATCTTTGGAAGTCTGTGTATTGTTCATTTTTATGTTTATACTTTTCTTTTTTATGAATCCGCATTTTCCATTACTGGGTGTGCCACCTGACACAAGGCAGAAACCAATCCTGGACACAATATTAGTCTACTCAGACATCCACACTGAGCCAGTAAGTATAAGGACATCAAACAAACTAACCTATACGTTTACTGTACTCGTAATGAAAATGAACTGGCCCAGGTCTCCGGAACTATGAGTCAGCATCGCCCTGATCGATTGTAGTTCACTGCAATATTTTTGTTGCGTGTATAAAATAATAAAAAAAAAAAAGTAACACGATCGGCGTCGATCAGGTTTATTCAATTATTTTTTAATCGCATAAAAATTGAGAAACTCATCGGTGGCAACGCCCACTAAACAACAGGCTTGGTTTCACATATTTGGCTTAACTACCCACCAATCTCGGCATACTAATCGTAGTACATAACGTTACAATAAAACAGACGTCAAAGCCAACCAATTGCTACTTTGGATGGGCGGAACTATCTAGCAAGTCTTAGTCGCGTCATAGTGACGTCAATTCAGAAATGGCTAGTTTTCCGTTTGGGCAGGTAAGGCGTTGATCTTCCGGGTTTCAAAGCAAACTCTTTATTAAAACACGACTTTGAGTTTAATACTACGCATTGCAATGACTGACATTTTATAAGTTTTAGTCGGTGCAGTGTGTTTGTTTCCCGTAGATCGTGGTATTTGTTAGGGGTGTTTCTTGTCCTCGAGAATAAGGGTTTAAAACATGGTAGAAGCACATAAAGCACGGCAGTTTTTCCTATATTTCGTGGCTTTGAAAATTGTTTGCTACAAGTTATATATATTATTTTAGTTATAGTATCTAAGTGATCCATGCAGAGGTGGTCTCAAGTACGCTTAAAGTCACCTGAAATCTGAACGGTAACTACTGACTTGAAGTAAAATTGGCGTTAATAATTTAGAAGTAATTGTAGTGTAATTGAGCGAAGGGCTGAAAAAACCAGATATTTGTTACTTTAACTGCTTTTCTGATGCATCAGAATTACATAAAGAGACACTGCCGGTATTCCAACTAGGTCCGAAAGTCATAGGTGTTAATCGGTGACTTTGCCGTGAGGGTAGGTGTGTGCCTGAATGTGTCCGACCTACGCCACATTCCCCGTGGAAAGCCAAAGTAGATATTCCCGGGCAGAATACGGAGGTTCATGGATGCAGGTTTCTAACACAACATTAAACGAAAACGGCATGCGCATTTAGAGAAGATAATTCTGCATACTGTATAAAAACGATTTTGATTAATTTTATCCGAAGACCTGTTGAGAATTGTTTCCTGTGATTTGAAGTGTCTTGGAAAATGTCCTACTTTCCTTCAAGCATCGTTAAACTCTTATAAGAAGTCATTGACGTTTGTCTGTTTTTTGTTTAAATGGTGCGATCAAAGGAGTTTTTTAAGTAACCGAGAACTTAGCTTTTTGTGTTTTATTGACATCTTTAAGATTTTACTTTTTTTCAGTGTGTTATTTTCAGACGGCAAAATTCTTGCCTCACTCTACTTAACTTAATCATGTGCTACAAAACTACTACCCAGGGAAAAAAACAGGTTTAATGGATGGGGAGAAGTTCTGCTTTTCCACTAGCAACAGTAAACAACCTGAACCTGATTCTTGTTTTGTTTCAGATACATGTTTATGAAGGTTCCCAGAACTAATCACTACATTTCTCAGAATCTATATTTTTTCCCTGAATGTGGAAACTGTGCCTACCTGATTATTTTGTAATGATACTGTGATGTCACAATCACTAATAGGTTTCTGTATGCGCTATCATGCGGATGACCAGTTTGTGAGCCATTTTTTAAACCTTTTATAACTGGGGTGTGAAACATTCATGTGTTTCACAAAATAGTATAGATAGAGTGAAAGCACATATTGGGTGCTTGGAACATTTGATAAGACATTTCTGACCACATGTGAATGTGGTGTGAGTCATCTGATCACATTCTGATGATCAGATACCATATTTATCATGTGTTACTACTGTAGAATCGGTCCTAGGAATTAAGAGTCATACTAGGATAAGAATTCTCCTGCCTCACAGTAGGATATAAAAATATTCATGAAACATCCTATTCTTACTCCCAGCTAGTACTGAGCATTCATGTTTAAGAATGAATGACGTCACAATCTTACGACACCCCAAGCTGCAAACTGTAACTCATGATGACGTTTTGTAGTTTTCTGATACTAACGCTGATGATAGTAATAATTATATTCAAATTAATAAAGAAGAAGGAATTGCTCCAAGTTACATCAAATAAGAGTAAATGTTATTTACTATGTTATATTAGATTTGAATACACAATGGGCAGTTGGAAAATCAAGAGTACACCTTATGAGAAGGATTTAGGAGTCGTAGTGGACTCTTAAGCTGTTGACTTCCCGACAGTGTTCAGAAGCCATTAAGAAGGTAAACAGAATGTTAGGTTATATAGCACCTTGTTGTGTAAAGTACAAGTCCAAGGATGTTATGCTCAAGCTTTATAATGCACTAGTGAGGACCCATCTGGAATACTGTGTGCAATGTTGGCCTCCAGGTTACAAAAAGGACATAGCAACACTAAAGCAGGTCCAGAGAAGAGCATCTTATTTATTATGAGGAAAGACTAAAAAAGCTGAGTCTAGAAGGAAAAGAAGACTAAAAGGTGACATGATTGAAGTGTTTAAAATTATGAAGGGAATTGTTACAGTGGATCGAGACTTATTTTAAAATGAGTTCATCAAGAAGACGGGAACACAGTTGGAAACTTGTTAAGGGTAAATTTTGCACAAACATTAGGACGTTTTTCTTTACACAATGAATTATAGGTACTTGGAATACGCTACCAAGTAGTGTGGTAGACAGTAAGACTTTAGAGACTTTCAAAGCTCGACTTGATGTTTTTTGGAAGAAACAAGTGGATAGGACTGGCGAGCTTTGTTGGGCTGAATGGCCTGTTCTCGTCTAGATTGTTCTAATGTAAAGCTGGAAATTGGGCACATTCATTCAAATAATACTCCAGGGATTGTTCCTATTTTGTGCCTTATCTTGCTTGGACAGGCTCTAGCTTCCCCACAACCTGGCTCAGGATAAAGCCAGGTCAGCAAAAAAATGGATGGGTGATCCATAGCTGTACTTGAAGATTAATCACCTTTTTGCTTTTATGGCCACCTGGAACACCTTGTAAAGTAATAGTTACTTGGCTACTGTTTGCTTTATGAAGTCTGATTCACTCTTCCAGTGTTCCAGTCATCTTCCACTGTGCCATGCCATGCCTGTCTCGATGATCCCACTCTTTTTTTTTTTCATGTGAGGCAGTCGTTATCCAATGCTGTCAGCCTTCTTGAGCCCTCCCAGACTTGTAATATATAATAGGAATGTTCAAGGGGTTTTTGGAATGCAGAGCTCAGCGTACCTGCATAACATTTTGCTATCACCCACCTAGCCCTGCTTCCCTTCAGGGTAATACGCTGGCTGTTACAACGCAGGTTGCCTTCATGACCCCCCTACAGTTGATACTGTCATATTGCTTGAAATTCACATATGCATGTGTATGCACACTTTGAGCAGTGACCTTTATGTGTGTGCCAATTTGCATGAATGCAGCCTTCTTTAACATTACCTTACATGGTAGGAAAATTTGTAAATCTATGTATTATATTACATGTTGTAAGGGTGTTTAAAGACTGGAGCAAAATTCAAAATGGTTGATCCTTGATTGTGACATATCCAAAGTATTGGTATTGCAAAGCTGCATTTTTGCATGTAATGTTACTAACACTTTCATTTTAGCTGACAGCATGTGGCTTCTCCTTGTGGATGGAGCGATCACGTGACATACAAGGTTTATCATAAATAAGTTTCTGTCTTGTTAAATTAATATTTTGATCACAAGTTCATTGTTGTCCAGTATTTCCTAAACATTTTGCCTTCCCTGGGATTTGTGCCAATTCTTGCCTGAATGCCAACTTTTGGCAGTACATAGCGAGTCAGAACAGCCCATGAGTTCTAATAAAACCTGCTAAAGTTAGGAGTAGTTTCCTAAAATTTGGAAAATTGATCAGATGCTGTTACTCCTACTTCTAACATGAGGACCAAATTTGTGTCACTCTGAGAATTTTTAAGCAGTTAAAACTATTTTCCTACTCTGAGATGCTTGATAAGTACATGTTTTTCTGATATGGTCAAGTGTTATCCAATTTTGAGTAGATAACAGGAAGTGTATATTAATGCATGGTGTAAAGGAGGCAAACAGCCTAGTGGCTTATGAGGTGTAAAGCAGTGCTAAGGAAAAATTATGATTCAAATTCAAGGATATAAGTAGCAGAAAAACAATTAGCATCATAGTTATTTATTCCTTATTTGTTATTTGCATGTGAATATAAATCACTTGGTTTTGATTAGGTCAGTATACAAATAATATCTCCTTTAAGTTCTTGTTTGTAGAGGAAAAATGTCTCAACCTAGTAGGCCCTACTTGCTGCTATTCCTGGTTTTGGTTGAAAATAATATTTGTAGTTATTGAACTTATAAATGAGTTACTCAATTACTTTATATTTGTTTCAGAATCATAGGGAAATTAGCAAGCTGTAAAGGTGCTAAGTACAATATGAATTTACTTGTTTTAAAACTATTAAAATAGTTTGTTTCACATCTTAATTCAGAAGTTTATTGTGTGCCAACTTGAAACTGTAAAGACAGTTATCTCATCAGGAGTGTCATTTTTTTGGTTGCAAAGTCCTAAGACTACTCCAGACATTTGACTTTTAATGATTTACCCTTCCTGTTTATTTTACTTTTCTTATAGGGGTATCCAGGAATGGCTAGACAACCCCCTGGAGGTAGTTACTATTCAGGGCAGGCCCCACCTGGTGGCCCTTATGGTGGTAGTCCATTTGGTGGCTCTGCACCTCCTGGTGGCCAATATGGTGGAGCAAGTTTCCAGAGTGGTGGCGGTTATGGAGGAGCTCCCGCCCCTGGTGGGCCTTTTGGTTCATATGTTTCTTCGGGTGCAGGTGGAGCAGCTCCTGGAGGACCATATAGTGGAGCAGCTACTGGAGGACCACAATTTGGAGGGCAGGTACCTGGTGGTCCATATGGTGGTTACGGACAAGGAGGACCTTATGGTCAGCAAGCGCCTGCAGGTAGTGTATGTGGTTATTACTTTGGAATTGTTCTTGGCAATAAACCTTTTTTTTTTTTTTTTAAATAATTCTTTAATTGATCCATCTTCCTTTGTATCATTAACTCTGCTTCTTTTCTAGTTTTTTAAACTAGGTTAGTATATTAACTTTAATAACGTAACAACTTGAGGAAATAACTTAATAATTTCTTATTTGTGTTACTGTATGGCACCCTGTTTTGTACATTGTTGTCTTCTGGACTTTGTTGTAAAATATGTGACAGTGTATGCTTTCTTTTGTTGTAGCATGCCACAGCTTTGGTGTACTTTTATATGGCTGCGATGACAATAAAGAGGATTTGACTGATTTATAATGATTGAATAAATTGTTCTTTTAGGTAACATACCTCCAGGTGTGAGTGCAGAAGCAATGCAGTGGTTTCAGACAGTGGACACAGACCACAGTGGATACATTACTCAGAAAGAGCTCAGACAGGCACTGGTTAACTCAAATTGGTCTACTTTCAGTGATGAGACATGCTTAATGATGATGAGTGAGTCCTAGTTTATATTTGATATGTGTGAGGGCATGGTATTACTTCAAATACTTCCATATTTTTTCAATTCCCTGATTAATGCCCACTTATTATTTTTTATAGATATATTTGACAGAAGTCACTCGGGAAGAATTGATTTGTTTGGCTTTTCTGAATTGTGGAGATTTTTACAGCAGTGGAAAGCCATGTTCCAGCAGTTTGATCGCGATAGATCAGGGAACATCAGTGGTAGTGAACTTCACCAAGGTGAGTGTGACAAGTAATTGAAACATTACAGAAAAATTGTTAGAATTTATTGACCTAAAAAGTAATAAAACAGCTGAGATCTTTTGATTGTGCTCTTCCTGCTATTTGAAAGGTTTGCAAAAAAATATTTGATCTGTTTCCACCAAAAATTCCAAGTCTGTCTGTCTATGTACCATAAGGTTGACACTGAGTTAGAATAAGCAATCTTGCCATCTTGCATAATAAAATCATTTACACTTAATGTTCTGTTTTTTAACCTTTATTTTTACCTTTTTGAGGACTGTCCTATTAAAATGTTTTCTTCATTCTGTCATATAGTATGTGCTGTTTAATACAATACAGGTAAAATTCCGTTGCAACAAACTGCCAGGGACCTCAAAAATATTTTGTTGTAATGAAAATTTTGTTGTTATGAGATTCTGCATTTGTTGCTATAGTGCTTTCTTTAACTTGCGTCCAAGTGTTTGCAATCATTTTAATAGCTTCTTTTGCATTAATTTTAATCTCCTTCTGTCTACAAGTTATGCTGATGAAAATTTTTCTCAGCATTTCCTTGTGAAAATACACTTTCAGGGTGCAAATGATGCCCAAATCCAGTGGCTGAAGCACTGCTGTGCAATTGGGTGGGAGGAATTCAACGTGAACATTATGTAACTGTGCTGCCACAACATGCTTCCACATTTATCAGTCAGAAGCTGAATCATCCTTCTTCTTCATATTGTGAGGTTTCTGAACTCTTTTGGGATATCACCACCCAGCCCATCCACCCACCCCCACCCCCACCCAATTGGGCTACACACCGAAGTGCAATTGCCGAGTCTGTGGAGGATTATTTATCCCAGGGGTAGGCAATGTCAGTCCTGGAGAGCCGCAGTATCTGCAGGTTTTTGTTCCAACTCAGTTTCTTAATGAGAAGTTAATTATTGCTGATGACGCACTTATTGCTTAAGTAACATTTTAATGCTTCATTGTAGTGGTTTTGCTTGTTAAGTTTCCCCACCCTTAATTGCTTATTTCAATCTTAAAAAGCTGCATTCATTGTTTTAATGGCTCCTTATTAGCAAAAAGGTGTAAATGACAAAGCAACTCGCTTGTCATTGCAAGTTTCTATTTACATCTGTGTGTTTTCATCAATGCACTGTTTGATTTAATAAAAACTTAAAATGATCCGTTTTAGGCTTCAAATCATTTAGATGATATCCTTGGAAAGGAAAAAATCTATGATACAAGAACCTTACATTGCAGACTAACAAACCCTAGAATTAAATAAGGTCCAAGACTGGGAATGATTGGTTTCTAATTAAGCAATTGGGTTGGAATGAAAACCTGTAGCCACTGCGGCTCTCCAGGACCGACATTGCCCACCCCTGATTTATCCGATGCTTGGGCAGGGCAACAGCAGGCTCACAGCAGTGCAGTGAAACGCCACATAAGCAATTCATAAAAGATCGTGGTCGCGCTATAAGTCCCTGTCTTGCACCCCAAAACACGAGGCTGAGTTTTAGTACTTTAGCAAAACCAGCTTTATTCAGCTTGAAAGGGGAACAGCACGGTTATTTATTGTAGCGTGATCTGCCACTCTCCTATACACAGACACAGCAGTCAGGCAGGATTGTGGCCAGGTTAGTGGCCAAGTAATACAGTGCCCTGCATTTACAATGTTCCTTGCATCAACCATCGAGATCTTTTCTGTTTGCTTCGGTGGTAAGCCGCAGCAGAGATGTGAGCCTGCAGTTGCCCCGGCAATGGATAAACTGCCTTCCACAGACGTGGTGATCGCACTTGGGAACGCTCTTCGGCATGTTGTCCAGTTGGGGGAGGTCCCGAGAGAGTTTAGAAACCTCGCATTTTCTTGAATGAGTACCGTATTAATAGGAATTTGTGTTGAACAAGCATCACTGAACCACATAAAAACAGCTTTTTCAACGTCTTCAAATGCAGCAGGTTGCATACGTTTGCATCCCGAGATTTTTCTTTTTTTTTTTTCTTGGTCTTTCAAGAAAGTTAACCGTGTCAATGACAAAATTCCGAATCTACTGGCAACATCTTTTTTCTTTTTGCCAGAATCGAGACCTGAAAAAATGTAGTGTTTTTTTTTTTCCCCTAATGTGAACTGTTATCGTTTTTTGTGCCTGTCATTTCTATAGGAGGGTGACAATGAGTTAAATTCCAATGGGTGTTTTTCAAATGTTGACAAGCAACGAGCAAAAGGTATCGCTGAAAACAAACAGCAAAAAAATGGTACGAGGAAAGTTCGAAGAAAGAAAAAAAAAATTTACAATGTTTCTGTTTGGGGATCGTTGAGCACAACTGAGTTGCGACCACAGAACTAACTACTCTGTGGATGATTCATTTAGGCATTTCATGTTCTTTTGGGCACTTTGTTGTAATGAAAGTGTCTGCTAAATATATTTCGTAGTAACAAGATTTCTATAGACTCGTGTCATATGGAAAAAACTGTTGGGACCTTAAAAATACACAATGAAGTATGTAATGAAAATTTCATTCTAAAGATACAGATTTCATTGTAAAGATATTCATTGTAACGGAATTTTACCTGTATGTTGTTTATGCTGTGTTATTCATTTTTATTGTTAGCAAAGCTGAGAAACTAGAGAAAAATGAGAGAAGTGCAAATGATACCTTTTTGGACACTTGGGAAAATTATTGTGGGCTAGTTGTCTATTGTAAGGCTTGAGATAGCAAGCGGCATTACTATAAAGCTAGACACCAAATAATGACTATTGTGTTTTCCTCATGCGTGACTCAGCCATACTTTCATCATCACTTTGAAATTTCATGTCTTTCTTATTATGGCAGTTTTAATGGCCAGCAGTGTATATTCACTGTAGTTTTTGTCTTTGCATTCCAAAATAAAAATGTCATTGCATTACATAAAGTCTAAAGAAGTATTGTTGTTTTTATTAGGGTTATTACTTAAAAATAATTCTGAGGTGTTAAAAAATAAAACCATTCTAACACAAATTTCAGAGAACACTTAAGAGAAGATTAATTCAAAAAAGTTCATATTGATGCAGAAACAGAAGTGTACACTCTCTCCCTCCCTCTCTTTACTCATAAGTGCTTATATTTTGTTGTGCTTCTGGATCAAAGCCTGTAAACGTCATGTGTTATTCACAGTGGGAAAGTGTGACATGAAAACATTATTTCAGAATTGAATTAGTTGTGTAAACGAGCACAAATGTTTAAAAATTTTATTTTATATTTGCTCAAGTTACAATTACAGATGTATTGTGATCCTCTGCTATCAACCAAGTATGTCAAAGCAACAGTATATAATGTTTAAGAAAAAACATCATCTCATCTGTCAAAATAAATATCTGTATTTGTGTCTTTTCAGCACTTTCACAAATGGGCTATAATCTCAGCCCACAATTTACCCAGGCTTTAGTGTCTCGGTACAGCCAGAGAGGAAATTCAAATACCATTCAATTAGATCGCTTCATTCAAGTTTGTACCCAGATACACAGCATGACTGATGCATTCCGAGAGAAGGACCAGAGGATGACCGGGACAGTTCGCATGAGCTATGAGGATTTCCTTTCCAGTAGCATTTCCCGGCTTATTTGAACATGGTTTTAAAATTTAAAGTGACTGTACTATAGTATAATATGTATAATTTTTTTTTATGACATCACTATCTTAAATCATTTTTGTTATATCTAGATTCTTACAGCAAATAGCCACTTAAAGAAAGTACTGTTATGTTCATAAATGTTTTCCAGTATAATATATTATTTACAAAGTGTTTTTTTTTTGTCTTGAACTTTGGTGCCAAACAGGTTTAATGAATTTTAGACTTCTTGCTATAAAACATGTGATTGCTTTTCTTAAAAAGGGAATCCACAGCCTAGTTTTATTATTTGATCTAAAGGAAAGGAATTGCCTTTGTTACTGCCATGTGCCGTCATCTCCTGAGTTTGAATCACTATAGCAACGGATTCCCCCTTTTAGTGTGGTGATGAGACTTGGATCTCAAGCAAGCTTTTGAAGACGTCAAATATGGAACAGCATGATGTGCTTCTGGTATAGTACAGGCTGCTTTCTGCTGTATTTTCATTGAAGTAATGTTTTTTTTTTCTGCATTTAGCTTTTTTTTTTTTTTTTTTTTTACCCAAGCATAGTGTCAGACTTAAAATATTAATAATACTGAATTTTTTAGATGTTTTGATGAGCTTCAAAATTTGTGCAAGCTAGCAGGTTTGACTTTATGTATTTGTTCAACACTATTAACTGACATATTTCCAAAATAAAATTGTTAGAAATTTAAAATATAAAAAAGTAACGATGATACCTTTGTTAGCAAATTAGATGTTTGTGGTGAGACAAAGTACAGCATATCAGGTCTGGCAGCATCACAGATTATAAGCACCCAAGTCTGCCTGGCTGGCTGTTGCACCGCCTATTAGTTGCTAACAGCCAGAGGACATGTGTGAGTTTATATGCCACATGAACGTGCTGGAACAAAATTATTTTACTTCTGTAACTACTTGTTGCTCACATGCAACCTAAAAAAACAAGGACACTTAAATAGAGAATAAAGCAGGGGCCAGACCAAACAGTTCCTCTTGCTTTCAGGTTCTGTTCTAAACTGGCCAGGCACCATTACATAGAAATGTCAATGGAAGTACTCTAGTACATTTAGCTTTTTTAATTATTCAGAGACAAAGTTGCATTGTGACAACACCACAGGGATGAGTGAGTGTGTGTGTGTGTGTGTGTGACAAGTGAGTGTGTTTTAACAATACATTGATAAAAGAGGGTGTGTGAACTAACATTGTTCCTAACATTCTATGACTGTACATTAAGTGACAGAAAAGGAAAAAATAAAGTAACCCTACATGGAAGCCCTCTGCTGGATGATATATGGTTGATAGAAGTAGTAAGACCACAACCATCCAGATCATTCTGAGACAAAAAGGATTTTTTTTTGTTTTTGTTGTAAGTGCACAAACTATCCATCTGCAGCTGCCTGTGTCAGATTCAATGAAGTCATTTTACTCTGCCAACAATTGCCCACACTGTTAAGATATGCTCGGCGTTTTCTTCCTGTTATTCTCTTTTTCTTCTTTCTGTTGGGACTTCTTGTTCCAGAGATGTTCTCATGACCTGTCCAAAGGTTTCTTGTTGTTAATTTCCAATTCATTTTCAACAGAATTCCTTGTGTGGCTTTTGGTTTTGGTACTTTGTATCCCTTCTTGGAAGTTCCCATAATGACTATTCTTTGAATGGGCCACATTCCTGTGCAGTCTTACAGTTGTCCATGATCTTTCAAATCATCATGTTCACATAATGTGGCTGAATATATTGTTGCATAACATTTAAGTATTCACAGTCCTGTTTCGTGGTATAATATTAGATTAAACAATCAACAGTAGTATATTGTCTAATCATATTGCAGTTTTACATGGAAATGTAACCTTGCAAAGCAATTCATTATCAATATGAAAAATAATTCAGTGTGTTTTTAATACAATAGAAGTAATATCTCGATTGTTTAACCAAGTCTGTGTAATTATCTTGGGGAGCAATGGGTTGTATTGCTTAGCAATGCAGTCTAGTATCTTTTGAAAGGAATATTGTAATGGCTTCTGTTTATAATTCCTATCAGCTAGGTTCTTAAAAAATGGTACCAGTTGTTATATACTATGGCAGTCTGATCACTCTGTTGACGCAATGATAAATTATTACCCACTTTCAACAGGACACGGAGATCACTAAAGTAACCTTTGCTTCCGCAAAGACATAATTAAAGAAGAAAAAAAAAAAACATAAAACCAAAGACCTTTGCAGTTCATTTTCACCTTAAAATGTGTTATTTGAAATTGAGACGAACTATTGCAATTGCAAACTAGAAATGCAGTTTCAAAACCAATTTTATGTGAAAATGTAAATGTCAAATTAAGCAGATACTTGTGAATTAAATAAGAAAGAGCTGTGGCACATATAATAATTGACTCTGATTCTCAGAGCATTTCTTTGTTATTTTTCAAAAGTAGGGTTTGATTATGTCATGCCACGTACCAAGAATATATTTTAACTTTGCAAAGCAAATACTTCAATAAAAGCAATTATCTCTGGTGTGACACTTGCATTGAGTGTGGAAACTATTAAAACTTAATCCATTGGTTAATAGTTTGTTAAATTGATGCATCCTTATATTATACTGATTTCTGCATTTATTCATAAACATGTATAATTTTTTATAACAATAAAACATAACTTTATATAAAAAATAGACTTGACATGTATTATGTGTTCTAGAGAACTTGTATGTTTGATGTTCTTGGACTTTCACCACCTGAAAAATGCAATAAATGCCATATTATTTCTTTTGTAGTGAAATGTGAGAGAGTATAAAGTTGTTTTCAAGCTCAATCTAAAACATTCTTGGCATGACTTTGAATTATATTTTACAATTGAAGAAAATATCCGTTCATATACTGAATCAAATGATCCAATTTTTAGAGTTGCAGAGAAGTGAAGTTCAATAAACTGTAGGCATGGCACCAATACAAAGAAGGGCTCAGGAAAATATATGCGAGTTTCACAGAGGTTGACAGAGCAGAAATTCATACCCATTGTTCTGGAGCCATTGGATAGCAACATTTGTATCTGTTGTGGTCTGAATTATATTGAACAGAGCTAAGCTAAGGGTATTGCTTTGTTTAGTTTTTCTGTTGGTTATATACAAAATGTGCAAAGTCCAAAGCCACTTAATACTTTATTTACAAGATTTATATAAATACTTTGCAGTATATAACTTGTCATCCAGCTATGGACCAGGAACCCTAGAGCTAGAATGTGCTCCAGCCACTGACCATAATTCAAATAAAACATTTGTTAGCAAGTGAATTGCCACATACGCCTCTGATTTTGGCTACTTCATAAAGCTTGACTGAAGTACCAACTGTAAGAGTAGCAGAAATAACTATATGTTATGAATGAACAGTTACTGTAAGTATATATCTTCAATATAAAGAAGTAAATCATTAAATTTTATTAGAATATTGGTACTTCATATGACAGTGATCTTGTAAAGTTTTACCTTGCTTTGTAGTAGTAGTTACAAACTTTCCAATTTCTAAGCACCTTCTAGAGAATCCTTGGTCTAGCAAAGAGACGTAATCCTTCCACCATATCTTAGTTCTGCAGCACAGCCTCCTCCATGTGAAGTTTCTCTGATTCGCTTAGTGAGTAAGGTGTCCAGGTGCAGTTCAACTAGATACTCAAAATAGCTCAACGTTTCCCTTTTTTAGCATCAGAATCTAGGAAAAGGTATTTTGGTGCTGCCAACAAATTAGGCTAATAGTGTTGAATCCTAATATCTATCCTAATAAATGCTTTAAAACCATTTTATATCTAGATAAGAGTGTGTTTTGTTCAGCATTATTAATATGCAAAAAGGGAACAATTTGTAGTAGAAATACAGTTGATAAACCAACAATTGTGGTAAAAGTGTTTTGCTGCTAGTGGATTCACATGGTAAATGGAGGAAAACCGAGTGTAATACCCTAAATCTAGCTGACAATACAAATGGAACATCACTTATCGTTGTTATTTTTGCAAGTGATCAGTGTTCTTCTAAGCATTCAGTTAATGGCATGATGCCCATTTCAACTGTACTGAGGCACAATGAAAAGTTCAGCGATATGATAGCTCCACAAAACTGGGATTACATTGTAACGTGATATCAGTTTTTGTGGAGTTTTCATGATCTATTTGTGTTTATGAGAGATCTTCCTCATGTTCCTCTGGTGTACCTCCCTGATCCCAAAGACGTAGCTTAATTGTGCATTGTAATGGGCTGATATCCCATTCAGGATTGTTGCTGCTTTATACCTGATGTTGCCTGGATAGGACCTGGCCTCTCATGCCCCTGAATTTAATTAGGTTGTCTTATTAATTAATGGAAGCAAACCTTCAAATAATAAGTGGGTGTTTGTTTTCCATAACCTCTACAGAGGTAACCACTGGATTTTTCGTCTCCTCTCACTCACTTAATCTACACATACTGTATGTAGTCTAGTGAGATTCAAGGTTACAACATTCAAAATTTCCTAGACCACAATATCACTAGAAAACATCTTTAGGAACTTAGGTTGACTTCATAGGCCAATCAAGAGATATAATCCCACTGACTTTCCCAATAGTACACCTTAGGTAATCTCCCAGTGGTCTGCATCCAGTTAACATCCTGTGGAATCAAGGGCGCACCCCCAACTACATGCCCAAATTATTTCAATTAGCTCCAGTCAGTCTGAAGAAGCAGCTTTTCCCATGAAACGGATGAGTCATTCTACATAATCAGAAAATACTTTCCTGCCTTTCGATTTGCAAATGGAAACAAACTCTCTCATCTTCTCATCTAAAAGGCAGCATCAATGTCTTTCATGCAATGCTAAATAGGAAAGTTAACCAAATATTTAGCACCTTAATCTTTTCTGGATGGATCTCATCCACGCTTTGGGAACTTTTCAGCTACCACTTTAACTTTTGTCACCAAAATTGATCCAGTCTGACCTGGTATTCCAAAAGCTTAGTGCGTTTACATTCATGCACAAAACTAGAATAAGGTGAGTAACCCTGTTAAGGCACAAACCTGGTTTCTTATAAACATCAAGAACACTTCTGGGGCCTCATGTATAGAGTTCACTTTAAAAAATGGTGTACAGACAAAACTAGAAATGTGCTAAGCACAAAAAATGCAGATGCATAAAACTGCGTGTAAGAAAAGTTCTACACACTTTCCCTTTATAAATCCCAATCAACGTGAATTTTAATGCACATACACGTGACTATACAGCCCCCCCGACTCCTCCCAGAATTTTGCCTGTTTGAATTTGTAAATAAGTATAAATAGCCCCATCCGTTCAGTGTTTTCTTAAAAGACAACGGGAAAAGCATTTATGAAGAAAAAGAATGTCAGCAAATGTGAAATAGAAATCCTGCTCAGTTAATTGGAGGCAAGGAAAAACATACAAAAAGCACACAGCGTGGCAAAGGTACTCAACATTTCTAGTTCAGAAAGTCTCACAACGCCCAAAATAAAAAGAAGAGGTCAGATATCAAAATCAACATGAAAAGGCAAGTCACAGCCCACTGCCAGAGTGTCATACGGAAGCATAATTGGGCCACAGAGGAGAAAAACAAATGGGGACACAGTGAAGGAAAAAAGGTCTATGTTAAGATTAAAGTCGAAATGTTGAATTTAATCTCAAAATTTCGACTTTAATTTCATTGTTTCATTGTTTATTTTTGTCATTAAAGTGGAACATTGTAAACTTAATTTTAAAATCGATGTTTAATTTATTGGGTTCCTCAAACCCCATTGTACCTAAAGTAGCACGTTAAACGCTTCATATTCTAAGTGTTCTCCAACCCAGTTGTTAATTGCTAAGTGTTTCTTAAACGGGCTTTCTCTTATGCTGACAGGCGCACGCAGGTAGTGATCACCACACAGAATACATTACATTCCTGATATTATAACTCTTTGAACATTTTAGAATAATACGATGTATACTTGATATTTTCATGATGAAATGCAATAAAGCAGGTTTTAAACACATGATGACACGATAGCAATGCTGTGCCAGTACCAGCAAGCAACGAGTGTGAGGCAGGAACAATCCCAGAAGGGGGCGCAAACTTATTGCAGGGTGAATACTACCACACACATACACTAGTACTGTCAATTTAGCATCACCAAATCCCCCATCCCCCCTGCATGACTTTAGAAGGAAACAAAAACACGTCGAGAAAATCCACTAGGAAAACATGCAAATTCCAGGCAGGGAATATCTGGATCATGACCTCCTTACTACGAGGCAGCAGCACTTCCACCATGCCACTGTGCCCCCACATATTTAATTATTAACAGCATATATTATTTAAACGAGGTTAACAATTCATCTGTAAAATATAATATACCTGTACATACTTTAATGCATTTCATCATAAAAATTATATCAAGTATACATTCTAACAGCACACAGCTCCTAAAGCATAACTCTTGGAAATCTAACTCGACTTAGAAGCCAGTCATCATCATTTGTAAATACACACTGTCTTCTGATTCTTCCATTTGCAGCATCTTCTAACATGCTAACGCAGCCATAGTAGTTGGAATAGTTTGGCCATTTTGTGCACCTTTATATTGTTACAGGTTGAGGCACTGAGGGTTCTCATGGATCACAAACATGGATATCAGCAGAGTTTCTTTGCGGCCTTTGTCGATTTTCTTAAAGTGTTCAACTCAGTTGATCAAGCTGCCCTGTGGGACATCCTGAGACTTTGTGGGATCCCCTCAAGGTTGCTGGATATCATGGCTGGCCTGTACACTGGTACTGCGAGTGCTGTGCGAGTGGATGCAGAACCTCCATGCTTTTCCCAACTGATTCTGGGGTTCATCAAGGGTGTGTTCCTGCTCATACTCTATTCAGTGTTTGCATTGACTGGGTGTTGGCAAGGTTGTGTGGTTCAGTGTCTGTGGGGCATCTGTTGGTGAAGAAAGATTCACTGATCTAGACAACACTCTGATCTTCACAGAGTCAATGGAGGCTCTGATTGGGGTTCTCGAGAGACTGAACAAGGAGTCAGATTGTCTGGGCTTGCAAGTGTCCTGGATAAAAACCAAGATCCAGGCCTTTAATGACCTCTTAGGCACAACCATCAGCAGTGTGTCTGTTTGCGGAGAGACATTTACTTACCTTGTCAGTGACATTCATGTCTTTGGTGACTCTTCCTATGAAGTCAGTAGATGAATTGGGAGAGCATGGGGGATCATAAGGTCCCTGGAAAGGGGTGTGTGGCACTCCCGATATCTATGCTAAAGGGCAAAGGTCCAAGTCTTTAGAGTCCTGTTGCTTCATGTCTTGCTATATGGTTGTAAGACATGGATGCTATCAAGTGACCTGAGACGAAAACTGGACTCCTTCGGTACTGTGTCTCTTTGGAGAATCCTTGGGTACCATTGATTTGACTTTGTGTTGAATGAGCGGTTGCTCATGGAGTCCCAAATGAGGCACATTACCTTTGTGAGGGAGTATCAGTTATAGCACTACGTCCATGTGGCACGATTCCCCAAGGGTGACCTAACTCACAGGATCCTCATTGTTGAGGACTGAAGTGGCTGGACCAGGCCAAAGATCCATCCGTCCGTCCATCCTCTTCCGCTTATCTGGGGTCGGGTCGCGGGGGCAGCAGCTTAAGCAGAGAGGCCCAGACTTCCCTCTCCCCGGCCACTTCTTCCAGCTCTTACGGGAAAATCCCAAGGCGTTCCCAGGCCAGCCGGGAGACATAGTCCCTCCAGCGTGTCCTGGGTCTTCCCCAGGGCCTCCTCCCGGTTAGACGTGCTTGGAATACCTCACCAGGGAGGCGTCCAGGAGGCATCCTGATCAGATGCCCGAGCCACCTTATCTCACTCCTCTCGATGCGGAGGAGTAGCGGCTCTACTCTGAGCCCCTCCCGGATGACTGAGCTTCTCACCCTATCTTTAAGGGAAAGCCCAGACACCCTGTGGAGGAAACTCATTTCAGCCACTTGTATTCGCGATCTCGTTCTTTCGGTCACCAATAGCTCATGACCATAGGTGAGGGTAGGAACGTAGATCGACTGATAAATTGAGAGCTTTGCCTTAGGGCTCAGCTCTTTTTTCACCATGACAGACCGGTGCAGAGCCCGCATCACTGCAGATGCCGCACCGATCCGCCTGTCGATCTCACGGTCCATTCTTCCCTCACTCGTGAACAAGACCCCAAGATACTTGATCTCTCCCCCAACCCTGAGAGGGCACTCCACCCTTTTCTGGCTGAGGACCATGCTCTCGGATTTGGAGGTGCTGATTCTCATCCCAGCCGCTTCACACTCAGCTGCGAACCGTTCCAGAGAGAACTGAAGATCACGGCCTGATGAAGCAAACAGGACAACATCATCTGCAAAAAGCAGTGACCCAATCCTGAGTCCACCAAACTGGACCCCTTCAACACCCTGGCTGCACCTAGAAATTCTGTCCATAAAAGGTATGAACAGAATCAGTGACAAAGGGCAGCCCTGGCGGAGTCCAACTCTCACTGGAAATGGGCTCGACTTACTGCCGGCAATGCGGACCAAGCTCTGACACCGGTTGTACAGGGACCGAACAGCTCTTATTAGGGGGTCCGGTACCCCATACTCCCGGAGCACCGCCCACAGGATTTCCCGAGGGACACGGTCGAACGCCTTTTCCAAGTCCACAAAACACATGTAGACTGGTTGCACAAACTCCCATGCACCCTCCAGGACTCTGCTAAGGGTGTAGAGCTGGTCCGCTGTTCCGTGACCAGGACGAAAACCACACTGTACCTCCAGAATCCGAGGTTCGACTATCCGACGGACCCTCCTCTCCAGAACCCCCAAATAGACTTTTCCAGGGAGGCTGAGGAGTGTGATCCCCCTGTAGTTGGTCTGCCAATCCAGAGACACTGTCCCCAATGTCCATGCGATGTTGCAGAGACGTGTCAACCAAGACAGTCCTACAACATCCAGAGCCTTGAGGAACACCGGGTGTATCTCATCCACCCCCGGGGCCCTGCCACCAAGGAGTTTTTTGACCACCTTGGTGACCTCAGTCCCAGAGATGGGAGAGCCCACCTCAGAGTCCCCAGGCTCTTCTTCCTCATTGGAAGGCATGTTAGTGGGATTGAGGAGGTCTTCGAAGTACTCCCCCCACCAACCCACAACGTCCCGAGTCGAGGTCAGCAGCGCACCATCCCCACCGTATACGGTGTTGACACTGCACTGCTTCCCCCTCCTGAGACGCCGGACGGTGGACCAGAATCTCCTTGAAGCCGTCCGAAAGTCATTCTCCATGGCCTCTCCAAACTCCTCCCATGCCCGAGTTTTTGCCTCAGCAACCACTGAAGCCACATTCCGCTTGGCCTGCCGGTACCTATCAGCTGCCCCCAGAGACCCACAGGGCAAAAAGGTCCTATAGGACTCCTTCTTCAGCTTGACGGCATCCCTCACCGCTGGTGTCCACCAACGGGTTCGGGGATTGCCGCCACGACAGGCACCGACCACCTTACGGCCACAGCTCCGGTCAGCCGCCTCAACAATAGAGGCACGGAACATGGCCCATTCGGACTCAATGTCCCCCACCTCCCTTGGGACGTGGTCGAAGTTCTGCCGAAGGTGGGAGTTGAAGCTACTTCTGACAGGGGACTCTGCCAGCCGTTCCCAGCAGACCCTCACAACATGTTTGGGCCTACCAGGCCTGACTGGCATCTTCCCCCACCATCGAAACCAACTCACCACCAGGTGGTGATCATTTGACAGCTCCGCCCCTCTCTTCACCCGAGTGTCCAAGACATGTGGCCACAAGTCCGACGACACGACCACAAAGTCGATCATCGAACTGAGGCCTAGGGTGTCCTGGTGCCAAGTGCACATATGAACACCCTTATGCTTGAACATGGTGTTCGTTATGGACAATCCGTGACGAGCACAGAAGTCCAATAACAAAACACCACTTGGGTTCAGATCGGGGGGCCATTCCTCCCAATCACGCCCTTCCAGGTCTCACTGTCATTGCCCACGTGAGCATTGAAGTCTCCCAGCAGAACGAGGAAGTCCCCAGAAGGTACGTCCTCTTACACCCCCTCCAGTGACTCCAAAAAGGGTGGATACTCCAAACTGCCGTTTGGCTTATACGCACAAACAACAGTCAGGACCCTTCCCCCCACTCGAAGGTGGTGGGAGGCCACACTCTCGTCCACCGGGGTAAACCCCAATGCACAGGCTCCAAGTCGGGGGGCAATAAGTATGCCCACACCTGCTCGGCGCCTCTCACTGGGGGCAACTCCAGAGTGGTAGAGAGTCCAGCCCCTCTCAAGGAGATTGGTTCCAGAGTCTAAGCTGTGCGTTGAGGTGAGTCCGAATATATCTAGCTGGAACCTCTCGACCTTGCGCACTAGCTCAGGCTCCTTCCCCTTCAGAGAGGTGACATTCCATGTCCCAAGAGCCAGTTTCTGTAGCCGAGGATCAGACCGCCAAGGTCCCCGCCTTCGGCCACCACCCAACTCACACTGCACCTGACCTCCTTGGCCCCTCCCATAGGTGGTGAGCCCATGAGAAGGAGGACCCACGTTACCTCTTCGGGCAGTGCCCGGCCGAGCCCCATGGGTGCAGGCCCGGCCACCAGGCACTCGCCATCGAGCCCCACCTCCAGGCCTGGCTCCAGAGAGGGGCCCCGGTGACCCGCGTCCGGGCAAGGGAAAATGTTGTCCAGAGTTTTTGCTCATCATTGGAGGTTTATTGAACCGCTCTTTGTCTCATCCCTCACCTAGGACCAGTTTGCCTTGGGTGGCCCTACTAGGGGCATAAAGCCCCGGACAACATAGCTCCTAGGATCATTGGGACACGCAAACCCCTCCACCACGATAAGGTGACGGTTCAAGGAAATGCCCATGTAAAACCTGGCCTTGGCAGATAGAGGGTAATTTCCGGAGGGTGGGACTGGACCATGTTTCTAACTGGGGGGTTGCCAACAAGGATCCTGAGCTGTTTCGTTGTTTGGTGGGTGCAGCAACACACTGTACCAGTGCATGCTCCCCAACCTGACCTGACCTGACCTGTTACTGGACTGAACTCCACTCAGCAGATTCTTTTCTGCTTGGCTGTGCGATTGAACCCTACAAGGAACCGTCTTACTTGTACGTGTACTCCTTGCCAGTGCTAATAGGATAATAGTAACACAATTATTTTTACTTTTAATAAAATAAGTATTAGGTTAGTAGTTACTATAAAATTAATCAGACAACTTTACGCATGTTAATTTTAACATGTTACCTGAAACACTGTTGCCAAGATCATATCGCTGAATCAGCACTGTACCTTCAGCTCATCAATATTAAATTAGCGATTTATGAAGTATTGAGACAGATTATTTCAACAAGGAGAAGGAATAATGTGACCGCCTGAACATTTCTCTCAGGAAATGATCTCGTGAACGCTTCTTCCTGTGACTGCTGAAAGCGTGTGAGAAGTTAAAACCAGTGTAACATTCTGTGAGTTTTAGTTATGAAGTATGTCAGATTTGCTGATCTCATTGCTTTGCCATATCTCTCTATTATAAAAAAAAATCCTGGAGAGAAACAGTAGGGCAACGATACGTAATCTTCACGTTAATTTCACGGAAGACACTTAAAAGACCCGCGAGACTAAAAGAGATTGGCCACGGAGCGTCTCGCGGGGACCTTACACATGAGCTTTGTGCCAAGAGATTGACCCAGAACCGTCTCGCGATGACGTAGAACATGAGATTCTTGCAAGACACGCCTTACTTACAAATAAATAAGAGCAAGGGCAGCCAGCAACACACTCAGTCGTATTTTGGCTTTGAGCACACACAGATCCAGGGCTCTCAGCGCATATAAAGCGTATAAGGACAATACTTTATAAATGAAATGTAGATGACTAAGTGAAGAAGAAAGCAGCATGGAGAAAAGAGACGCAGAAGCATTGGAGAGACAAAAAATAAAAAGAATAATCTAGGTGCAAATTCAAAAAATAAGGAAAGTAATTATCAGCCCGGAACAAGTGGAACTGAAAAAAAAGCACGTCCAATCCGGACATTGGCACTATACACATGCAGAGCAGGTTAGTGATTATGAAAGCAGTGGAATTCGAAAGGCTCAAAAAAAAAAACGTTGGTGCGATACACATGTGGAGAAAGTTAAAGAATTAATTAAAGAAAATTAGAAAGTATAAAAAAAAAAAAAGTAAAGATCGCAGGAGGGCAAGCAAACGGAAATTATTACTCGAAAAAGGGAAAGTAATCACCACGGACCAGGTGTCAAAAAAGAAGTAGGATAAAGCGAGGTCAGAAATAAAAGACAGAGTAAAAAACAAAGTAAAACGTCATAAAAAGGTTAAAAAACAAGGGGGCCAAACACATGCAGAGCAGGTTAGAGATAATGAAAACTGAAATTCAAAAGACTCAAAAAAAACTTAGGCGCAAAACACATACAAAGCAAGATACAGAATATGAAAGCAGAAAAAAACAACAGTGTCAAACCAAAGAAAGTAAACATCACATTAGTGCAAAGAAAGAGAAATTATTACTCGGAGAAATAACGAAAAGGCGAATAGATATCAAATATATGGACATAGGTGATATGTCAGAAGTATGTCAATATTGTAAGGCTTAAGTCAAGAGGATTTCAAAAACTGAGTTTACCTCACATGCATTTATTGGTTACTTTGCAAAAAATTATTAACTGCTGATGATGTAGATCGTTTTGTCTGTGCTGAAATTCCAAACATAGAAAGCTATCCTGAATTATGGTACAAAGTCATTAAACACATGTCTTACTGACCTCATTAAAAAGATTCAGCACGTTGGGACTTGAAAGATTCCAAATATTGTTTTTACAGAAAAAAAAAAAATACGGAAAAACAAAAATGGGGGTTGGCAAAAGAAGTGAGCAGGGGGCAAAGCCACCTAGTCAAATTACAAAATCAAAAATCTCAGCCTATGTTACATTTGGCTCCTTTTCCTGACAGCCAAATAGCATGCTACCTAATGGAACAGTGATGTACAGGTGTAGTGTTTGCAGCTGTGGTGTATTCAGCTGCCATCTCTGCACTTTTTTATTTCTTCTTTCCATTCTGTTTTATTACATAAAATACAAAACATCAGACAGACGCACTTCTATTTGTAAGATTCAGAAGATATATCCTTATGAGTATTCATTGGTTGTCACCTCTCATTCACAAAGAGCCCACCCCATGACTAAAGGTAAAATCAGACAAGTTTGATTTTATCAGAGTGAGTCGCTGGGCATGTCAATTTACTTCATGGAAGCACGCTGTCAGTTGCTTCCGTCTCACTAAGATTATGTAAATGAAGGCTACAATTGAAAATCGCTGGAAAAGCCTCATAATGTGACATGGCCTTAAGCTACCATGAATGTCTTTACAATGTGGAAGGAAAACCCATACAAATACTGGGAACACATACAAACTCCACACAGACTGCAATGAACCATTGGATTTAAATCATGCATGCTGGATCTGTGAGTCAGCAACATTAATTACTGTGCCACTGTACAAACCAAGAGTGAACAATATAATATTAAACATTCAAAGGTTCTGCAAAATAATCTTCCATTCATCCATTATCAAGCATGTTTAGCCCAATTCAAGTCACAGTGTAAGAGAGCCAATACTAAGAACATTGGACACAAGGCAAGAATTATCCCAGGAGGGATTGCTAGTCCATCACAGATCCCTCTCACACACAAATACACCCACAGTCACTAACTTGGGTCCAGGTTAGATTTGACAGTTAACCTAAAATGCATGTTTTTTGCTTGTAGGTGACAAATATGAAGGAAAATATAACATATAAATTCCATACAGTGAGTCAGCCATGATTTGAACACAGTACTGTGAGGCAGCAGTGCAAACCTCTGTCACATTGTATAATCTATGAATGCCAGAGAGGATGGATTGGTATTCCAACGAGGATGGAGGGTGATTCTTTGGGTGGAGGCCTAAAGGAAGGACAACATGGATGGAGGCATAACCTGGTCGGGATGGTTTTCAATTCTTATCCCAGTTGAAGTGAAAGGATAATAAATGGACTGGGGGAGACACTGTGTCAAGAACAATTCATCCCCAAGTATGAGAGGTAGCAGTGCTGCTCACATTGGTCTCAGTTTTGGATACCCACACCCTGTAAGGATCCTTGAGCACTGCCAGAGTGTGCTGCTGGGAGAGGATCTCTCTGTTTTGTGGCACTGGAAGTACCCCCAGATCCAACAGCATCTCACCTTACTCGAAGAGTGAATAGAACAATGCTTGCTAAGGAGGTGTGGAAGACAGATACTGTAAGCATTTTGTTATATTGCATTATGCTGGACTGAGTTAAAGAGATTGTTAAGGTACTGTTATAAAATAAAATCACTTTATTTTAATTATTTATTTTATTTTAACCTGGGACTTCATCTTTAGCAACTGTAGTCTAGTATTTAGGACTCTGAGGCACCCACTAGTGGTTACACATCCTTCAGTTAATTGTTACAATAAAAATGAGGAGCAGCAATTGACATTCACAGATCCCCTTAATGCACTTCATCGTCATGGGGAGCAGAGCACTAAATGATGGTTTAAAAAAGCACATTGTTGTCAAATACCAAGGAAAGCTAGAAAATAAATATAAGAAATTGATTTTGAAGATGACCTTCAAATTATACAGAAAACCGGTGTAAACTAGGCAGCTGAGGAATAATGTGATAACAGCATTTGATTCGATTTAAGACTTTAGCAGCAGAATGTTGAATGTATTAAGTGAGAGTGATGGGTTTAGCTTCAGTCCTTATGTTTAATATTGGCATGCTAAGCTGGCACTCCCTGGTGTTCCATAATGGACCAAGAAGGTGCAGAAATTGCATGCATTGAATGAATCTTTTTATTCTAATTGTATGAGGAGTGTGGTGACTTTTAGTTTGGTTTGAGGATGGGCAACCCTTCAAGAAAAGGGCTATATAAACATAATTTATCATCATCATCATTATTATTATTATTATTATTATTATTATTATTATTATTATTAAAGGATACATTTTGTGGTATTTTTCATGGTATATATGCATGTGCTATGTGAAATTGTGTTCTAAGGTTAAGCCTTTCTATAAAAAAATATCTTGCCTGTACTGGATCTTTACAATGGAGGCTATGGGGCATGGGGAACCACTAGAAAATTAAAGCTTAAAGATTTACAGATGAAGCGGCAAAAGTTTTGAAATAAGAAAACATGCCTTCCGTGTTTCCAATACATGTTTGTGACAGCAAAAGGAATCTGACATTTTTAAACTGTTTTACAATGTGTGTGTAATTGCAAGGTGTGGATCAATGCTCAAAAACTATCTTGGGAACATTAGGTATATTTTTAAGCTTTTATTTTCCAGTGGCA
>JANRMT010062849.1:4053791-4116668 GCA_026402145.1 Polypterus bichir lapradei
ACATGAACTAAAATATACCAAACGTTTCCTAACATTTTTTTTTTTAAAGAATGTCAACTTGGATTTTTGAGAATTAACCACAGTATAAAATATTGAAAATAACATAAAATGTCAACATCTGAGACGCTGAGTCTATTACTTCTCTCATGGGCAGTGATATCGTTGTTTTTGGGAGCAGCTGGCAATCTGTTTGCTCACTTTATACCCAGACTGACATGCATGCCCAAGAGTTACAATCTGTCCTTATTACGGTTCAGTTCAAATGAACAGATGTCCTGTGGAGGGTTCTATACATTCTTAAAAATAAAGGTGCAAAAGTAGATTTTCAGTGTGATGGCACAACCATCCACATGAAAGTTTCAGAAAAATAAAAAATACCATGAATAGATGATAAAAGATTTGTGAAAAAAAGGTTTCATAGCTTTCAAAGGTACTCTTGTTCAGCTTCTCTTGATTTGTTAATATCCTGCTAGGCAGCCTACTGTGCATTAAAGAATTCTGTTTTGTCCGTTTTTAATAAGTTTAGAAACCTTTCTGAAAACATGTTTTTACTTCGTCATTATGAGTTACTGAGTGTTGACTGATGGGCAAAAATGGCAAATGTATCCATTATAATGAAATCTACAATACAATAAAGTGTACAGAAAGTGAAGGGGTCAGAATACTTCCTGAAACCACTATACTTGAAAACTTCTGATAAAACACAGATAACTGCCAGCAAGTAAACCTTGAGAATCCCTAACTACTTTTAAGCACATCGAGTCGCTGTTGATCCGCAGATCTTTAACAATGTTCGTTAGTTGATATTGGCAGTGGAAGATGACCAATGAAATGTCGCAGCTTTGTCGCAGTGGCCCAATCCGACGAATCGTGAGGCGGGACATGCAGTGGGAAACAGGAAGTCGACATTCAGCATGTCTTTGTGGCTCGTGTGGAAATGAGACAAGGTGAGAGGGAGGTTGGTTGTGTAGACATTTCGCAGTATTAAATTCTTCTGTAAATTGGTTCATTTCGTATATTTCATAATGTTCGGTTACTTATTATCAAATACTGTTTTATTTTTGCTTTCTTGTGATTGAATACGAGTTAAGTTGTGTCACCAGACAGATACAAGTGGACTTTAAATTCATGGAACGATTCCCAGTATGCCCCCTTGTGATCTCGATTCGTTTGTTGCAGTTAATCCACATACATTGTTTTAAACATTTGTATACATCACAACCGCATTTTACCGTTGACGTTTCTAACTCGCAGCTTAAACCCAGCATTGCTCCGTTTATTGCCCTCAGGTTTTAAATGAGGCCTCATTATTTTTAATCAATATAATAGCTCTCCCGGGCAGCGACTCAAGTTTGAAATGCGTTGGAATTTATTTTTTAAAGTACAGATTTTATTCTTGTTTTTATTTTACATACGTTTAAATATTAGTTTTTAATTTAGTTTATCGCCGATTTATCTTAAATCTTAATTTGCACGTACTACATGTGTTCACTGGCGTTTTATGCTCAGTAACAGAAAAATACTTCTTTAAAAAGTAACACTAAAAATAAACATAATACCAGTGCCATATGATTTAGTGAATAACAAGTTTTTTCAAGATTTAATTGATCACTAACACTTTAATGCTGATTTTGTAACGGCACACATTTCATACACGGTTTATCAGAAAATCACTTTGTCAGGTTTGTGACATTTGCTTAGTTGAAATTTGTGATTGCGTCAGTATATGGAGAAAACATTAGCTTGAGCACTTACTGAAGAGTAATTTAACTGACAAATCTAATTTAAAAAGTAACTGACTCCTTATGCTTTAAACTGCTAGGTTTCTCCCTCACCGTTTACATTTATCCCATCTTTGCATTTGTAAATCAAACTTGTCATTTGGAGGTTAATTTATTTCAGAACTTTTATAAAAGAGCATGTGTTGCATTGTTTTTATGGTTCTTTACAATTGGGACATATTTTATTGCATTTGCCTGTCTACTAATCCAGGATTATCCTTTGAACTGAACTAATCTAGTTACAACTAATTGAAGAATGTATTCCATTTGCTTCCATACCATTCAAATATAAATTTGCCCCTTCAGATTTGCGAATTTGACATTTGTGGTTTTGCTTGTTTGCCAGTTTTCCATGATGAATAAAATGAGAATATTTGGTAGGGCTACTAATGATTTTGATAATTTATTAATCTGCTAAATATTTTGTCAATCGATCAATGAATTGGGTTGTAAAAAGTTGTTTTTGAAATTAAACACGTAAAGTGCATGAAATGGAACGTTTCACCAAATGAACAGGTTTGCATAAAATTATCAGAAATGTATTCTTTAAAAAATGAACTTCTTGTAGATATTTTAAACAGATTATAGGATTTTATACAACATTTATGTAATAACTAGCCATGTGCGCCCAACTACGTTGCGCGTGTTAAAGTTGTCTGTGAAGGGCTCCCTGTTTAAATGCGGCTGCCAGTCGTGAACTGGGCCCCTTCGTCACACAGCATTATGATTTTTTATAAGGGAAATATAATTACAAAAGAAAATCCTTGGATATTGATTCAATAGGAACGGCCTACTCGGAATCACTGTCCGAATCGTAATTATGTAGTGGTGTAGGAGCATTTCTGCTTCTGTCCATTCACAGTCCATCTCGTTTTCATGACGCTGTCGTTTCCTCTCATGATGTCTTCTCAACCTTTCTCCAATCTCGCAGGTTGCTTTGTGGCAATCCAAAGAGTAAGGCAATATACACGGAGCAATGGTTATTAAAGGGGGACACATAGGTATCCAGGCACTTTAAAGCATAAATAGGGATCACTTCACTGACATGTGAGCAAGCCACAGTACAACTGTGAGACGCGCAGCATTCGCCGGCCACAACGTAACAATAATAATTTCCGGAACGTGCTGTTACGTTGTCATTCATTTTACCCACTGTCTTTCTTTCAATCATATGTTACGTAGGTACGTACCTTTTATCTTCAGCAATCTCATTCTCTAACCAGGCCTCAGGAGCTAACCAGCGTAACACTGTCCACCACCCCTTTCGTTATTCCGGCACATTGTTGACATCCGTGAGTAACAACAACGTACTAAACTGGAAGGTGGTCTACGCATGCGTGGAATTCGCGGACAAACAAAGATCAAGATCTAAATGAAGATCTGTTTAGTTAATTTAAAGCACAACAATTTGTTTAGTTTGAATGTCTGTGTTTTGAGGTGTGGCTGATGTACTACAGTCTTCAGTAGTATAAGCCTGGAGGAGATTGTTAATGCAATGCCTATGTTTTAGCTGTCTCTCTACTGCCATCTAGTGCTTCTTCTAATTCATTCGCGGACAAACAAAGATCAAGATCCAAATGAAGATTATATATAGAGATACACTGAAAATAAATAGTAATAAATAGAAATAAATTGTAGCACTCCTGGCTCCAGTTGTGCAATGAATATACATACGTGCAATTTCCTTAAAAATATTATTTTTCGATAAATTACCTAAACGTGCAATATGGCTTATCTGTTCAGATCACACTAAATACACACTTCAAAATTAAACATTAAGGTATGCTTGTTTTTTTTTTTTGCCAATGCATCTTGTAAATATCTGACCATTATAGTATTCCACCACTGAAGAATCTGTTGCACCATCATGACTTTATTTATTTATTTACTTATTGTATTTCAGCAGTAATGTTTGAATTTAGTTCAGCAGATTAAACATTGTTGTCATATGTTGGGGAAATGTCCACACTGTTTTCCTTTTGTAGCAAAGCAAGTTGTTTCATTTGTGTGAAACTCCGTTCTTCCTTTGCTACGTAACATGCCTCAGTTTATTTTTCATTTTTTGTCTTTTTTTTTTTAGCCTGGAAACCTTTTACTACTGCAGATTCTTTAACAAATCTGCTTACAGCCAAGACACTGTTGCAGTGTGTTACTTGTCACTTATTGTTGGGAGTGTGTCTTTAGATTTTCACATTAGAAATTGTGCGACCCTGCCACAAAATTTGTTTTACTGGCTAAACTAGGCTTGCTTCAGTAGTACTTGCACATTATCATGTCTTCCTCCAGACTGTATAAAGCCAGTTGAAGTCCGATAGCTAAAGAGTCTGGAACTTGCGCTTTTCACTCAGATTGAGCTATATACTTCTACATTCTCACTGAGTTTTTAAATTTCCGTAAAGGGACTTGCTTTTCTTCTCATTCATTTTTTGGAAACACGCTAACATTTCATGTGTATGCAAGTGTGTAATGCAACACTATAATTTAGCTAAGTGACACTGTCAAAACACAAAAAAACACCCATATATGGCAAGTGAAAGGCTGAATGTTTACTAGGTAGTGGCTAATGACACTTTTTTTTTTAATCACCTATCATGAAATTCTGTCACCTATGCTGGTATTTTATTCACATTGTAGGAGTCTGGACAATGATTCAAATTATTCTTCACTTCAAACCGAAGGCCATGTTATTATGTTTAGCCTAGAACACACTGCCTCTTGTATTTGTATCACATAACACTGAAGTAACATTCAGCTTACTGGGATGAAGACAAGTCTTCCTCCTCCACAGAGCCTGGAACGCTATGTTTCCTAGTGAAATATTTGTGCATCTCTGTTGTGCTCTCATAGATAGATAGATACTTTATTAATCCCAAGGGGAAATTCACATAATCCAGCAGCAGTATACTGATACAAAAAAAAATATTAAAGAGTAATAAAAATGCATGTAAAAGCAGACAATAACTTTGAATAATGTTAGCATTTACTCCCCCAGGTGGAATTGAAGCGTTGCATAGTGTGGGGGTGGAACGATCTCCTCAGTCTGTCAGTGGAGCAGGACAGTGACAGCAGTCTGTTACTGAAGCTACTCCTCTGCCTGGAGATGACACTGTTAAGTGGATGCAGTGAATTCTCCATGATTGACAGGAGTTTGCTTAGTGCCCGTCGCTCTGCTACAGATGTTAAACTGTCCAGCTTTATTCCTACAATAGAGCCGGCCTTCCTAACAAGTTTGTCCAGGCGTGAGACGTCCTTCTTCTTTATACTGCCTCCCCAGCACACCACCACATAGAAGAGGGCACTTGCCACAACCATAATCGGCTCTGACCTTTCTTACACAGAGCATCAGTATTGGCAAACCAGTCCAATTTGTCATCCAGCTGCACTCCCAGGTATTTATAGGTCTGTACCCTCTGCACACAGTCACCTCTGATGATTACGGGGTCCGTGAGGGGCCTGGGCCTTCTAAAATCCACCACCAGTTGCTTGGTCTTGCTGGTGTAAGTGGTTTGAGTTGCACCATTTAACAAAGTCTTTGATTAGCTTCCTGTACTCCTCCTCCTGCCCACTCCTGATGCAGCCCACAATAGCAGTGTCGTCAGCGAACTTTTGCACGTGGCAGGACTCCAAATCGTATTGGAAGTCTGATGTATATAGGCTGAACAGGACCGGAGAAAGTACAGTCCCCTGTGGCGCTCCTGTGTTGCTGACCACAATGTCAGACCTGCAGTTCCCGAGACGAGGTCTGTCTGTAAGATAGTCCACGATCCGTGCCACCAGGTGTGAATCTACTCCCATCTCAGTCAGCTTGTCCCTAAGGAGCAGAGGTTGGATGGTGTTGAAGGCGCTAGAGAATTCCAAAAACATAATTCTAACAGCACCACTGCCTCTGTCCAGGTGGGAGAGGGATCGGCATAGCATATAGATGATGGCATCCTCCGCTCCTACCTTCTCCTGGTATGCGAACTGCAGAGGGTCGAGGGCGTGGCAGACCTGTGGCCTCTGGTGGTGAAGCAGCAGCCACTCCATGGTCTTCATCACGTGACGTCAGAGCAACAGGCCAGAAGTCATTCAGCTCACTAGGACGTGATACCTTTGGGACTGGGGTGATACAAGATGTTTTTCCAAAGCCTCGGGACTCTCCCCTGTTCCAGGCTCCGGTTGAAGATGTGCTGTAGAGGACTCCCTAGTTTCAACGCACAGGCCTTCAGCAGTAGTGGCGATACTTCATCTGGAACCACTGCTTTGCTGGCACGAAGTCTCCTCAGCTCTCTGCTCACCTGCGCTGCTGTAATTGTGGGTGGGGATGTCTCTCCTATGCTGGTATCAGCAGAAGGATGGTTGGAGGATGCAGTACTCCGAGGTTAGAGTGGATTAGGGTGGTCAAACCTATTAAAGAATTTGTTCGTTTGGTTTGCTCTCTCCACGTCTCTCTCGATGGTGGCACCACGTCTCTCTTCGAGCTGCAGCCAGTGATGATCTTCATCCCATCCCACACTTCCTTCATGCTGTTATTCTGCAACTTCTGCTCAAGCTTTCTCCTGTACTGCTCTTTCGCCGCCCTGAGCTGGACTCGGAGTTCCTTCTGCACACGCTTGAGCTCATGCTGATCACCTCCTATAAAAGCCCTTTTCTTCTGGTTCAAAAGGGCCTTGATGTCACTTTTAATCCATGGCTTGTTGTTAGCATAGCAGCATACTGTTCTTACTGGATCTACAATGTCCATACAGAAGTTGATTTAATCAGTTGCGCAGTCAACAGTCTCTTCAGTGTTCTCACTATGTGACCCCTGCAGGATATCCCAGTCTGTAGTTCCAAAGCAGTCTCTCAGAGCCTGCTCTGCCTCAGGGGACCACTTCCTGAATGAGCGTGTGGTTGTAGGTAGCGCCTACATGATTATGATTATGATCTGCTTTCCCAAGCGCAGGCAGCAGGGTGGCGTTGTATGCGTCTTTAACGTTTGCATACAGTAGGTCAATAGTCCTATTAACCCGGGTGTTACAATCCACATAATGGGAGAAGGCAGGTAATGTTTTGTCCAGCGTTACATGGTTAAAGTCTCCAGCGATTAGCACAAGCGCTTCAGGGTGCTGCGTTTGTAACTTAGCAACTGCGGAATGGATGACATCACTTGCTATCTCCGCGTTGCCTCGAGGGGGGATGTAAACAATAACAACAATCACGTGTCCAAACTCTCTGGGCAAGTAATAGGGGCACAAACATACGACCAACAGTTCGATGTCCCTGCAGCAAGTGGAGATTTTAACGTTTACATGTCCTGAGTTGCACCACTTTGTATTGACATAGAGAGCAACTCCCCCTCCTTTCTTTTTACCACAGGTATTTGCATCTCTGTCCTCTCTAACTGTGCTAAACCCGGGTAGCTCCACGTTAGCATCTGGGATGGTAGTTGTTAGCCACGTTTCACTAAAACACAGCAAGCTGCATTCTCTGTAGGTTCTGACATTTTTCACCAGCACAGCCAGTTCGTCAGTCTTATTTGGTAGTGAGTTCACATTTCCTAGGATCACAGAAGGCATCGATGGTTTATAGTGCCATTTTCTCACAAGCTGCTTGGCTTTTATCTTATCTTTTATCTTATCGCCGGCTCAGCTGCCCCGATATTGTCTTCTTACCTCGTCAGGTAAATAGGGAACCACACCGGCGTGGGCATTTCTTCTCAGTGCTTTAAGTTGACTACTTGAATAGGCGAGTCTTGGAGTCTCATGTTATATAAGGTAATACCTACACATTTTGCAACTCTCAAACTTTTTTTTGCTTTGAGAGTAAAGTGCTCTTATACTTTGGAAGTCTTAGGTCGCACTGTGTTTTCTGTCACTTGCTTACTGTCTACCTTTTCAGAAATGCGTTCACAGCTGAGTGAAATAGTGACATTATTGTGCAGCACAAAGTGCTCAGCCTAATGATGTAATTAACTAATCGATAAAAGTAATCATTGTCAACATTTTTAGTAATCGATTATTATCAATTTTTATAATTAGTTGTTTCAGCCCTAATATTTTTGGAGCTTGCTGAAACATTGCAGAACCTCGCAGCTGCCGCACAAAACTGAAAATGATTTCTTTCACATATCATACTCATGTAGTAAATGTGTTATTTAAGATTTGTTAATGTAAGTGCTTACTATATGTTTAATATTGAAAGTTATTTTTGATAAAAAAAGAACTGTGGAATCTATACCAGCTACTTTCTTCCTTCACTGCTCCCTTAGTTGTTCAGCAGATCCTAACATCTCCTCCTAGCAGTTCTGCACTCCATGCTCTCTGTTTCTCTCTTCTCTACCAGAAACCTGCACCGATTTCTAGCCATCCTTCTTACCTCTCTCAAGCCCATGCTCACTTCTTGATATCCTTTCTCCCAATTTCTTTTTGTCCTGCCCTTTTCGTTTTTTTCCCGTGAGGCCAAGACCAGCTGATAAGTACACTCACCACGTCACTAAATGGGAATCAACTTACAAATGTGAAGGGTGACCTGTATATGCTTTTAATATTTTCTTATATTGCTTAGGCTCCAGAAACCCTACAAATAACACAAATTAAGTATTTTTGGGTGCTCCGCTTTCATCCTGTAGTCCAAATGTAGGTTAAGTGAATAGACAATTAGTCCTGTGATGGACTGCCACCCCATTCGTTCTTTTTGCCCTGTGCTTACTGAAATTATCTCTAGCTTCCATGTGACCTTACTTTTGATATAGAAGGATTAGAAAATGCATGGATGGATTTATTTTCAGCAAAGAAGTATTCTGTTTTAACAGTTCCGCCAACTGCATGTCTCTATGGTTATGTGCTTCAGTTAATGCCGCGTCATTAGAAACAAAAATAGAGATAAGCCTTTTGCTTCCATCTAGTATAAGTTGAACCACACTAATGTCTGGTCAAAAAGTGGAAGTTTTGAAACACTTTTTTTTTGGAGTGAACACCTGGAGCAGCTGAGTTAATCACGGTTGTAGGTTAGCAACATAGATTTGAACTTTGCTTGATTTTTCCTTGCTACCACTGTAGTACTCCTATGTGGAGTTTTGAGATAATTTTTTATTCTCTCTCTCTCATGTCATAAAAACATATAGGTTAGATTATTTGATGACTCTATATTTAAGGTTCCAGTGCTTTGTGTGGTCCTTTATTAAAAGCTTTAATTGCCCTATTGTTTTTAACTCCTTTTTTCAGATGTTTAACACTACAAGTTAAAATAATTGCAAGTCACAGCTGATTGGAAAGGTATTCTGCCACAAAAAAATTCTGCAGCCATCTTAACTGCGGTATATGAATGGAACTGGTCCTGGTATGCATTGATTAGGCAAAAATGAATCTCACTTCTCCAGAAATTCAGTGATCTCCCAGTACTTGCTTTTATAGTTAATTGGCATTCATGCATACTTATGAAACAAACACTATAAACCAGTTTTTCCAAAACCTTTTCAGTGTTCTACAGCTGTGGAAAATGTTTGATTTATGTTCGCTTCCCCTACAAATGTAATGTCACCTTTGAAGATGCAGTTAAGTTTCTAATTTTTCACCACATATAGTATTGCAGGTGAACAAATTGAACTAAAAAATGCTTTTAACTCGGTGCCTAAATTTAAAATATAAATTTAACAATTACATTTTGCAATTTACCTTTATAAATTTCAGTAATCTTGTAAATATGTACTCCGTGAAGCTTAGACACTCAGTTGATGATCTGGGGGTTGTGGTATCCATTGAAGTATCAGCCATGCAGAGCAAATGACACACTATCGATGATCATTGGAGCTTAGCAATGCAAAGCAGTTGACAAGCTTTGTCCAACAAAAACACCTGCACTGCAGTTCAAAAACAGATGCACCACACTGTTAAAGTTGCAGCTTTACTGCCAGGACCACCAGCAGGAGAGATGGGCTGAGTGTAAGCAGCAGATGTTGCCTCTAATTTAGTCCACCTTGCCCTTCTCTACTGATGATTGCAAGTTCAAATTCCATTGTGTTTTTTAATAAAAAAAAAAAAGCTATTTGCCTTTATGAATGCTCCACGGGCAGCAAAGAACCCACAAGAATGCAGATTATTACAGGTGACAATTGCATGCTCAGTGCTCAGTTCTTACAAATTGAGTGTTCAATTCATAGAACAGGAGAACTAATAAATGAAGGCACACTGTAACACACCGATTGTAGCACAATAAAATTTGACAACACACCCCCTCAGTTTTGGCAAATTACAGCACAGCGTTCCTCTTTGGCACCCCCCTTGAAATGCCATTTTGTACTTCCTGGGGATGGGGACACCCCAGGTTTGGAACACCTGCTATAAACCGTATATTGTTTTACACAAAGCTAATCTTTGGCATCTTACAAAATCAGTACCATAGAATTAGCCTTTCAGGTTTCAACATTTGATCACTAATTTATTCCTTTTTAATGTTTTTTGACATGTTTGATACTTGTAGAAAAAGTCAAGTTGGAGAGATACTAGGATATATAAAAAAAAAAAACCTATGAGATCTCCATCTCAGTCTGAGACAAGGACTGTGACTTTAGGATTTCATTCTAGGTAAATTATTAATTAGATGTCGAAATGCTTTTTGGCCTTTTTAGAAGTGTTTGTTGCTTTCTTAAATAATTGACAATTTCTAATAAGACTTAAATATCACAGGAACAAACATCTCACCTACTAATGTGGTCTAATGTATTTTTTTTTATTATTATGAAGTATCTATTTTCATATGTCTTTTAAAAAATCTGTAGATATTAAAGGGCCTGGCATTACAAATGTGTTCTGATCCAAATACTTGATTCTACTATATTAGAAAGATAAGATGTGACAGAATGAAAGCACTAAGAGTCAAATGAAATAATAATTTTGCATTAACAACAAGGTATTGCTTCTGATTAAGGGATTGGTTTGAATGAAAAACTGTAAACACTGGGGCTGTCCAGCACTGAAACTGAGAACACTTTACCTGTAGAATCATAGCAGTACCTGTCTTGGTCTATTTGGGCACAATGTGACTTACAATTAGTGGTGCAACGGATCAAAAAACTCACGGTTCAGATTGGATCATGGTTTTAAGTCACGGATCGGATCAATTTTCGGATCAGCAAAAAAAAAAAAAAAGACAAGACAAATTTAACTCTCCATTTATTTAGTTAAGTATTTTTTGCCCATTAAAAAACATTCAACTCAAGACTCATTCCACTCAATTATATAAATACAAATTAAGGTGCAATATAGGGCATGATAACTATTTCCTTTAATGTGGACACAATAAAAAAAAACTTTAAATGCAATTTAAGGCATCATTGCTTCTTACTTTGAACATGGAGAGAGAAATAAAAACTAGCTTATGTCCACATCATCAAAAAAAAAGAAAGAAAGCAAAGCAGACCTGAGCTTATAATTTCAAATTTTCTTTTAGAAACATGAGGATGTCTACATTTTCTGGGGAAAGTGTAGATCTATTTGCTGTAACTATGTCCCCTGCTGTTGAGAACACCCTCTCGCTAGGCACTGAAGTGCCAGGCACAGCAAGATGGTGTCTTGCCATTGTGGCAAGGTGAGGGTATTTACATTTGTTGCTTTTCCACCAAGTCAGTAGATCACCATCGACTGGAATGCCACTTGCTGCCTCATAGGATACCACCTCCTCTTTGATTGTGTCAGCAAAAGCCTTGCTGACCATGTCCTTCTGTGCAAAGGTCTCGCCAAAAAGCTCCGTCATTGCTGACTTCTTTTGAGGAGGAGATGTGTCTGCTTCTGTTGATGCTGCATATTGACGCTGCAGGGAAAGTTACATTATTGATTAAAACTTTTTTTTTTCCATAGACATTAAAATGTGGCAATAACTTAATAAATAACTTAATAAACTTAACTAAAAACATTATCATAAAAAATAAAAAATATATAATTTCAAAATATTTATTTTCTTTAACTGTTCACAGTCTTCAGTGCTAAGACTGCTCACAATCTCAGTAGTGAGATCACTGTATGTCCTCAGGCGTAGGGCAAGGTCTAGGTGAGACAGCGACTTGAATCTTGGTTCAAGTGCAGTAGATCTGTGAAGGTAGTCCTGTAGGGTTGTTGGTGAAGTGTATCTGGGCTTCAGGTCCTCTTTAATGGCAGTCTTGACATCTCTTGTGATGGTGCTGTCTTCTTCACTTGGGGCCATGGATTGTAGGATCCTTGTTTTCAGAGGCAGGATCATGGACACAGATGGTGCAGTTTCAGTGCTCAACAGAGTTGTAACCATTTTGAGTGGTTTGAGCAGCTGGAGGACCGCCTCTGCCACTTTAACATCATCATCAGACAAGGTGACGATGTCTCTGGCATTTTTCTTCAGGATTTTGTCTGTTAGTGCAGAGTATATAGCTTCCTGCTCCTCAAGATAACGCTCCAACATATCATAAGTGGAGTTCCACCTTGTTGTGACATCATGTATGAGCTTATGAGTAGGCAGCTGTAGCATTTCTTGCTTGGTCTTAAGCACATGAGCAGCTGTTGAGCTTCGGTGGAAGTAGGAAACCACCTTCCTGATCTTCCCAAGGAGGCAGTCCATCTTACACACTTTCATTCCCTTTTGGGATGCTAAATTAATTGCATGTGCAAAGTACCCTATCTGTGGGCCCAGTCCTGCTTTATTCACTGCATTTATTTGGTTTTTGGCATTATCTGTTGTGACTGGGATATTCGAATTGGGCCTCTCTATCCTCCACTCTGCCACTGCTTCCATCAATATGTGTGCCAGTGTGACTGTCATAGAGGGGGCGTGTCTGCAGTACAGGGCTTTGTATCTCCCACTCCACTGTGATGTAATGAGCGGTCACGGTCACATAGCTTTCTGTTGCCCTGGAGGTCCACCCGTCTGTAGTTAGGGCCACAGAAGATGCCTGGGACAGTTCAGCCATAACTTTTGACTTTTCCTGCTCATACCTACTTGGGACGATATTGTCACTGAAATGAGTGCGCGACGGAATATCATAGCGTGGCTCAAGCACGTGTATCACATGTTTAAACTCCTTGTTTTGCACAGCGGAATATGGCCTCATGTCTACAGCAATAGACACCCCAATAACTTTTGTAGTAGCTTTAGCCCGGTCTGATTGGGCAGCAAAGGGCTGCTTAAATGCCGGGGATATCTTTGGTTGTTGCGCAGCCATCGTCTTGGGTCCTGTCGCATCAGGATGGTGTCGTTTTAAATGAGTGGCCATGCCCGAAGTATTGCCAGTCTCATAGGGCTTCCTCGTGCCACACAGTCGACAAACTGTGGTGGTTTTATCCACCACCCTTTTCCCATCAACATATTTAACAGGGAAGCCAAAATGCTCCCACACATGAGACTTAAATGATGCTGGAGGTTTGTCAAGCTCCTCTGCTTGAACTGCTACCGCTGGCCATGACCACGCGTATGAAGCGGCAAACCGGACAAAAGTCGAGCAAAAATGCGCGAGAGAGGTTGAATTAGTGCGTGAGAGAGGTTGAGAGAGTGCGCGAGAGACACGCGCACAATACAGTAGAACTTTTTTTCTCGGATCTTTGGATCACGTGCGTACCGAACCGTGTACGAATCCGTTCGGATCACGGATCAACAGTGATCCGTTGCACCACTACTTACAATAAATGATTTTTGCATGTTTTTCAAGAACCAGAACCTGAGTAACAGCCTCATTACATTTGCTTTCCAGTTTCAAGCAGAAATACCAAACAAGGTATAACTTGTTTTCAGCAAACATAAGCAAAGGGGTTGGTTGCATTTTTTCTTACATGAAAGAAAAGATATGAAGGAAATTTTGCTGTGCTGATTGTTGTTTGTTTTTTTTTTTTTTTTTTGGATTCCACCCTCTCAACAGTTTTATGCCGCACATGGTGCTGGTTTTATCCAGCCTCTTTGATATTTACATATACTGTATACTTACTCAGTGTAACTGTAAGTTTCCAGGTGATGTTGAACTTAACATCAGTGCAGCCAGAGAGAGTGATTAAAACATTGAGCAGTAATGCTATTATATAACTGAATGGACTTAACCCAGTCAGTGACTGCAACATTACCATCATCACCATTCTATATGCAGAGGAACTAAGCGAATATTAACATTTCAGTGGTTTGTTCTATTCTCAATCCCTCTTAATCCATTTCATGATGGCAAGAAGTCTGATCCTCTGTCAGCAGTCCTAGGCAGGGCACCATTTTCTAGCAGTTTTGGAAACCTTTTAGGAAAAAAAGGGAGCTTCAGTCTGGTCTCCGTGCAAAAAGATATCAGCAAACAAAACATTTTTGTGGAATTTGTACATTTCATTAAAGACATGCACAAAGAAATTGGCATAAATATGATTGTTCACATAAATCATCTTAATAGAGACCAGAAAGATATAAGCAGAGGGAAAATATAACATAGGATTTGTAAAACGTCGGTCATTGGTAGAACAAAATACAAATATGAATGCTTTGCTCCATGTTTGGAGCTACTATCACAAGTGTTTAGTTTATGTATTCATGTTTATATTTTTGCTTTGCACCCTCCCCCACCATAACCTGTCGTCTGTGGGGAGGAGCAGAAGCTTTAGATTCGTCAAAAATTTCGATCTCCAGTTTTCTACGTTTTAGGGTCCCCTGATACCGAAAACACCGATATCTCGATGACAGGTGTGTGTCTGTCCATGTGTCACAGTTTCTTGAGGACTATCTACAACTAAAATGGCTGAACGGAAAACTAGCAAACTTGAAAATTAAGCCTGTTATGAGATGACGATGTGCTGATTAGTTTTCAAGCCAAATTGTGTAAGAGAAAGAAGCAGTCTAGAGGAACCCTCAAATACCATAAGTCTGCAATTAAATATAAACTCTTCTCATTGTAATGACCTATTTTATGATCAGAAAGATCGGCATCAGAGTAGTAAATAATTACTTAAATCTTATTGAATAGTTTGCGTAACTAGGACACAAAGCCTACTAACGCTTACGTCCAAATTTTTTTAGAACTGACTTGCTAAATAGTAATTGGATAAGCATCCTAACTAAATTTGCATGAGTTTATGCTCGTTCTTTTCAAACTCTGCAAGTACTGTACAGTCAGATGACAGTGAAGGGTCAGATATTTTTATATCGGTTTTTGATTTAAATTCGCAAAAAATGAATATTAATTGTGTGAAAGTACGGAATCTCATAGTCTACCCCTAACTGATGTGAATTTTTTCTGCTGTTCACTAGTTTAGTTAGTAATTACAAAATGGATAACTAGATGCCTTCTTGGTTAAACAGTTTGTTTACGTGCAACACCAAAAAGAGTCAATTTATATGACTAGAAAAAAATTAATTGACTTTATGAGAGTAAATTCTACAGTGATTGGAAGCAATCCAGGCTACCAAAGTGCTACTTGCTTCTTTCAAGTCAACTCTTAAGTTCACAAGTTCATGGGTTTTTGCTCTGATTATCCAGTGAAATGCATGTCCTGACTAAAGGTTTTATTTAAGTTTTTGCACTATCTCTCTTACATTCAGGTATTTCCAGGAGTAGTAAGAATACAGCTGATCCTGAAAGGGAAGAGATGCCAGCATAGTTTTTTTCATTTTAAAGGGTTATGTGGTCATTGTAGTTTTCTGTAAACAAAACAGTGGCAGTAGTGTTCAGAACAAGGTAATTATATGTTAAAAGTTTGACAGAAGGTTTTCATTCAATAAACAGCTAATTAAAGTATGCTTTAAACTGTCACCATATGAAATGGGATGGTGATTTCATATTCTTTCAGTGTTTTAAAATAAGGGGTCTGGAGTCTGTGTAGGTTAGAAGGTGCCAGGCCTTTACAGATCCTACTTATACACACATGAACATTCCAACTAGACCAGTTTAGAAATGTTAGTTAATAAACATATGCTTTGAATGTGTGAGAAAACCCCTTACAGACATGCAAAAACATTCACACTGTACTTGGGTATACAGTATAACGGAAGAATCAGACTTTAAGCCTCAGTCAAGAGTGAATATGTTTTCTTTCAAAGGATAATGGAATTACATAGGGATCAGGAGGAAGACTTTCAGTGCCTTTGATGCCTGTTGAATAGTGCTGGAAATATTATAATATGTAGTTCTTTATTTATTTACTTTGTGGGGTTAACAGTTTTCAAGCACTGATGTCATTGAAAAATACTAGCCTGTCCATGGCAGATATGAATCCAGGAGCAGTTGTGGTTTAGAGCAAATTAATTGCAGCATATGCATGAAACATAAGGTTATCTAAGAAAATTGGGCATCCAAATAGAAAAAGACCTACAGAGTAAAAGTAAATTCCTGTTGAGCCAGCATAATTTTTCTGGTATTTCAGCACTGCATTGTTGTCAGGGCTGAGGTCAAGGAAAACAAGTGCAGAGGAAACACTATTATCAGCATTTATGCTGCGTCATTCTTAACAAATGATTACTTGTTAAAGGTTAAAACAGTTGACTGGGAGTAATCTGAATAAACATAGAATATAAGTAAACAGAGATTTATTGTGTGGACATTGCATGAGTTACAATATCAGCAATGTAATTTTTAAAAGGAGGAAAATTGTTCTTTAAGCAAAATGTAAGGTCTTCTGTTTTGTGAAAGTGATTACCAATAGAGTTACAACAGATTGTTTCAAGTATTGCTGGTGTGTCCTTTTAGATATTTTTGAAACATAGTATTCTCCATGTGCAACGAGATGTGAAAACTGTTAATGGGTTTTGTCTGTGAAGATTATCAGTCATCCAGGTGAAGTTTTCTGGTAGTTGAGTCATGGCAACTTGCCTTCTTTCTTGTTAGGTAGATACGTTTCACTGCTCATCCAAGCAGCATCTTCAGTCTGAGGAATGTTGTTAGAGACCACAATTTTATCCTCCAGGTTAGTTTCACTTCACACCTGCCCTGATTAGGCTCATTGAGGTAAAACACCTTTTAACAGCCCCTCCTACCCCCATGGAGTGGGTCGTTAAGAGTGGTCCACCTGGTGGAGGGGTGAATTGGGCCTGATTTTCCTGGGGATGGATGAAAGGGCAGCATGATAAATTGAAGACAGGTTATGCCTAAGGCCTCCATCTCTGTTGAGCGAGGGGTTGTTGATTTGCACATGCAAAGCTTCCCTCACCCCTCTCTCAAACCACTTGTCTTCTCTATCCAATATCTGGATGTTAATGACCTCAAACGAGTGTCATTTGTCCTTCAGATGGAGGTACACAGCTGATTCTGGCCCTGAGGTGTTCCTTCTTCTGTGCTGGGCCATCCTCCTGTTTGGTGTCTCCAATGTACAGTTCAGGACACTCTTTGCTGCACTGAACAGCATATATTACATTGCTCTTCTTCTGTTTCAGTATCCAGTCTTTGGGGTGGACGAGCCTCTGTCTCAGTGTGTTAGTGGGTTTGAAGTGGACAGATATGTGGTGTTTTCCAAAAATTCCTTTTTAACTTTCTGGACACACCAGCCATGTATGGAATAACCTGATTCTTCCATTGGTCCTGGGACTCCGACTTTTCCATTGTCCTTTTTCCTAAACAAGATTCTGCCTTGTTAAAGGCCCACTTGGGATATCCACACGTCTTAAGGGCTGTCTTCAGATGCCTGTTTTCCCTCTTCTTAGCTTTTGTGGAAGTGGGGGGGATGTTCTCTACTCTTTGGTGTTAGAGTCCTGATAACTCAGTGGGTGATGCGAGTCAAACAAAAGATACTGGTCACTGTAGGTGGGTTTTCTGTAGATTTCTATTTCTAGCTTTCCCTCTTAATGATCTTAACGGCTTACTTTTTGTTTCTTTTCATTTTACAGGAGTCACCCAACTTAAAATCCCATCATAAAGCCATCACTTTATCCAGTCTTATCTCCTGGTGCCATGTGGCCAGTGATCTGGACAGCTCTTCGTACGTATGCCCCTTATGTTACATTCCCAGTTGCCTTGGTTGTGGGCACAGTGGGCTATCACCTTGAGTGGTTTATCCGAGGCAATCCATCCTTACCTAAAGAGGAAAAGAGCATTTCAGAGTTGAGAGAGGATCGCAGACTGGAGGAACTAAATGGAAATGATGTCACACAGGTCAGGAGCCTGAAAGACAAACTGGAATTTGCTCCCAGAGCTGTGCTGAACCGCAACAGACCTGAGAAAAGTTAAAACAATAGGAAAATATAATTAATGTATATTTGTATATGAATTGATGATGATGATGGAAAGTGATAAATTACTTATTTTACAAACCTTATGCAGTTATACAATGCAAATAGATATTATTCAGACACCATGGTATAGTGCTTTTTTAATAAACTGTTAAATACTGTTAATTCAGGATGGTTTCATTTACCAAAGATGGAATGAAGAAAATGAGGGAGTACTGTGTCTTTCCTGTGGTGAGAACCATGTCCACATTAAGATTTTTTTTTCTGCTAATCTTATTGCCCTTTAATTCAGGCATGAATTTTGGAAAAAAAAAAAAAAATACAGTATCTCAAGCCACACTTGTGTTTTTCAGTTTATCCTATCCTGAATCAAACTAAATGTTAACATTTTATTATGTTTTTTGGTTCCTTAAATTATTTCCTATTGAAAATAAAGATGATTAGGATGATTGATGTTAGTGTTTCATAATGAACTTGTTGCCTGATTGGTCTTTTTTCAGAATTCTCTTGACTATTTGCCCTTTTCTTTTTTGGGCTAAGTTGAAAGTGTGTTATAAGCATGACTGAACTGTTTCCTACAGGATCTAAAATAGGCGGACTTGATGAATAGCACAGAAGGCTTAAATATGTTCATGCTTTCTTTCTGAAATCAGTGTTGTGTGACCACTAGCTAAATAAAGACTATTGAAATACCCAGCACCTTGTTTGGAGTTGGAATGCATATCTTCATATTTTCTTGTGGATGTGAGATTTATATATAGCATCTTAAAATGTACTACTTCTGGAATTGTTTGTTGAAACAAAAAAATTAAGCAAGTCTGCTTTTGTATATTTGTATATGGAGTTCTGACTATTGAAAGCATTTTCTGAAATTGTCTTCCACAAAAGTATTTGTAGTTCATTTTGTGGTGCACTTGCAGCCAAGGTCCATTATAGCTAGTTTAATCTACTGTACCCTATATAATGTCTGTATGTTTTCTTCCTTCAAAATGCCTGGGAGTGTGTGTCTGTTGTATGTAAACTATGCATGTGTGGATTTGTATTGGCACTGTATGTTTGTGGATTCAGTTCCATCTCTTAGATTGCATTTGTGATGTTTAAGAGATTTACAGTGCATCCGGAAAGTATTCAGAGCGCCTCACTTTTTTCACATTTTGTTATGTTACAGCCTTATGCCAAAATTGATTAAATTAATTTTTTTCCTCAGCATTCTACACACAACACCCCATAATGACGTGAAAAAAATTTACTTGAGGTTTTTGCAAATTTATTAAAAATAAAAAAACTGAGAAATCACATGTACATAAGTATTCACAGCCTTTGCTCAATACTTTGTCGATGCACCTTTGGCAGCAATTACAGCCTCAAGTCTTTTTGAATATGATGCCACAAGCTTGGCACACCTATCCTTGGCCAGTTTCACCCATTCCTCTTTGCAGCACCTCTCAAGCTCCATCAGGTTGGATGGGCAGCATCGGTGCACAGCCATTTTAAGATCTCTCCAGAGATGTTCAATCGGATTCAAGTCTGGGCTCTGGTTGGGCCACTCAAGGACATTCACAGAGTTGTCCTGAAGCCACTCCATGATATCTTGGCTGTGTGCTTAGGGTCGTTGTCCTGCTGAAAGATGAACCGTCGCCCCAGTCTGAGGTTAAGAACGCTCTGGAGCAGTTTTTCATCCAGGATGTCCCTGTACATTGCTGCAGTCATCTTTCCCTTTATCCCGACTAGTCTCCCAATTCCTGCCGCTGAAAAACTTCCCCACAGCATGATGCTGCCACCACCATGCTTCACTGTAGGGATGGTATTGGCCTGGTGATGAGCGGTGCCTGGTTTCCTCCAAACGTGACGCCTGGCATTCACACCAAAGAGTTCAATCTTTGTCTCTTCAGCCCAGAGAATTTTGTTTCTCATGGTCTGAGAGTCCTTCAGGTGCCTTTTGGCAAACTCCAGGTGGGCTGCCATGTGCCTTTTACTAAGGAGTGGCTTCCGTCTGGCCACTTTACCATACAGGCCTGATTGGTGGATTGCTGCAGAGATGGTTGTCCTTCTGGAAGGTTCTCCTCTTTCCACAGAGTACCTCTGGAGCTGTGACAGAGTGACCATTGGGTTCTTGGTCACCTCCCTGACTAAGGCCCTTCTCCCCCGATCGCTCAGTTTAAATGACCGTCCAGCTCTAGGAAGAGTCCTGGTGGTTTCGAACTTCCACATATGGATGATGGAGGCCACTATGCTCATTGGGACCTTCAAAGCAGCAGAAATTTTTCTGTAACCTTCCCCAGATTTGTGCCTCAAGACAATCCTTTCTCGGAGGTCTACAGACAATTCCTTTGACTTCATGCTTGGTTTGTGCTCTGACATGAACTGTCAACTGTGGGACCTTATATAGACAGGTGTGTGCCTTTCTAAATCATGTCCAATCAACTTATTTTACCACAGGTGGACTCCAATTAAGCTGCAGAAACATCTCAAGGATGATCAGGGGAAACAGGATGCACCTGAGCTCAATTTTGAGCTTCCGAAGTTTGCAAGTTAGCAAAGGCTGTGAATACTTATGTACATATACAATACAATACAATACAGTTTATTTTTGTATAGCCCAAAATCACACAGGAAGTGCCGCAATGGGCTTTAACAGGCCCTGCCTCTTGACAGCCCCCCAGCCGTGACTCTCTGAGAAGACAAGGATAAACTCCCAAAAAAACCTTGTAGGGAAAAATGGAAGAAACCTTGGGAAAGGCAGTTCAAAGAGAGACCCCTTTCCAGGTAGGTTGGGCGTGCAGTGGGTGTCAAAAGAAGGGGGTCAATACAATACAATACACAGAACAGAACAAATCCTTAATACAGTATAATAATACAAATTTTAGAAGCACGGAGCAGAATTTAACTGTAGATGATATCCCATAATAAGATTTGGATATTTTTAGAGTCCTGGAGACCTCATCCATCAAGCTGCCTCCCCCTTTGGCCATTCCACGGCTGAAACGTTGCTCGGCCAGCCAATCCGATGAAAGGACCTCTTTTTCCTATGATTCCTGTGATCCTCCATCAGGGATGACTTTACCATAGGCAGGCAACAACTTGGCAGGTGGGCCGTGGCACCAATTGCCACATTTGAGTACCGAGAACAGAAACAGAATAGGTGAGGGTTAGTATTCAATTATAACTATCATGTTACTTATGTTTTAGTGCTAATGACTAACAACAGAGATGCAGTATGTACAGTTAATCAGCAGCTCTAGTCAGAATATGCTAAACTGAAGTAGTGAGTCTTCAGCCGAGATTTAAAGGCTGAGACCGAGGGGGCATCTCTTATAGAAGCAGGAAGACCATTCCACAATTTAGGGGCCCTGTAACTAAAGGCTCGACCTCCCACTGTTATTTTATTAATCCTTGGAATCATAAGCAGACCGTCATCTTGAGATCTTAATGTGCGCTCAGGTTTGTAAGTCATGATAAGTTCAGACAAGTAAGCCGGACATTGGCCATTTAATGCTTTATATGTTAAAAGGAGGATTTTGAAATCTGCCCTAAACTTAACCGGGAGCCAGTGTAAGGATTTAAGAACTGGAGTTATGTGTTCATATTTTCTTGTTCTTGTAATAATTCTTGCAGCCGCATTTTGGATTAACTGGAGGCTGTATAAAGAACAGTTTGAACAGCCAGTGAACACCGCATTGCAGTAGTCAATCCTACTAGAGATAAATGCATGAATTAATTTCTCACAATCCTGTTTATTTAGAAAGCGCCTTAATTTCCTAACATTTGTAAGATGGAAGAAACATGTTTTGGACAACTTTGTAATATGTGCTTTAAATGACATGCTAGAATCAAAGATAACTCCTAGATTGCGGGCTGATTCAGTAAAATGAATTGGGATTCCAACTGAGTTAAATGATGACAAAATATTCCCTCCAAAAATTAACATCTCTGTTTCATCTATATTTAAAGACAAGTAGTTCTCATTCATCCACTCCTTTAATTCACTAACACAACTAATTAAAGACAACATCGAAGATACTTCATTTGATTTAAATGAAAGGTATAACTGGGTGTTATCTGCATACGAGTGAAAATTAACATTATGTTTCCTAATGAGAGATCCCAGAGGAAGCATGTAAAGTGAAAACATTAAAGGTCCCAGTACTGAGCCTGCGGGACACCATATTGAACTTCTGTGTATAATGATGGAGTACTGTCAGCACATTTCTGTACGTATTGGAATCGATTTGATAAATAAGAACTAAACCAAGCGAGCACGGGGCCTGTAAGCCCAACATCGTTTTCTAGCCTGGGCAGTAAAATAGAATGGTCAGTGGTGTCAAATGCTGCACTTAAATCTAACAACATAATTACAGTGGAGTTTCCTTCATCAGAGGATATCAGAATGTCATTTACAACCCGTGTTAGTGCAGTTTCTGTACTATGACCAGTGCGAAAACCAGACTGGAATTTCTCAAATAAATTGTAATGCATAAGGTGTGACTGAAGCTGACTGGCGACTACTTTTTCTAGTTATTTAGAGAGAAATGGTAAATTTGAAATAGGCCTATAATTATTTAGTATGTGTGGGTCTAGGTCTGACTTTTTAAGTAAAGGTTTAATGACTGACACTTTTAGTGCATCAGGTACGGTGCCAGGCAGTAATGAACTATTGATAATGGTTAAAATAGGTGCTGCAAGAACATCCATGGCACTTTTTACTAGTTTTGTTGGCACTGGATCTAGGAAACAAGTAGTGGGCTTCATTTTAGTAATTAAAGTTAAGACTTCCTGCTCAGTTACAGGATTAAAATTACTAAAGTGCTTTCTCTGTTTTTTTATTTTTAAGAAATTTGCAAAAATCTCAAGTAAACTTTTTTTACGTTGTCATTATGGGGTGTTGTGTGTAGAATTTTGAGGAAAAAAAATGAATGTAATGCATTTTGGCATAAGGCTGTAACATAAAAAAATGTGGAAAAAGTGATGCGCTGTGAATACTTTCCGGATGCACTGTATTTCACCAGTGGCTAGTCACTTAAATTTAACTACATGCTAACACACTGCACCAAAGTGATTGCCCTCAGAATGTGGAGACTAAGGCAGAGTTTATACTTCACGTGACGCATGCTGCTGCGGACGCTCCTGCTATGCAAGCATTGTACTGTTTATACTTGCGCACGTACTTTACGTAAATCTGGAGTAATCCAGCAGGTGGCAGTGCGAGATATCATCACGGTGAGAACAGGTTTGGCTTCGCTGTGTTGTGAATTGCCTGAAACATCCATTAAATTCTGATGACACCTTACCACAATATCTTTGAAAAGGATGTTTAATGATTAAATCCATCAATCCAGGGATTTGTGCATTACAGCATGCATTGGGCACGAGGCTGAAACAATCCCTGGATGGGCATCAACTCATCGCAAGGTGAATACAAGCACTCACATACACTAGCGTCATTTTAGTGTCACCAAATCTGTATATCTTTGGAAGGAAACCGGAGCCAACTGTGGAAACCAAGCAGGAAAACATGCAAACTCCAGGCAGAGAACACCAGCAACGTGACTCCCTGCGAGACAGCAGTTCTACCTCTCTGCCACCGTGTCACCCCCATGTGTGTAGTTATTGACAGTATTCATTATTTAAATGAAATTAACAATTTATCTGTAAAATATAACATACATACTTTAATGCATTTCATCATGAAAGTGATATCAAGTATAAATCTTGGGATTCTAAATGTGCAGAGAGTTGGTATATCATACATTTAATGTGTTCTGTGTGGCAATCTATTGCTGTTTGCTGCTGCTGTCAGGTCCGGAGGAAGCCCTAGAAAAAAAGACGGCACAACAGACGGTATGTGAGACTTTTAAAATGTATCGTGTCATTACGATTGAGAATAAGCGACGCTTGAATATAAAAGCACCATGAATGCATTTGTATGTCAGCATTTTGCTTCACCACATCGAACCATTCATCAAACATCGAAGTGCGCACATTGATCTCGTAGGATCCGCAAATCAGCTGTAGGAAAGGTGCTATATTGCGCCCGACCCGACACAGATTCACACGGAGGCACGTGTAAAACAAAACAAATATTTATTTTTCTTCAGTTGGAGGGCACGTCTTCCCCGTGTCACCCAGCCACAACACAGTCCCCAGTGTACAAACACACAAAGTAAGCACACCACACTCCTCTCTTCTGGCACCACCACTTCTCCCAGGCAACCTTGTCCTCCACCCGACTCTCGCCGCTGAGTGGTGGTCGCTGGCTCCTTTTATTGGGTACCCAGAAGTGCTCCAGGTGCGTGATTGCTGACATCTGACTGCACTTCCAGGTGTGCCAAAACCAGTGCCAAAAAGGGGCCAGCAGCACCCCATGGCGGTGCCAGCAGGACCCAACAGGGCTGCACAGAACTCCAACCCCCATGAAGCTCTGGGGGAGTCCGAGGCACCGGTGCAACCCAGGGAGGCTGTCATCTAGCGTCCAGGGGGAGATACTGGGTTTCCCATCCCTGCTCCCCCGGAAGATATGCTGCAGGGTCGTCCTGGCCAGGCATGGGCTCCGGCCATCCATCACACAGTTTTCTGTCACATGTAGATAGTAACCAGAGACTCTGACGTCACATTCCAACTTTTAGCACACTGCGCCCCCTGACTTTTTGCTGGTACTGCAACTTCAACACATGTTGCATGAATTTCTGAGGACCTGCTCAGAGGACGCGTCAAATGAATGCAGGAAACACGTGGCAGCCATGATGCGGGCGCGTACGCGTTCTGAGTATGAAGTATAAACAAGCCTTTAGAAGAGCCATGGGAGTGCTTGTTAATTCAGTTACTCCCACTGCCAGGTTCTTTTGGATTTACAAGTATGTATGAAGAGTACATCTACAAAGAGAGTTATTTAACGGGTGATAATGCTTGTAATGGCTAGAGCATCCTAGACCCAAACCATTTTCCAGTTTTGCTGGAGTATTGTTTGTTGAGGTTTTTGCCAGTGTGGCATCTATGAATATCCCTTTAAGTCTATGGCACATTGCATATCGTTTTAATACCAGTATAACAGTATTTCTTTACAAAGGTTGCCTTTTGTTTAAAGCAGATTCTAAAGAGCCCATCAGTTTATGTGTATCCATATGGTAAGCCCATTTTTAGCAACAGGGCTTCCACTTAATGTAAAAATGGTAGAATCCCCACCAATCCCCCCTCTCCCTTTCAAGTAAAGACTTGTAAAACTAGCCTCTTAAGTGAAACTCAGGTTATAGTCGAGGCTTGTTCTCATTTATTACTGGATAAACTGGTCCTTGATAGTGAATCAGATTAAAGAGACCTTTGGAAAAAAGGCTGATGATGAGTGCATCCAGTTTCATAAGTCTTAAGGCAAAGGTCAGTTGTTAAAATTTTCTTTATGTGGATATAAAATAGTTAAAAATATGAAGGCTATAAGTTTTTAAAACATTTTTAATTACAAAGAACTTTAAATAGATGACAATTAAATAATTTTGGGCAGTTACAGTAGGCAATATCCTGTTGTCAAAATAATTGTTGAACAGAATTTGTTTTCCTGTAATTAAACAACATGTTTGCTTAATTATGACTGTGTTCTTTTTATAGACATCATCAGGAACTGACTTTTGTGTTTCAGAACCTTTATCAGCTCTGCTTTTGAGTTTCCTTCTCTTGTTTTGTCTTTGTATAACTTGTGCTAAATGAGAGGCTGATGTATACATTAGAAAAATACTGTACTTTTGGCGTTCTCTTAAAACAGTTTGTCTAGTTGATGTACAGTGCCCTCCTGCCAGAGCAAAATGTACATTTTTTGTTATAAAAATGCTAAGCATAACATGTTATTCAAAACTTGACATCTCAGGTCCCAGAATATTTCTTATTAATACATTATACGGAAATGTGACAAAAAAAAGACTTTTCCCCATCCCATTTTCTGCTTTACTGCATATTTGTAACAGGAAATGTTAAAAAAAAAAAATCATCAACCATAACGCTTTTAGATTAAAGAAGTCTTCAGTTTATTTTAAAAAAAAGAACACTATAATCTGTGTGAAAAAATAATTGTCCCCTTGGACTCAATAGCTGGTTATGTCACCTTTTGCAGCAGGAACTGCAACCAGGCATTTCCGGTATGTATTAAGCTCAGATTCCCACTGTGTTGGAGGAATTTTAACAAAGTGAGCTGCTTGTTTATGAGGTTTATGTGTGGACTTGGCCTTTCCTGAATGCTTCATTTTAACTTTTACTTGTATATTTAGATGATTTTCTTGGGTTGCTGCAAAAACATAGTTTGAAGTCACTGTTCCCACACCTGTAGGGAGTTAGTTGTGTATTGTAAATTGGGAATCTTCAATGGAAAAATATTGTTTTGAGGTACCCCTCTGTGTGAGCTTGAAATTCAGTAACTTTTCACACATTTTAAATTATGCAGTAATAAATATAAGCTTATATTGAGTGTGTTTTCATTTCACTTGCCTTTTTAGAGTGTAAGGAAACACTACCCTATTTGTTGATGTTTCTTGGTGGACCAGCAGGGATGTAACATATAGCTCTGCTTTCTTTAATTAAAGTTTATTTCTTTTGTTTCCTTAAACATTTGATCTAGATTTTTTTTTCTGCTGCATTTTGAAAGGAACAGAAAAAACATATTTATACAAGTCTACAGTTGAATTTCTAGGTAATCTACTGTTTAATATTCTCCTTAGTTGATAAGTGTCTTGATTAAAACAATAGCTTTGGATAGTCTTTTGTTGGCAATCTATTTTCATTTCATTAGGTTTTGGCAGTCTATTTTTTATTTGCATTGGCTGTTTTATGGCCAGCTATTGTAGATGTTTCGGTGTGCTGGTGTTCACTTATATTCAGTAGTCTGGTAGAAGTTGGTCATTGTAGGGCTCTAATAGCTTTTATCTTGTGGTTTTTCAGGCTGCATAGTACATAAACAGTGTAAAAGTCCACATGTTCAGACGAAACCATTATGTTCAAGCTTCAGGTAATAATAATAAACCAGCAAAAAAAAAAATACTGTGTTTAAAATATGCAGTTTGATGTGCTTTGCCATGTGATCAGGAAAGTGGTAAGTAAATCTGTGTTAGAGGGAGTGTATACACGCACTGTGTGCTGCCCCTATGGGTGTGCCTTAATTCACCTTTAATTGTACAATTTTAGTTAATAATGACACTAAGCTCAGTAGCTGCTTTGTTACATTTACTACCCAGTACTGCGTATAAATCCTTTGTTTCCTCCAGAATGGTTTGAATTTTTAGAGTCATGGGTTCCACTTGGAGCTGAAAACATTCCTTCAGGCTTGAGATACATGCCGACCCTTTTGCATTATACATTTCCTACAGATTTTCAGCCACACATTCATGCTGTGATCCTCTCATTCTATAGGGTGGTCCAGATCTAATTATGCAATTTTCATTACGCTATAACTTATTACATTTATTACATAGAAAATCACCCGAAAAATCCCGGACCATCGAGAAGTGTGCGAACTGACGACATGAAGAATCATCTTTGCACCGAACTGAAATCATCCCCGCATAAATCAAAGTCATCCAGATGATCTGGATCTGCATAATTAGATCTGGACCACCCTGTTCCTTATTCAGAAGATGGATTAAATTCATTTTTTCCTCAGGATTCTACACACAACACCAACGTGAAAAAAGTTTACTTGAGATTTTTGCAAATTTCTTAAAAATAAAAAAATTGAGAAAGCACATGTACATAAGTATTCACAGACTTTGCCATGAAGTACAACATTGAGCTCAGGTGCATCCTGTTTCCCTGATCATCCTTGAGATGTTTCTGCAGCTTAATTGGAGTCCACCTGTGGTAAATTCAGTTGATTGGACATGATTTGGAAAGGCACACACCTGTCTATATAAGGTCTCACAGTTGACAGTTCATGTCAGAGCACAAACCAAGCATGAAATCAAAGGAATTGTCTCGAGGCACAAATCTGGGGAAGGTTACAGAAATATTTCTGCTGCTTTGAAGGTCCCAATGAGCAAAGTGGCCTCCATCATCCGTAAGTGGAAGAAGTTCGAAACCACCAGGACACTTCCTAGAGCTGGCCGGCCATCTAAACTGAGCAATCAGGGGAGAAGGGCCTTAGTCAGGGAGGTGACCAAGAACCCGATGGTCACTCTGTCAGAGATCCAGAGGTCCTCTGTGGAGAGAGAAGAACCTTCCAGAAGGACAACCATCTCTGCAGCAATCCACCAATCAGGCCTGTATGGTAGAGTGGCCAGACGGAAGCCACTCCTTAGTAAAAGGCACATGGCAGCCCACTTGGAGTTTGCCAAAAGGCACCTGAAGGACTCTCAGACCATGAGAAACAAAATTCTCTGGTCTGATGAGACAAAGATTGAACTCTTTGGTGTGAATTCCAGGTGTCACGTTTGGAGGAAACCAGGCACCATCCCTACAGTGAAGCATGGTGGTGGCAGCATCATGCTGTGGGGATGTTTTTCAGCGGCAGGAACTGGGAGACTAGTCAGGATAAAGGGAAAGATTACTGCAGCAATGTACACAGACATCCTGAATGAAAACCTGCTCCAGAGTGCTCTTGACCTCAGACTGGGGCAACGGTTCATCTTTCAGCAGGACAACGACCCTAAGTACACAGCCAAGACATCAAAGGAGTGGCTTCAGGACAACTCTGTGAATGTCCTTGAGTGGACCATCCAGAGCCCAGACTTGAATCCGATTGAACATCTCTGGAGAGATCTTAAAATGGCTCTGCACCGACGCTTCCCATCCAACCTGAAGGAGCTTGAAAAATGCTGCAAAGAGGAATGGGCGAAACTGGCCAAGGATAGTTGTTCCAAGTTTGTGGCATCATATTCAAAAAGACTTGAGGCTGTAATTGCTGCCAAAGGTGCATCGACAAAGTATTGAGCAAAGGTTGTGAATACTTATGTACATGTGAATTCTCAGTTTTTTTATTTTTAATAAATTTGCAAAAACCTCAAGTAAACTTTTTTCACGTTGTCATTATGAGGTGTTGTGTGTAGAATTCTGAGGAAAAAAATGAATTTAATTCATTCTGGAATAAGGCTGTAACATAACAAAATGTGGAAAAAGTGTTGTGCTGTGAATACTTTCCTGTTTCTCTGTATATATATATATATATATATATATATATATATATATATACTGGACATACACACACCTTCATACAGTGTATGAGAGAACACATTAGTAAGTGAGGAACACAGGCTGAATTAAAGGTTTGCGAGAGATAAAGCTCCGGGAAAGAAACTGTTTAGATGTCAATTAGTTTTAGTTTTAATTTCCCTAAAGTGCTCACCAGAGGGGAGTTTTTGACATAAGTGATGACCTGGTTGAGATGAATCTGAGTGATCCTTTTGGCCTGGTTAGTGACACTAGATGCATACAGGTCTGCAACAGAAGCAAGAGCAAAGCCAAATATTTTATCATGAGGTTTAAATCATATTCTGACACAGTCTGCATATCACGATAGAAATCATGATCTATCCTACTCTTCAGTCATCTAGTTATAATGATCACAATCTCAATGTAGCCTCATCTTCTTCTTCTTAACTAACCGGAGTGAATCTTGCTGTGTGGTCCTCTGATACTGCAGCCTTTCCGGTTATTTAAGGTTGGCTGTGCTGTGTGTTACAAGGTGCCCTTCTGCACTACACTCTTGTAAAGATGTGTCACTTATGTGGCTGTGGCTTTTCTGTTAGTTTACATGAATCTGGTCATTCCTTCTTCATCCTTATTTTTTACAACAGCATTCTTGCCTTTTTTTTTTTTTTGTATTTATCATATCCCATAATATCATAACTGATTCATAATATCCCAACTGATACCGAGATGCTGTATCTGTATCTAGCACGAGTAGTATTGTAATGGTTAAAGTCACTTAGGTCATGCGTCACATCTGCCAGATGTGCATACTGAGTTACAGTGACATGACTGGCCATTTAGAAGAGCAGACTCATTCCACTAATGAGCTGGTGCGCCTAATAAAGTGGCCACACAGTGTATTTATGCCTCAATGTCAATTTTTTTTTTAAGTACATAGATATAAATTGTATCATGTAATCTGATGTTCTCATTCTTTTCTGTATACGTCTACATTTTCCTACAACAGTTTTCTGCAAGTTTAGAGATAAGAAGGTTGAATGAATGTTCCACGCAATGAGTACCCCACACCCCTAGACTAAAACCTCATCTAATGGTCACGTCCATAATAGCCGTATAAGATCTCTAGAAACTGGTCTGAACTGCTTTAAACAAACATGGAGGGCATGTGCACAGCTTAATATTCTCATATTATAGCATTGTTTTGTGAAGTGTTCTTCTAATTTGGGCTCAAAACTGTATATACAAGAGTTTGCACATCACTAGCAGGATGTGGTGTATTGTTTTGTGCCTTATACTTCAACATTAATGGCAGCAAGTTGTTAGGTGTTTCTTTTAAATACACAGATTGAATAGCCTAAACCCATTATTTTTTTGTTACAAAAACTCAACATCTTCCGACTTCTGCTGAAATGGGCGAAACTCCCTTGATCACTTGAGCTCTCTAGAACATAAACAGGATGTTTGAATCAGATAAACCGGTCTTTGTTAAGGAAACAGGCACCCAGGGGATGTTTGGCACTGCCCAATAAGGGAGAAAATGGTGAAGAAGGAAATCATTTGTTCTAAGCTGTTTTAACTGAATCAGATTTGGTGAAAGAATCAAATGAAGGTTTTAAGCCCTAGCCTATATGGCTGGGACCCAGACCAGAATAATCTGTATATCACATTTCACTGCACCGGCTTCAGACCTTCTTTTTTTTAAATTGTCATTTTCCAAAAGTGCTGGTGTGTTTTGCTTTTGTAATGCGTTGTCTGTTGTTTTTCTGTTGGGTTTTAACACCATCAAAATGTAACAATGTAAATGTCTGAAATGTTCGGGAAAAGTAACATTTGTAGTTTTTTTTTCATATCTCATATTTATTGGTCTGTGGTGGGCTGGCGCCCTGCTCAGGGTTTGTTTTCTGCCTTGCGCCCTGTGTTGGCTGAGATTGGCTCCAGCAGGCCCCCATGACCCTGTAGTCACAATGGGGGGTAGGAGAGAAGAGGAAACCTAAACATTTGTGAAGCCACAAAAAATTCACTAGAATTCCTGTATGGCTGCTTCAACCTCAGGGACAAGTTCATTCAGATGGTTCCACTGGTCTGGGTTTAAGGCAATTCCTTTCTTGCCCGGTTTTGTGTCTCCTCCTTGTCCATGTAGAACTCTCAGATATCGATAAGAACTTTCCCCTTGAAGCAGGACACTCTAACATATGGAACATGTTCTCTTCCTCTTCGCTGGCCACTGTTGCCTTCTTCTTGACAGCTGGTGAAGGTGCTGCAGTTATTTTACTGGAGCTGCTTTCACCCGTTTTCTGCTTCTTCTCGACTGGTCGCTTTGACTTTTTTGCCTTCTTGTCGTTTTCGTTTTCCAAACTACTGTCATTCAAACTTAAAGAATCTTTTTTGATTTTGGCATTTTTACTCCTTTACAGCCTTATAATCTTGATTATTTCACCAAGTGATAATTGATGCAGGAATGTAATGATCTGAGTTTTTTCACATTATTTGTGTGAAGCATCCTCCATTCTTACAGATCCCATCTTTATTGCAAAATTGCAATCTATAGAAAGAAGGGAAAACAGATCTGAAACTGTTTAGTGTCCAAAGGAATAAAACTCGTACAAAGACCAGGCTGAATTAGTGTACACACCCTTTAATAATGAAAGATTGTATTCAGAATCAACCAATCACAATAAGTTTCATCTCAAATAGTAGTTTGTATACACCTGACATCAATTCTGGTGGCCCTAACTGAGTTCAGATAAAGTTTGGCTGTTCCTGTAGGATTATTCTGACATCCTCTTGGTTGTAACATACTCCAAAATCCATTGTCTGCAAAGAGTTTTTAAATATGAACAGGATCTCATCATTGAAAGTTATCAGTTGGTACAGCGGTACAAAAAAGCATCCAAAGCATTAAACATCCCATGAAGCACGGTGAAGACAGTCATCAACAAGAAGAAAATATGGCTCAAGAGTGACACTACCAAGATCAGGACGTCCCTCCAAGATTGATGAGAAGACAAGGAGAACACTGGTCAGGGAGGCTACCAAGAGGCCCACAGCAACATTAAAGGAGCTGCAGGATTTCCTGGCAGGTAATGGTTGTTCCCTACATGTGACAAGAATCAGTCATATGTCTGGGGTATGGTGTAGGGTAGCAAGATGAAAGCCATTCCTCACAAAGAAAAACACCCAAGCTTGTCTAAACTTTGCAAAAAAGATACAATATACCTAGGCTCCCAGGACCATGTAGAAAAATGTACAGGTATTATGGTCTGATGAGGCCAAGGTTGAAGTATTTGGCCATGATTCCAAAGGGTATATGTTTGCCGCAAAAGTAACACAGCACATCATCAAAAGAACATCATTCCCGTAGTGAAGCATGGTGGAGGCAGCATCTTGCTTTGGGGCTGCTTTTCTTCAGCTGGAACTAGGGCTTTAGTCAAGGTGGATGCTTTAATGAATAGCTGCAAGTATTAGTCTATTTTGGCACAAAACCTTCAAGCATCTGCTAGGAAGCTGAAGATGAAGAGGAACTTCACCTTTCATCATGATAATGACCCAAAGCATACATCAAAGTCAACAAAGCAATGGCTTCATCAAAGGAGGATTACTGTTCTGGAATGGCCCAGCCAGAGCCCAGACCTTAATCCAATCCTTAATCCCAGCCCCACCTCTCTTGTGGGCAGTTATGGCTGCTGTAATGCTGTAATACTATAATACAATATTTCTGTGAGATGTTACAATGTAATATCTAAAAATACTCATATGTTATTATATATACTGTGATTATTTCTGTGCTTGAGTATTGCAGCCTTAGCAGCTACACTGGGGTCTGCTGCTGTAGGTGTGTAGCTAGACTCAACTGATAGTTTGTATTTTGCTTTGCACCTTCCCCCAGCATAACCTATCATCTGTTGTTGAGGAGCAAAAGCTTTAGATTTGTCAAAAATTTTGATCTCTGGTTTTCACGACTTTCAAGGTACCCTGATACCGAAAACTTTGATATCTCGATGATGGGTATGTGTCTGCCTATGTTTGTTTGTGTCAGTCTAGAGCTAAAACAGCTGGACAGAAAAATATCATACTCAAAACCTAGGATGAGATGAAGATGTGTTGACTAGTTTTTGAGCAAAATCGTGCAAGAGAAAGAGGCACTCTAAAGAGATAGGTTAGGAGAACACGCTGATATAGCGCATTGCCACCACATGACAAGCCAACTCACGATCCCAGATTAGGACCTGAATGCAGCCATGCAACAGGTGACACCTCAGCACCACACTAGTTCAGATGGAGTGGAACAGTGTGAGGTTTCTTATGGTGGCTGGAGAGCTAATTCTGCCATCAACCTCCAGGTTTTCCCTTCAGGTTGGAGGGCCTACATGCAGGGCTGGATGCAGATTAACGTCATGCCCAAGACAGAGAAATTGCAGGTTAAGGGCCTTACTCAAGAGCCCAACGAAATAGAGTCACTTTTGGTGTTTTTATGGGATACGAACTGGCAACATTCCGATTATCAGTGCAAATCCCTAGCCTCAGACCCACAACTCCGGCCCTACAAGAACCCTCAAATACCATAATTCTGCAATTAATTATGAATTCTCATTGATTGCTATACCTATTTTATGATCAGAAAGATCAGCATCAGAGCAGTAAATAATTACTGAAATCGTATAGAATAGTTTGGGTAGCTTAGTTCTAAGGGTGCAAAGCCTACTGACGCTCACAACGAAATTTTTCAATTGTTTTGTAGCAGCACTTGCCAACCCTTTCTTAAGTTAGTGTTATGAAGACATTAAGTTGTCAAACATTTTAAACAGTAACATTGTATGACAGAAATGCTGTTTAACAAGGAAGCACATTTAGGTATTAGCTGGTTAAACGCATAAGCAATATATTTAGTTTTAAGAAGATTTCTGCTTTGGTACAAATATATAAATAGTAATGTATGTTTTGTTATCGAAGTTGTACCTTCGTTAATTTGTGGTATTAAGCTTTTTTGTGAAATGTGGCCAGATTCATTTATTCATTTATGCTCGGCATCTATCTCTGCCTTTACATGCACACATAGCCCTGTAGGTTCTGTGGCTGGAGGCAAACATCGAGGGCTCTGCCACTGGAGGTCTTCAGCCAGACCCTATTGATTTTTTTTTTTTTTGTTTAGATACTCATAAGTCCGTTTTCAGCTCTGCTGCTTATCAGTAGATGTTGCTATAACATACATTCATACATACTGTAGTCCAACCTACTTCATCCAATTTAGGCTTATGGGATTGGAGCCTATGCTGGCAGCACTAGGAACAGAGAGGGAAACAACCTTGGACAGGATGCCAGCTTATCACAGAGCCCATTCATGCACACACCCACACACACAATTTATTTTCACAGATGTGGGAGGAAAAGCTGCCTGGACACGGGATGAACATGCTAACAGATAATGAATGATCTGGTGTGGGATTAAAACCTAGAATGCTTGATCCATAAAGAAGTGGTGCTAACCACTATGCCACTCTGCTGTCCATTGCTGTAAAATATTTTATAAATGTATTGTCCTAATGTGTTTCCTTATTGTTGGTTCCTGGAGAGAATGCTGTGAAATATTGTGTGGCTGTCAATGAAGATTTTAACTTCTACTGTACATCATACAGCGCTAAAGCCCATGAGGTGCACTCTTCTTTCATTTCTCTAGCTTTTCTTGTGAGCAGTGAAAAAATGCAGTGGGGAGTTTCTGAAATGAATCATACACAGTTTATACGGACAGTTTAAATAATCATTATTGTTATAGTTTTTAGATTATAATATTTATATTTGGCTCTTTTGGATTTGTTTTTATGACTACAAAAATTGTCCATATGTTTAGATTAAAATTGAAAAAACAGATACTGTCAGCATATGATAAAGGCTGGTGAAAGTTTAGTGGCATCACAAACTGAGGTTATCTCCTAGTGTTTTAGATAAAATACATTAAAAGTTTTATGGGTTGTTAAGATCAAGAGCCTAGACATGCTGTACTGTATATAAAACTCAGCAAAAAAAGAAACGTCCTCTGACTTTCAACTGTTTTTACTTTCAGTAGACTTAATGTGTAAATATTTGTATGAACACTAAAAGAGTCAACACCATAAGACATAAACTAAAAATGTTTCACAATGTGTCCCTGAATGAAGGGAGGCTCAAAATCAAAAGTACCAGTCAGTATCTGGTGTGGCCACCAGCTGCTTGAAGTACTGCAGTGCATCTCCTTCTCATGGACTGGACCAGATTTGTCAGTTCTTGCTGTGAGATGTTACCCCACTCTTCCACCAAGGCACCTGCAAGTTCCTGGACATTTCTGGGGGGAATGGCCCTAGCCCTCACCCTGCGATCCAACAGGTCCCAGACGTGCTCAATGGGATTGAGATCTGGGCTCTTCGCTGGCCATGGCAGAACACTGACATTGCTGTCATGCAGAAACTCACGCACTTTTTGCCACTCCTGTCTGGTCCAGCGAAGGTGGGTTTGTGCCCATAGGCGGCGTTGTTGCTGGTGATGTCTGGTAAGGACCTGCCTTACAACAGGCCTGCAAGCCCTCAGTCCAGCCTCTCTCAGCCTATTGCGGACAGTCTGAGCACTGATGAAGGGATTGTGTGTTCCTGGTGTGACTCGGGCAGTTGTTGTGGCCATCCTGTACCTGTCACGCAGGTGTGATATTCGGATGTACCGATCCTGTGCAGGTGTTGTTGGTCTTCCACTGCGAGGATGATCAGCTGTCCTTTCTGTCTCTCTGTAGTGCTGTCTTAGGCGTCTCACAGTGTGGACATGGCAATTTATTGCCCTAGCCACATCAGCAGTCCTCATGCCTCCCTGCGGCATGCCTAATGCACGTTCACGCAGATGAGCAGGGAGCCTGGGCATCTTTCTTTGGGTGTTTTTCACAGTCGGTAGACAAGTCTCTTTAGTGTCCTGCGTTTTTAGAACTGTGACCTTAAATGCTTACTTTCTGTAAGCTGTTAAGGTCTTAACGACCATTCCACAGGTGCATGTTAATTAATTGATTATGGTTAATTGAACATGCATGGAAAACATTGTTTAAACAATTTACAATGAAGATCTGTAAAGTTATTTGGATTTTTAAAACATTATTGTTGAAATACACAGTCCTGAAAAAGGGACCTTTCTTTTTTTGCTGAGTTATAGTCCTACTGCTTCTTGATGTGATACACTAGGGAATGCAGTGCCATCCTCTACACCGATAACATGTGTGGCGATCTGAACAAAGATATTATTTTTATTTTTTTATTAGTCTTTTTAGTTTTTTATTAGTCTTTTATTTGCACACTGTCACCGACAAGAGGTTTCAGCACTATTTGTTAAATAACGGGATTTATACCTTAAATGTAAATTCAAGGGCCAGCATGGTGGTGTAGTGGATACTGCTGTTGCTTCAGCGTGATTTGAGCTCAAATCCTGGTCCTGAGTTGAGTTTGCATGTCAACTCAGTTCCAGGAATGTGCTCTGTGGTATTTATTTTGAAATCATTTTTATTTTTACCTTCTTCTTCTTCTTTCGGCTGCTCCCATTAGGGGTTGCCACAGCAGATCATCTTTTTCCATATCTTTCTGTCCTCTTCATCTTGCTCTGTTACACCCATCACCTGCATGCCCCCTCTCACCACATCCATAAACCTTCTCTTAGGCCTTCCTCTTTTCATTTTGCCTGGCAGCTTTATCCTTAGCATCCTTCTCCCAATATACTCAGCATATCTCCTCTGCACATGACCAAACCAACACAATCTCGCCTCTCTGAATTTGTCTCCCAACCATCCAACTTGAGCTGACCCTCTAATGTACTCATTTCTAATCCTATCCATCCTCATCACACCCAATGCAAATATTAGCATCTTTAAATCTGCCACCTCCAGCTCTGTCTCCTGCTTTCTGGTCAGTGCCACCGTCTCCAACCCATATAACATAGCTGGTCACACTACCATCCTGTAGACCTTCCCTTTCACTCTTGCTGATATTCGTCTGTCACAAATCACTCCTGACACTCTTCTCCACCCATTCCACCCCTCCTGCACTCTCTTTTTCACCTCTCTTCCACAATCCCCGTTACTCTGTACTGTTGATCCCAAGCATTTAAACTCATCCACCTTCGCCAACTCTACTCCCTGCATCCTCACCATTTCACTGACCTCCCTCTCATTTATACACATGTATTCTGTGTTATTCCTATTGACCTTTATTCCTCTCCTCTCTAGAGCATATCTTCGCCTCTCCAGGGTCTCCTCAATCTGCTCCCTACTCTCGCTACAGATCACAATGTCATCAGCAAATTGACTACAAATATAAAACACAAAATAATTGATCACATAAGTAAAGTATTCTCCACATTTAATATGACCACTTACATGATCACTGGAGCAGACACTTTGTTTTAGAAATCATATGATTAGCTCACCTGTCTGGGATGTCTCTGTATCTGTGGTGAGTCAGTACTGTATTATGGCCTAAACCTACTTAATGAAGACAAACAAACTCTCCAAGCAACTCCATGATTGAAAAGCACAAGTCACGGAATATCCCTTGAAGTCTTGTTAATTCAATCATTTTGTGTTTTATTTTCATAATTAATTTAGATCACTTTCTACAGATCTTTTTTCACTTTTCCAATAAAGAGTCTTTTTCAGTTATGTGACCAAAATTTTTATAACAATATTTTCAACCCTGCCTAATCTAATTCAGGCTTTTCTGGGAACCACAGTTTGAGCCTTTCTCAGCAGCATTGAACACAAGGTAGGAACAATTCTAGTCAGATGTGTAAGAAAGCAGGTCTATGAAAGTGTGCATTTTAAACAAATAAATAATGCACTCATATTTTCGGTTGGGGTGTAGGTTGTGTGCCAAAGTGGCTCCAGAGGCAGATGTGGGAGCGGATGATCCCACATGTATGTGTGATGTGTGGGGTTGACCGGATTCCTTATTAGCGCTGAAGCCACTTGCATTCCATGGGGTTTTTAAAAGAACCGAGGTATAAGAAGGACAGGAAAGGAAACAAAGAGATGAGAGACAAACAGAACTGTGAGTGAGTGCAGTATCGGGTGCCTGAGCCAAGCCAGTTCCAGAAAGAGGAAGCAGAGCGGTCAGTGCTCTATGGGTGGATCATTACCTGCTAATTTACTGGAGGAGTGCGTACAATGATGCTGGAGTCCTCCTTAAAGATCCAAAGGATGCAATGAGCATGTAAGGGATGATGGGAAGACGGCTGGCTCTGAATGGTCTGGCAGATGGCGATGGAGGTAGCCAAGACAGGGGTTGAAAGGGAGAACCGTAGTTGCTGGTGTCCCTGTCAGCTGAGCAATGTGTTGGATGAGCTGGAGAAACAGGAAAGAGGAAGTTGCACTGGGTCCAGTGTAAAGAGAAAGAAAAGTAAGGACCCAACGATTGTGCTTTATTTTTGGATTATTTATTAATTTTTAAATAACTTGTTGTCACTGATTTTTATTGGATTATTTATTTACTGACTAATTTTGAGCACTACACTTTGCACAGTTTTGTTTGATTTTAATAAAAGCACTTCAATACTTTGCACCAACCCCTTGCTGACTGAGTGTGTCCTCATTTGCCCGGCTCATCCTCTGGCGTGTTATCAGCAGTTCCGGGTTCAAGAAGCTCCTGTAAGAAACCAGGGATGGTAGAGCTGACCTGGACCGTCACAGGATGCCAAGGTCTCCTCACTCATACTCCAATTTAGAATTAATTTTAACCTAATCTACACATTTTTAAGATGTGGAAAAAAAAAAACTAGAGCACCTAGATAAAAATCCACATAGACACAGAGAAAACATGCAAACTCCTCAAAGACAGTGACCAGACACAGAAGATGAGGGAAATATACAACTAACCACAGTGCCAACATCATCACTTCATTTTAAAGTATTTTAATTTATTTTTGGCAATTCCATTTATTAAAATATGTAATTTAAAAGTGCATAGCTCCTATTGAAACTTGCAAAGTTTTAATTATTCATGATGTTGTACTTGAAGTGCCATTCTTGTTTCGGTCCCGATTACAAAATGCATTGTCATTATATTTGAAGAAAATGATAGATCCTTGTATGGTATTCTTCACTCCCTGAATGCAAATAAAGTCAAAATCAATTGTATCCACCAGCCTCTGATGAAAAAGCCTTAATGAGAGGGATGTAATCTATTTTTTAACGTTAAAAAAAAAACACAAAAAAAAAAAAAAACTGATCAATAAGCGTTAGCTGGACTGTGGATATTTCATCCGAAAGATGTGGGTGTTGGATTGATTGATGATTCTCAGTTGGCTCCTCTGGGGGTGAGAGTGCCCTGTGATAGAGTTTGGTTCCTGTCTTATGCCACAGAAAGTGGGTTTAAAAATGCACGGGAGGAAGGATGGGCCATGGAATGTTTTGCTGTGCTCTTTTCTTAAAGAAACCATTCCTCAGCAGTATGTCACAAAGCAGTAACTGTGCAAAATCTGTGTTAGCAAAGGAGAATGAGGTCCAGATTAAACAATCAAGATACCAAAAAATATGTGAGCATGAGTGTGTATGTGTGTGTGTGTGAGAGAGAAAGAGAGAGGCCAAGTGTTCTTACTGTACTAGAATGCTGGATATTTCCTTTAAAGCCATAAGGTCTTTGCATATTGTCTGGGTTTCCAATTAAGCAGCAGTAAAGTTGTATTCCAGTAGGTAAATATCGTCAGCATGACACACTGGATTAATGTGTACGCCAGTTAACATTCTGATAAACTTTAAAATAATCTCTTTTTCCCAGAGGCAACAGAAATAAAATTGTATAGAATAATCTAGCAAGAATAACAGAATTATATTGTAGAAGATTGACATTCTCTGGGTAGATATGCATTTCATATGATGTCTACTGTTATTTCATCAGGCTTGTAAATTACATATATTTTTATATATGATATTCATCCCAATTATATTTTATCTGTTATTACTATTCTAACATAGCATTACAATCCCACTCAATACAATTAAGGTGATGAAGGCCCGACTCTATCCTGGAACCAACTCTGGAAGGTCATTAGTCTATTGCATTGCCAATTCATGTACCCTCACACTCAGCCAGTTTAGAACCACCAGTTCACCCAATATGTGGGAATGTGGGATAAAACCCAATGCAGACATGGAGTGGAGACATGGAGTGGATGCATTGCAGTGCCTCACATTGTAGTAATTAATATATTTTGCAGAAAATTTTAAGTTATTTTATGTTTCTTTTTTGTTAAATCTGCTAGTGAAGGTTTCTAATGATTTTGTTTTTTTTGTCACAGTTTATGTCTTTCTTATCCTATCTTGTTCTTTTTTTTACATGATGTGATAAGATGTGTCTCTTGACTGTGATCGTCACTTCAAATATGACAGTATAAATAACTCGTATGAGGGTAAATCAAAAGTAAAGGCAATTTGAAAATTATGTGGTGACCGCAACAGATTGAAGTTGCCACAATACAACATGTTCATAATGGCTTATTGGTAGTTCGAACATGTTCAGCACAATGCTCTCCCATTAGTCTAATTGAGGCTAAGGTCAAATAAACATGGACACTCCTCTGTAGGATTGCATCATTGTTGAACAATGCACAGTAGTGAGGTTTTTTGGGTGGAGAGAATGAAACCTGCTAAAAGTCACCAAAGGTAATGACTAACGAAACCACAGTGTGTGAAAATTCACAGGCTGCAGCATCTCAAACAATCTCATCTCAACAAGGCGCGACCAAAGTGAAGAATTACAAGACCATCTTAACACACAAAGAAAAAGCATGCTGACCATTCTTCCACATGTGCCAGGGAAAGTTGATGCAGAAAGATTGGCGCAAAACACCATCTATACCCAGACTCAAAAGGAACCAAAGCTGAAGTACATCTACTTTGATTCTGCAAACTGTTGAGTGTATCTTAGTAGTTAGGACAAAGCTATCCAATGTATTTTGATTATTGGCATCACTGTAATTTAAAAGTAATAACCTTTGTGAGGGACAGGTTTTTAGCTGGATTAGGTTTCTTTTCCTCAATTTAGTAGTAAAGGTCAGAGCCACTTCACTCTCACACACACATGCACAGAAGCTATTGGGGGGCGGGGGTAAAGCAGTGTATGGTAGTTGTGAGCAAATCAATACCACCATAACTGTGCAGACACTAGAAGCTCAGTAACTAGCTAAACAGTTTATCTATCTTGACCACATTGATTGAAAGATCATAATTCATAAGTCATGTGCCTTTTTCTATAGGAGAGAAAAAGATCAAACTAAGCTAGCATCTATTTATGTTTTGTGTTGTATATTATTGTTCTTCATCTATTTATACTTCCATGTATCGATCTTCTGTTATCTTTGTGTTATGAATAAATTGTATTACTTGGTTTGGGTCATCTGTTGAAAAATAGTCTATCACCACATCTGAACCACAAACAGAGAAAATTAAATTATTTAATGAGAACCTTCACTAATTTATGAACTTTGTTCATAAAATGTATAGAGGGCACTGTGTGGCTTTCTACGAAAGAAGACAAAATGGTTAAAAAGGGAGATGGAACAGGCAGAGTCAGTCAAATAGTGAGTGATAAACTGACGAGACTGAAGAGGTGAAAGGTGTGGAATTGGACTGCATACATTTAGAATGAATAAAACAACAGAACTAGTAGTCAGGGCTTTCTCCATGGCCGCAGCAATGGATAAGTAGTAATCAGGAATGCAAATGGTTATTGCTAACTTCATTTTCATGCCATCATGTAAGTTCAAGACAATTCCCTTTTTATTTTATTTGAAACAACTAAGAAGGATAAACCTTCTATATTTTATATTTTTATTATTTCAACAATCCACATTATCTTCCTTTCTTCTTCTACATGGAAAGATGATACAATAAAAATAAATAAATGAAGATCTCCTATTCAGAGATATAAAACAACAGTCTGGAATACCAATGAGAAAAATTCTCTGAGGCCAGAAAAATTTTATAAAATCAGAATTTCACACCAGTCAGAGGTCCCTGAAGTTACTGAATCAAAGTCAAGTCATTAAATCAGGTGATGCTAATGTACTGTATTTCTGTGTAAATGCTGGTCTCCATGATGTAAATCAGGTTGCCCATAGCTGCCATGACAGGCTACGGATCCTATGAATGCAGATCTGTCATCCAAAGAGCACTTTAATTAATATCTGACTGCGACCTTGCAGGTAGGGTGCTGGCATCCATCCTAGAGGCCCCAGGTGTAAGTTCCCTCATGTAATTGGTTTCATCTCTCTGGGTTTCATAAAAGTAAAGAGCACCTGGATATCCAGTACTGTGTGCCGCTTACACTGAAAGCAGACCAGTCCTAATCGACTTAATTTTCCAAGTGGGCTGATTTAGGTGCTTTATGAATTATGACAACAGCTGGAGCCAGCGTCAAACAAAGCACACCCTTTGAAGAATTGTTCCAGGAAATCTTTGCTTGATGTATTGTTTAATACTGACATCTGACCTTGCTCTATTCATTAGCATTTAGTCAATGAATGAATAGTAAATTGTACTGGATTGATGCATTCTTTCCAGCACAATCAATTTACTGGCAACCGAAAATGTAAAACTTTTCTTATCTGTAATACAGGGAAATGGGCTCTGAAATGTAAGTCTTTTATTTTTTCTTGTTTTGTGAAATCTCCTGTCCAATTTTTCTGATTCATGATTTAGTTTGAAGTTGTCTCTTGGGAGATCAAAGTGTTGTGACACATGATACTGCCTTGCTACTCAATTACAGGAGATCATTAATGGCAAAGTCTGATCCGCAGTGTGAAATGTTCTGCTGAGGTCCCAGAGTACTGGCCTGAAATTGATTCACGAGGCGTCGCTTAGTCATACAGCAGATGATGAATTCAGTAGTCACAGTGACCTGTTCTCTTTTTGGGAAGGACACAGTCCCTAAACTCTGATAAGAGCTGCCAAGACAATACAATGCCCAGCCACACAATGCTTGCAGCCACACACCATTGTTGCTGTGTAATGATTTTTCTTTTGGATGCCGCTGAGAATTACAATGGGAGCTTGGGAAGCAGGTATCGCCGCTGTTCTCGGAACTATGAACAAACACAAATATGCTGCTGGGGCATCCAGGTATTGTAGCGAGCACACAGAGGGCCTACCAATGTCAGGCTAGATCCCTGATGGAATCATTAAGCTTTGACAGAGACATATTATCGTTAGAGCAGAATGGCTGTCACTTTGTAGTTTTTCATAACTTCAGGTGTCCAAGGAATGAAAATGAAGGAAAGATTCAAACACAGGGGCCGAGTGTGATGAAACTGTAAACAACGAGAAAAGGAAAAGAAATGTAACATAAAATAAGCAGCTAAAAATGCACTGTTCCAACCCTCATTTAAAATCTGTAATGAACAGTAACATGGTTACAGCTGTTGCCTCACGGCTTCAGGGATCAATTGCCACACTAGTTACTGTTTATATATTCTCCCTAAGTCTGTGTGAGTTTTCTCTAGGTGCTCTAATTTTCTGGTGTGTCCACAAAACATGTGCTATGTTGATTGGTAAATGTAAATTGGCCTTGTATAAATGAGTGCGGGTGTGTCTTGAGTTTTGCAAGACATCCAGATTTTCGTCTCTTTATAGAGGTGTTCCTAAAGATCCCTGGACAGGACGCCATATGTCCCAATTTATCACATAAAATATGAAAATGAGTGAAGAAATGCAAGAATGTACAAATGAATGAAAGGCTACATTTGTGGAATTAAAGCTGTATGCCCAGCGCAGACTTTCCGTGTCCTAATCTACAGCTCTCTTAGTAGCTGTGCAGTCTTATGGTGAGGCTGCTTGAAAAGCTTCTGTTTGGTAGACTGGTCAGCATTAGAATCTTGTCTGTAGAGTGGTAATGTCATGTCTACAGCCCGCTGAAGAAGAAGGTCATCCATCCTATTAGACAAACCTAATCCTTGTCTGCAATAGAAAACTACAAAATGAGGACACATTAAAACAACCGGCACGTAGTATGACCATCAAATGTTCAGACATGTAAACAGGGTGACTATTTTGGCCAGACTGGTAGGTGAGAAATCATATATAGTGACCCTCCATCCACTGCAAAAGTTTGCCCCCTGGGCTCTAATCGCTAACAAAAAAGTGGACTGCCTGTGTACCATAAGAACGGAAACTAGAGCGAAGGTCACTAAACAATGTCAGGATACAGGAAGCAATATGAGGGACAGCACACCATTTCCTCCTAAAACTTTCACGGGCCTAGTGACTGGCTGCCCTGACAAGCTGAGATTAACATGGGAGTGAGAATGACTTGCAGTAAGTGGTATGGAGTTATCTCTACATCGGGATAAGAGGGGGAAGAATAATAAAATGGAGATTAATGTTTAAACACATTGCGCTTGCATTGACATCATGCCCTCATGTTGAAATGCTAAGGATTTCATCATAAAAGCCAGTCATTGCATTGACTCAGACAATGACATGGTTTATGGTTCAGAGCTGATTTTTAATTTGTTCCTAAGTAACCCTGGCCACTAAAAGTGTACATGTCCAAGATATGTCCTTTACAGTGTAACCTCAGTTTGCAAGCATAATTCGATCCGGAAACGTGCTGGTATATCAAAGCGAATTTTCCCATAAGAAATAATAGAAACTCAGATGATTTGCTCCACAACCCAAAACTATTCATATAAAAATGATTAATACAAAATATAAAGTAAAAATACATAAAACAGAATAACCTGTACTTTACCTTTGAAAAGAATCATGGCTGGTGTGAGTGAGTTTCTAAACTCTTGTGGGATTCCACCCAACGGGATGACACGCAGAAGAACATCCCGAAGCAACTGCAGGCTCCCAGCACTGTAGCAGTTCGCCATAAAAGTGAAACTGAACAGATTGCGGACATGCTATAAGCGCCTGCCGTTGATGGGTGATACAAGGAACAAGGAACATTATAAATGTACAGGGCATAGTATTACTTGGCCACTAACCTGGCCATGACCCCCCTGCCTGACTGCTGTGTTTGTGTATAGGAGAGTGGCAGATCTCGCTACAATAAATAACTGCACTGTTCCTATTTCAAGCTGAATAAATCTTGTGTCGCTAAAGTACTGAGACTCAGCTTCGTGTTTTGGGGTGCAAGACTGGGACTTGCACGTTGCAACACACGCATGTGGTCACAATGCTATAGTAAATAGTATATGCTCGTATGGATGTTGACTATATGAGTGAGGCATGCCGACTGAGCCCGAGCATGGGAGACGGTTACCCTCAATCCTGCAGCGAGAGAGAGAAGAACCATCAGCTCAGTTGTGATCACATGGCGCTCGGCAGACAAAGCGTATACATACCACTCGTATTGCAAGACCTCACTCGTTTATCAAGTCAACATTTATTAAAAATTTTAGCTTGTCTTGCAAAACACTTGCAAACCAAGTTACTGTACTTGCAATCCAAGGCTCCACTGTACTTACATTTGCTATTTCATACTATATCATTGAACGCAGGAACTTTTACTGGTGTTGGTTCTCAAATACACACAGACATGTGTATTTATTTATTTATTTATATATACAGTATATCTTATATATAAATGTCTACGCATGGAAGTGTGTGTATGTCTGTCCGGCCCGGAAGTGAGAGGTGGAGTCGGGGTAAGGGCTCCGTCTCTGAGAAAACAGAAAACTCGCTTAGCCGCTAATAACACAAGCGAGGCCTGCACATCAGCAAAACAAAACCTCAGAAGAAAGACAAAGTCACTTAGCCTCTAGCATCGGCAAAACAGTATCCCTTTTACTTTTCCTCCCACCGATAATACGCAAGCAAGGTGAGCGTGTCTGCAAAACAAAACCTCAGAGGAAAGACAAAGTTGCTTAGCCGCTAACATCAGCATAACAGGATCCTTTTTACTTTTCCTTCTGCTGCTAATGCACAAGCGATGCGAGCACATTGTCAAAATGAATCCTCCTAGGAGAAAGATGACCAGAGTAGTTCCTTTCAACTACCTGACATCTCTACATTTCAATTTTTTTTCTGAGAATTTCAATAATTTCTAAGACCCTGGTTTTTTTACAGCACGGGCTTACGCAGGTAGTATATATATATATACAGTATATATATAAAATGTTATGTAATGTAAAAGATGTTATGTTCTTTTATGTAAAAGATGTTATGTTCTTTAACAAAGTCAGACAGGATACACTGGTCAGTGTATTAGAGTCATATTTTATGCAACTTTATTAGAAAGAAAGTTCCTTTAAGAAAGACAAAAGCCCAAGGACCACCTGGAATACGTTTGTGGATCACACATTGAGAACCATCACTCCTAAATACTTAATGCTTCTGAATTATTATTCCAGATACATAAAAATAGTGCAAATACAATTAAATGCAAGTCATCATGTCGTCACTAGAAATATAGAGTATTCGTTTTAAAATGTTCACTGATAATGGTACTCAGTTCATTTCAACTGAATCTGCAAAGTTTTGTCAGATTAGGGTATTCAACTACCCTGTGTAGTTCACATTTTTCACAATCAAATTGAGCATTTAGCTTATTTAAAATTCGTGACAAAAGCCCAGAGTCTAGTCCTGAACTCTTAATGTTAGGTCAACAAATACACATAAGAGTTCAGTTTATAGAGGATAAATTGCAACTGGGAATCTTATCTTTGAAAGAGGTAGCTGTAAAGGATAGAAAAGTGAAAGAAATTTATAAGTAATTTTTGGCAAAAGATGTTCTGCATGCAGCTTTTTGCAACCTGGAGGGCAGTACTTCTTAAACTTGATGGAATGAAGGAATGGCAAATGGCCAATACTTCAGCAAGTACAACAGATGAGTCAAGTTTTTATTTGTCCAGAATAGCTCAGATCTACACCAAAATCGACATCACTATCAATCAGTACCTGCAACAGAGCCAGAAGACAAACAAAATGAAGATAGTCTACCTCAGCTTCAGAAGGGTCTTAAGTTACCTGTAACTACAACACCATTATCGCCAAAATGCTCTTTGCCTGACATGGCTGACGAGATCACTCTAATTGGAGCCCCTCAAAGGTTCAAAGTCACATTAAGATGTGGAATAATCAACCCCTGCATGATATTCTGAATGATTGTAACTGTGTAAAAAGTTACTTTGTTTGTATATATTGTTACACACATGCACTACAGGAGTGTGTTGGAAGCTCGGCTCATAATGTAAAATGGGGGACAGCTTTAGATGAGACAGTGTTTTAAACGTTTTCCCCATCTAACCCTAGACTGTAAGAGGAGCCCTCCAAAAAGCCATGACTATGCCTTCAGTTTGCCCTGGAAGCTACGTCCTGGTCACCCTGCTATATAAGAAACAACATGACAGGAAGGAGGCATTCATTTATTGGACTGCATCTGCTAGACCTCAACTGCACTCAGAAGCATTTGAAGCTGGATCACTGAAATAATCTCAATTTGTTGCTCCTTTTCTAATTTTTTTCCTTTGTGTTATTATTTTGATTTTCCTTTGATTGATGTGAGACCTTTAAAAGAAGCTAGGGAGCATGCCAGCATTCTTCATAGTCTAGTGCCTAGTGGAGGCTCACCAGACCTCAGCCAGGCCCCAAGGCAACCTGCTGGCTTCAGTTGGGGCAGGCAAAAAATGGAGTAGCTGGCAAATCAACTCTAACCATTTTAAAGTATATAACAAAAGTCCCAAAGGGAAGAAGGGTAAATCGTCATCCTTCGGATTATATAAATAAGGGAAGCAAAGAATCTTTAGAAAAATAAGATTTATTAACAAAAGATCTCTAAAATACAAAGGAAGCCTCCAAAGACCAAAAAGAGTAATAAAGGAGTTGCTTAAAAGGCAGTTCTAAAACAAATTTGTCCAAATTAAAATTCAGTAATCATAATCCAAGAACAGAGCTTAAAGAATCAAAAAAACTGAAAGCAATTTTCACAAAAAACTCCTTTAAATGACATTAGTTCCCAGTCTTTAAGTCTTCCTGATTTGTTGCTATAGCCGGTGGGAGTGCCCAAGAGCTCCGCCCACAAAGATCATGGAACGTCAACACATTTAAAGAGACAGAATGTATTTATAACAGCACATATAACACCAACAGAAATAACATAAAGACATGAGAAATAATTGTTCAGAATGAACAAATACAACAATGAAACATAAAATACATATAACTTCAGTCCAATACACGACACTCTGGTCTATTAGCATTGTTGCTGTTAAACAGGGATCTCAGTGGTGATCTCAGCACTTTATTTTGCCATGTCTCCTTTTATTCCACAAAGTATATATTGTAATAAAGTCAACAAATGACTGGTTTAATGTGAGAACGACTTAAGATTAGTATAGAGCTGCTTCCAAGGGTTTTGAAATTAAGCCAAACAGTAAGTATTTTCTGTCTGCATAATGATGGTAAAATACTGCCTACTTCCTGTGTCTCATTGGCTGATCTTGCCAGAAATTCAGGAGAAATGAAACCTCGGATATGACTCCACTCCTCGGACAAAACTTCCCCTGGGAACAGGAATAAAAGTTAGAATTATAGAAGGAGAAACCCCCTCTCACTTTCCCTGTGTGTCCCTTTAAATCCCCATAAGGCACTCTTGAATATGTATATATTGTGATAGACGACCGGGGACCTTGCCCCACCAGGACACCTAGAGAAGGGAAGGACCCAGAGAGGGGCAGTATCTTTCCCAGGACGCGAGAGAGAAGCTCAACCCTGTGGGGGGCCTCCACCAGGGGGCACCTGAATGGTTCCGGAGCCATGGACTGCAGCACTTCCACCACACCAGGAAGTGTTGCCGAAATAGGAACCAGGTACACCCGGAGTGCTTCTGGGTGCCCATGCAGCACTTCCGCCACAGCAGGAAGTGCTGCAGGAAGGCAATCGGGTAGCGCCTGGTGCACATCTGGGTGCAACATAAAAGGAGCTGCCTCACTCCATTCGGTGAGCCGGAGTTGGGAGGCAAAGGATGGAGGTGGCGAGGAGAGGAGTGGAGGCGGCAGAAGTATCAAGAAAGAAAAAAGAAAGGACTAATTTTATTGAGGTGTTTGGTGCACTGTGTCAGGTGTTGTAAAGAAGACAGAAAGACAAATAAAAGTGTGTGTTTGGACTTCCATGTGTCCTGGTGTCTGTCTGTAGTTAGGCTGAATGTTCACTATATATATATATATATATATATATATATATATATATACACACACACACACAGTATCTAAGTAGTTGTGTGACATCACAATAAATAATTCAAAAGAGTAACCACCTTGAGTCTGGACATGAATAAAGAAGAAGTCAGGATCACATGAATGGATGTACTTATTAAAGTCTTTTATATAAATTTGTGCCTCCTTAATAGCCAGCACCAAGCAAATGACATGCTACTGTCGTATTAACTGCACACTCAGCTAATTAAAGTTCATGTGATCTTGCAATGTAGAACTAAAATTTAATAAATTGGAAACAAGCACAACATCCTTCATTTCTACAGTTCCTTTCTAAGGAGAACACCATGCTAAGGTGTGTTATAATTCCAGAGATACAGTACCACCATTTGCAGGAGTTCTTACGACTGCAACTGAGTGGCACACAGCGACTGAATCTGCAGACTTGGGGTTTGGATTGAAGAATTGTGATGTCCCATGCCCACCGTGTTGGACACAGCCCTCAATCACAGGACATCGATAGTCATGGACCAAGGATGGACCAGGGCAAGTAAGCTGACCAGTGAGATTTGGTGTGTTTAAAAGAATAGCAGTTTATTAAAACAATGAGAACTGAAAAGGTGTAAATAGTGCATAAATAAGTCAATAAACAATGTCATAAAATTGTGCCTTAAAAATCAATTGCAAACAAATAATCCAGTAAATGAGTTAAAATCTCAAAGGTGGATAGGCACGACACTCTTTGTCCTTTCCAATATCTTTCTGTCCTGGTCAGGATGTTGGATTCTCAAAACTGCAGCCTGCCACATCCCTTTTCCACCACAAAGTCCCAAACTACCACCATTATCTGTCATCCGCAGTTAGCAGAGCACCTTGGATTGCCATTTCTTGGATGCTGCCACATTTAATGTATATCATTCTGCCTGCTCTCTCACGCCCATGACCGGGTTCTCACACAGGTTCTCACAGTCTTAGTCTTGCTCCTTTTTAATCTGTCAGCATGGCCAATGCTGCCCATCCCATCCTTATACTCGGATGCCTCTCCATCAAGAGATTGCTATTCACTTCTCATTCCAACTTTCTTTCAATGGAAACTTCTCTCTGCACTAACCTGTCTCCTTTAATTCACTCAATCACTTCTCAGCTGGTGCCTCGCTAATTACGGTGCAGTAATCAATTTATTAACTAGTGGACACATTCACATACATATTCTATGCCAGCACGAGCTACACCAATGGGTTGCACATAAAACAATCAAAACCCAATAACAAATTAAACATTTAAAACACCTTCCGGACTTATTTCCTAACAAGAACTGAGGGTCTTAGGAGGTGGAATATTCTTCTATAAAACCGTTCTAATACATTTGAAAGTGTGAACTAAAATTTTTTTCTATGCAGTACTCTTTTTCTTTTCTCCGAAGATTTCTACAAATACCAGACACCATTTCCAATTAGTAAAATCTCACCCATCCTTGAATTTTTTTCAACTGTATCCACTTATTCGCAATCAATGATTTCAATAGGAAGCCAAGAGTTTAGCCTCGATGGGATGCAATAAATCAGAATAAAGGATGGTTAAGTTACCTGGTGAAAGTAAACTTTTTCGTGTCCTTCGCTTGACATGTGACACCGAAGTGCTCTTTACCCCATTGCTAAAGAAGAGCTTACTCTAAAAGATGCTATATAAATGAAAGGCTGACTGTGGCAACACAAAGAAGCTGTAGCTATGAAATGATCAAAAGAGCCGCCCCCTGCAGCGTCTGCTTTATAATTCCTCCCTCATTTGTCCTTACATTTCCTGCAAAAAGCAATGCCTCTGTTGTGTTGTTTAGGTTCACATTTGGATGAAGTTCTTCCAAAAAGTAATTAAACTAGATGATAGTACTCCTTCAGCGGCAGCTGCCTCATAAAGAGACTCCATTGGAAGAACCTTTTTTGCCTCAAAAAATATGAAAGGGCTCCTGCACTCAACTGGATCCTTTATATAGTAAATTAGCATTGTGAATATGAGTCCCTTTACTTCTGTATTCCTAAAAGCACTTTCTGTAATTCATGCTCCCTAGCTTCTTTTACATTACCCTCAATAAAAGATGTCCTCGATCTGTGCAATTTCAAGTTATTCTGGGAATATAACAGTTCTGTCATTTAGCTGCTGATTTACAATGAAATAGCAATAGCATAAAACCATGGGGGCAAAGGTAAAATGGAGGAAAGATGTAAGATGGTGGACAACTTATTAAAAACAGCTCTATCCTCCGGTAATCTACATGCAGTGCGGAGGAAACTGGAATCACCATAATGACACTACAAGCTAAAAAAAAATTAAAATTAATGTCATCTGCCTCAGCAGTTATTCATCTAAATATACTGAATTGAACACCAAACCAAACCAGAAGAGACAGAGGAGGCACACAGGATGAGCCCTTTGACGAACGTGTGTGTGTTTACTGTTTTCATGAATACAGGCAATCGCTCATCCACAGCACACATAACCAAACTTTTCCACCATGAGGGGCTATGGGGTAATATTAGCCAACAAGTATTCATCTAGTCTCCAGTACCAGTCACAGCTCAACTTCTCCCCACTTCTAACAATTTTGCTCACAGTCTATTGCTTACTCTTAGACCTTTGGCAGACACCTCACAATCCTAACTGGCATTCTGGGTGCTTCTAACTCCTCTATATCCCACTCTATATCCCACAACATACAAACATTCCCAGTTCCCTGTAACCAATGTCCCCAGATTCTAAAGATCCTTCCACCCTCCTTAGGGTTTCCTCACACAGGTTCTCATTGCTCATTGCTAACTAACTCCTACTGTATGTCGAGAATGTTGGACCACTTGTTTATCACTGAGCTCCTCCTTAAATCCCTTAGGTAGAATTTATCTGACCCCCGCCCCCCCACCAACTAAAAAGAATATTTCTGATGCTGTGGATGAAATTGTCACTCATGGTTTGCTGGCATCGCCCTCCCTATCAGTGCTTAGTCTGATAGCCTCCTGCACAGACCACCCCAGGAAGCTGGCTCCACTCAATCTGTAAGTCCTTTGGTTTGCTGGCTGCTACACTACATAATATAATATTCTCAATATTCGCAATATCCTGCTTAATCCAGTTTTGCGTAAGGCCCACTCAGGTATAGACCTGCCTTCACTGTCACACAGGACCAGTTTGGAATTGTCAAATAACTTAACACATGCAAGTCTGGGTACGTGGTAATTAGAACTGAGTACTTACAGGAACACCCCACAGACTCAGGGGGGTAAGTATGCATATATATTTATAAATAAAATTGCTCAGAAAAATTAAAGGAACACTTTGAAAACACATCAGATCTCAATGGGAAAAAATCCTGCTAGATATCTATACTGATATGGACTGGGTAATGTGTTAGGAACAAAAGGATGCCACATCGTTTGATAGAAATGAAAATTATCAACCTACAGGGGGCTGAATTCAAAGACACTCCGAAAATGAAAGTGAAAAAATGATGTGGCAGGCTAGTGCATTTTGCCAAAATTTCATTGCAGCAACTCAAAATCGTATTCAGTAGTTTGTATGGCCCCCATGTGCTGTCGGGACATGCTCCTAATGAGACAACGGATGGTGTCCTGGGGGATCTCCTCCCAGATCTGGACCAGGGCATCACTGAGCTCCTGGACTCTCTGAGGTGCAACCTGGAAGCGGTGGATGAGACCAAAACATAATATCCCAGAGGTGTTCTATTGGATTTAGGTCAGGTCAGTGTGGGGGCCAGTCAATTGTATCAATTCCTTCATCCTCCAGGAACTGCCTGCATACTCTCACCACATGAGACCGGGCATTGTAGTGCACCAGGAGGAACCCAGGACCCACTGCACCAGCATAGGGTCTGACAATGGGTCCAAAGATTTCATCACGATACCTAATGGCAGTCAAGGTGCCGTTGTCTAGCCTGTAGAGGTTTGTGTGTCCCTCCATGGATATACATCCCAAGGCCATCTCTGACCCACCACCAAACCGGCCATGCTGAACGATGTTACAGGCAGCATAACATTCTCCACGGCTGCTCCAGACACTTTCACGTCTGTCACATTTGCTCAGTGTGAACCTGCTCTCATCTGTGAACAGCACAAGGCACCAGTGGTGGACCTACCCATTCTGGTATTCTATGGCAAATGGCAATCAAGCTCCATTGTCCCGGGCAGGCAGTGAGCACAGGGTCCACTAGAGGACGTCGGGCCCTCAGGTCACCATTATGAAGTCTGTTTCTGATTGTTTGGTCAGAGACATTCACACCAGTGGCTTGCTGCAGGTCATTTTGTAGAGCTCTGGCAGTGCTCATCCTGTTCCTCCTTGCCCAAAGGAGCAAATACCAGTCCTACTGGTGGGTTATGGACCTTCTATGAGGGGCCTTGTCCAGCTCTCCTAGAGTAACTGCCTGTCTCCTGGAATCTCCTCCATGCCCTTGAAACTGTACTGGGAGACACAGCAAACCTTCTGGCAATGGCACGTATTGATATGCCTTCCTGGAGAAGTTGGACTACCTGTGCAACCTCTGTAGGGTCCAGTTATCGCCTCATGCTACCAGTAGTGACACTGACTTTAGCTAAATGCAAGACTAGTGAAAAAACAGTCAGAAAAGATGGGTGGGGAAAAATGTCAGTGGCCTTAACCTGTTAAACCATTCCTGTTTTGGGGTCGTCTCATTTTTGCCCCTCTAGTACACCTGTTGTTAATTTCATTAACATCAAAGCAGCTGAAACCGATTAACAATACCCTCTGCTACTTAACTGACCAGATCAATAGCTCAGAAGTTTCATTGACTTGGTGCTATACTCTGATTAAAAAGTTTTCCTTTATTTTTTTGACCAGTATATATACAGAGAGAGAGAGAGAGAGAGAGAGAGGAGAGGTTAAAGGAAAGCAGGCAGCCCCAGAAGAGGTTTCCAAGGACCTTGAGGCATGGCTTACTACTGAGGATAGCAGTGAGTGTTATCCTTACTACTGAGGATAGCAGGTTGAATCTGAACTTTGTGGTGAAGTCCAAATTTTGTACTTGGACAAAGCTTTTGATTTACCTATCAAGCATTGTAGCTAGTAACCAAAAAATGAGAATAAGATGGCAAGTCCTTGTGACTGAGATAAAATTTTTGCATGTGGTTACTAAGTTCACACTACATAGCTGGCTGAGCAGCATGGTGACATAGAAGGACCACAAAGTAAAACAAGTGATTTTCTGGGCTCATACATGAAGAATGTATCAGGCTTTGCTTACTTGGTGAAGCCATAGGATAGGCTGCAGGAATTATGTACAGGTCCACATGTTGCCACCATGACTGTCACAAAATGACTGAAAATAAAGAGAAGTGGAGTGGATGTGGCTTGGGGTTTAAACAAAACAAAGGCTGAACAAAGCTGGCTCCTGTCTTGCACCCAGGTTCTTCAACTCTGAACTAGATTACCTGAATTCACAAATGAATGAATGAAACTATAAATTGAAAATCACAGGTCAGCTCATCTTTCACATTTAAAGAAGTTTGTTGACCTTGGCAGAAATAAGCTGAGACAAGTGTGGCGTGTTAGCTGGTCTTCTGCCATAGTGCTGATTGCATTTAAATCTGCTTGCTTTGACCGTTATTTAAATAGCGCTCTGTCTCGCCAGGTGTCTTCAATGTGCTCCCAGTGTCCCGTTAATGAATCCACACAGTTCATATGATGAATTTAGCAGCTTAACGAAAGCAGCGCACCTGCTCTTTGACACAAGCTAATGTTATTGCCGACCCCAAACTTACAGGAAATCCTGGAATTTTGTTTTAGCTCTTAAATATATCGAGTGACGACTGCTGCAGCTGTTTGGACAGCTTCTGGTTTTAAGGTTCACTATTTCACCAGCTGCAGCTGACATTAATAACAGTTTCTGCTGAAATTGTGATTAAAAAACATGTGCATCTTGAAACATTTCTAAGATAAAAAGGACTTGATGAGTGTATTTTTTATAGAACCCACTCTAAAAATGCAGAAATTGATGAAAGCAATGAAATTATAAATGTATGGTTGGCAAGCCATACAAAATGGAGGGTGAAGGTCAGGCATCTTGGAACATCAAGAATATTGATGAACTGTATTAATGTTGGTCAGAAAACAATACAAGCATTCTGCATTTAGTGTGGCGATATTCCATAAACTTGTTTACTTTTATATATTTAATTGTGGACGCAATACTGCTGCATAGCTTTACAGTTACTTATTTGATTGACACCCTTATCCAAGGCGGCTTACAATATTTCAAACACAATTAGTTACATTTCTTGTTGTTTTCTAAATGAAGAACAGGCATGTGAAGTGACTTGCTCATGATCATACAGTGTCAATAGTGGGATTTCGACCTGTAACCTCAGAGTCTGAGGTCCAAAGTCTTAAGCAGAACAACACATTGCCTGCCCAACTCACATAGCTATAGGGACTTGAGTTCAAATCCTAGTTTTGTCAAGTTTTGTCTAAGTAAAATGTGAGTGTGGTTTGGTGAAAGAGTGTGATCACTCCTGAATAGTGCCCAGTGCTGTGACTCTTTTATGAAAATGAGTGAAATATGGAGGAAGATATTATTTCCAAAACAGTTGTTGCAAAACAGCTCCATTTGTCTAGATTCAAATTCTGCTCCAGACTGCTCCCAGAAATTAAGTCATACCCCATTCAGAGCTGCTCCTGCCTTATGCCCGGTGATAATGGGTTTGGCTGTCACTCCCTGCAAACCTTTAGTGGAATACATAGGTTCTGAAAATAATATATGATGCCTGGGATTCAACTACAGTACTGATTGAGATCATTTATGGTAGGTAGAATGCCCTGTGGGGGCGGGGTGGTCTTGTGGCCTCAGAACCCCTGCAGATTTTGTGTTTTGTTTTTTTCTCGAAGCCCTCTGGAATTTTTTTTTTGTTTTTTCTGTCCTCCCAGCCATCGGACTTTACTTTATTCTTTGTTGTTTAGTATTGCCTAATCTTATTTTTATTTTTATAATCTTTTCTTTCTTCATTTTGTAAAGCACTTTGAATTACATCATTTGTATCAAAATTTACTATATCAATAAATGGTGTTGCGCTGATAGTTGTCAAATGGGAACTTTTCTCCAGTAAAACACACTGGGATGCCAACAGGGAACTCTGGGATTTTCAGGAGGAGTTCATTCTTGACAGCAAGGCCAATTCCATGGATCCGCATCTCTGACTGTGGTCAAACTTTCCAGAAGAATGTATATTCAGCTGTGGTTTCAGTGAGGGATCCTTCATCAGGGAGATGAGACTCGCTGAAGGCACAACATTGTCAACCTTGTAGCGTTGGAGCTCTGAGGCTGCGAGGGCTGTTCTCTATGATGGTCAGTCAGAAGTGATCAGATCCATGAGTGTATGGACATTCCAAGAAGCTAGAATGAGAGATTTTGAAGTTTTTCAGCCACATGTAAAGTGGTGACTCACCGGGTTCTATTGCTTTGCCAAGTATGGATCGGACAAACTTTGCTTAGGACACCTTTTAACATCCTTTTTAACATCCTCTCCTCATCAAAGATAGGCAGTGCTTTCCTTGAAAAATGCTAGCTAGTCATGCCGTGAGGGTGCACAATCCTCAATCACATCACTTGACTTCCTGTCAGAAATCCACGTGGCAAGCCAAGTGCAAGACGACGAGGTACAGCAGAAAGTTGCACCACTTTGGATGGACCCTTAGTGGGACTGGGAGAGGGGTGATTGAGTCAGTCTTAATAAGAACCTCACTTCTGCCATTCCAGGAGTACCAGGGGTGATGGCATTACTCAGGAGATCATTGATCACGCAAACTGCTCTGACACGTTAAGGCGCTGACTGAGTGGAGGGTGACGACCAGAGATAGAAAGATGAATGACATCACTTCCGGGTTTTGTTCCCGTGAGCGTGCTTTTAACCGGCTTCACCACCATTTTGCTTTCAGCCTAGTTGTAGACTCATGTCTGAGAAATTTTTCATCAAGTTACATGTGAACATCATGTTAGTTAATTTAATATTATATTGGTATATAATTTAAAGTTATGCTGGGTTTGCCTGAGGGTGCCTGAAATCTTTATTTTTTTTTTGTCTTTTTGTTCAATGTATATGTATATATTGGGAGGCTTCTGAACTCTTTTAGGACCCCCAAAATGGGATGACATGCCAAAGAGCGACTGCCACGTCTGTGGAGGACTGCCTGACTGTTGCTGAGGCAACCGCAAGTTTGCAGTGCAGAAGCAGAGTGCCACAGAAACATATACGAGCTGATCGAGAACACACTATACGCGCCTGTCGCCGATGAGTGATGCAAGGAACATCATAAATGCAGGGAACAGTATAGCTTGGCCACTGACCTAGCCTTGACTATGCCCGTCTGCTACGTCTGTGTATATGAGAGTAGTAGCTCCTGCTGCAATTAATAACCGTGCTGTTCCTGTTTCAAGCTGAATAAAGCTGGTTTTGCTAAAGTACTGAGAGTCAGCCTCGTGTTTTGGTGTGCAACACAGTGACTCCTGGCACTCCTCCGCAGACACGCCCCAGTGTGGCAGAAGTGTGCCGGGTGTCCCCTGTCGTCTTCCCCCCAGCACTTCCTGGTGTGGCGGAAGTGCTGGGCTCCAGGGATATTCAGGCACCGGGGCGCCGCCTGGCGGTGGCCACGGGGCCCTACAGGGCTGGGCTTCCAAGCCCTTTACCCGAGGCCCCCAACATAACCAGGGCGGACGCCCCCTCACGGTCTGGAGGAGGCACAAGCCCTCCTTCGGTCCTCCTGGGCATCCCTATTTAAATATATATATGCTCACAATATATAAGATTAATGGCTTTTCCACCACCAACATCAATTCTGGTGTCTGAGGTGGACCAGGCTGTTCTTGTTGGAAACCATTAAAACCAGAAGCTCTGCCATATTTGAGTCAGTTCACTAGCAGACTAGCCTTAATGCTTTGAATTACGTATTGTTAATTTTTAAAGTTCAGTTATTAGGGGATTGCCTACAAGTGCCCCAACCCCTGTTATTGTGTTCTCTTGTCCTTACAGTATATATACATATACTTATAAATATAAGGAAATGCCAGCCGGGTCACTCTTAGTGTGTGTGTGTGTGTGTGTGTGTGCCCAGTAATCAATGGGCATTCCCTGTAAAGCTGGCTCCTGCCTTATATCCAACACTTCAAGGCTAATCTTCAGTGTTGAGTGATTCAGTGTGCAAAAATGCAAAAGTAGAAAATAAATAAAAAGAAACACACAAAAGAAAAAATAAACATGCATTCAAGGGCTTAAAATTGGAAACGAATACAAAAATAGGCCAAGACCTACCTTTGATTCCAAACGCATGATGATTAAACATCTGCTTTACCCCAGTAAAGCCAAAACCCAATTTAAAAAGTGATTATTAAGCAGTAAAAGGATCACCTGGGTCTTTCTGAAAAACTACATGAGTTGTATAATGCATTGTTCACGCGTTTATGTTAGCTGTACTGTTATTGCTGCCTTTCTTTGTATCACTTATTGGATCAAGCATTTATTGCAGCACAAATGCTGTAATCTGTTCTATCACTTTGTCTTCAAAGGCAGGATGACATTCTTGAAAGTCTAGGACTTCAGTTCTGATGGACTCCTGTGGTGCTTGATCTTCCTAATAACCACTTTTTTTTTCTTTGCTTTTTAATCAAAGCCAAATTCAGGACATTAATTGAACTCCTTGGCTAAGCAAAGGCAGCAGTGAAGGACTGAATACAGAGGTAAGAATTTCAAATAAATGGAGAAACCTGAAGAAATAACTGGAATAAAATCACCTTAGGAGTAACCCAGCAATGCTTTTCTGGTGTCTTTGTCTCTTTGGATACTAGAATGTCACTGCCAGTAGACTAAAGTATGCAATGAGTAAACTCAGGTCATGTGGGTCAGTTTGGGAAGCATGCACTGGGGCAGCACATTGCCACACCCCCTACACAACAGAACAGCTTGGTTAGCAACCCCCCAGGCAGACACGCATCCAGTCTCACCATCCAGAAATGACCATCTATCTGCCACAGCCAAGGGTTACATGGGCGTCCCTTTGGCCTGGTCCAGCTGCTCAGGTGAGAACCAGGTCACCCTCAGGGAATCACACCACATGGCCATAGTGCCGTAACTGACGGTCCCTCACAATGCAGGTAATGTGCCCCATTCAGGACCCCGTGAGCAACTGCTTGTTCGGCACAAAGTGAAACCAGCAGTATCTAAGGATTCTCTGAAGAGACACAGTACCAACGTAGTTTAGTCTTCATTTCAGGTCACTGGAGAGCTTCCATGTCTTGCTGGAAGCACCAGGACTCTAAAGACTTGGACCTTTGTCCTTTTGCAGAGATATCGGGAGCACCACACACCTCTTTCCAATGACCTCATGACTCCCCCATGCTCTCCGAATCCATCTACTGACTTCATAGGGATAGTCAGATTGTCTCTGCCGAGGTAAGTAAACCACTCGATGAGGTCGACACTCTCTCCACAGACAGACAAACTGCTGATGGCTGTGCCAAGTGGTCATTAAAGGCCTGGATCTTGGTTTTTATCCAGAACACTCACAAGCCCAGACACTCAGAATCCTCGCTCAGTCTCTCGAGTGCACCGATCAGAGCCTCCATTGACTGCGCAAAGATCACTGCATCATCAGCAAAGTCAAGATCTATGAATCTTTCTTCACCAACAGATGCCCTACAGCCGCTGGACCCCACAACCTTGCCCAACACCCAGTGCATACAAGTGTTGAACAGAGTAGGAGCAAGAACACACCCCTGACGAACCCCAGAATCAACTGGGAAAAACGCAGAGGTTCTACCTCCACTCTGCTCAGCACTCACAGTACCAGTATAAGGCCGGCCATGATATTCAGCAACTTTGGAAGGATCCTACAAAGTCTCAGGATGTCCCACAGGGCAGCTCAATCAACTGAGTTGAATGCTTTACGCAAATCAACAAAGGCTGCAAAGAAACTCTGCTGAAATTCGCATTTGACCTCCATGAGAATCCTTAGTGCCAGGATGCGGTCGATGGTAGACTTCTTAGGTGTAAAACCAGACTGTTCCGGCCGCTGGTAGGTGAGCAATTGATCACGGATCCTATTGAGGATGACCCTCGCAAGGACCTTACTTAGCACCGAGAGCAGTGTTATCCTCCTGTAGCTGCCACAATCCAGGCGATCACCCTTCCCTTCCCAGACTGGGACGACAAGTTCCATTTTTCAGTCAGTTGGGATGACGCCCATCTCCCAAATGGAAGCAAAGATTGGTTACAAAGCCAGGAGGACAGTCTACACCAGCCTAGAGAAGTTCACCCTAAATGCTAAACTCAAAATACAAAAAAAAAATGAAAACTTAAACTTAATAATATTTAATACTTACATCTATTATAAAATCTGTTAATCCACCTAAAAATCATTGGTACTTACATATTAAAGTTTCTTAGAAGTGTATATATTGTAATATACAGTGAGAATACAAGATAAAGATTTGGTGTTTCTCCTCAACAAAACCCCATTTAATAAACTGAAGGAAAATGAACATTGGATAATGAAACAAATAAGGATGAACCATCAGGGTCTGTCATGAATATAAGCACTCCTATACTGGAGGTGGGTCTGTCTCAGCTGTGGGTTCTTTAGTGAATTCCTACTTCTGTGTTGGCACATCCTTACATATCAGACGAGGCAGAAGTGGCAGGACTTCCAAGTTTGTGCAGGAAGTCACATTAGTTGTCTTCTTTGTTTTTCAGTAAGTCTACAGGCAGAAAAGTAGAAGAAATTAGCAAGTGCAGCCTCCCTTGGACAGGGGTACACACGATAGTCTTTGACTGTTTCATTTATGTTAGGTAGAATGCCCAGAGGGGACTGGGTGGTCTCATGGTCTGGAATCCCTACAGATTTTATTTTTTTCTCCAGCCGACTGGAGGTTGTTTTTTGTTTTTTTCTGTCCACCCTGGCCATTGGACCTTACTCTTATTCTATGTTAATTAATGTTAACTTATTTTATTTTCTTACTGTGTCTTTTATTTTTCTATTCTTCATTATGTAAAGCACTTTGAGCTACTTTTTGTATGAAAATGTGCTATATAAATAAATATTGTTGTTGTTGTTGTTGTTGAGGAGCCCTGAAAGTACCCCCTAAGAACATGTTTGAAAATATACCCTTTACACTAACCAGGATAGTTGACTCTTCCTTTCCTGATCAGGAGGTAAAAATAGGAGGCGGGCAGTAGGATTTCCCAGTCTGGGACCAGGTGAACCCCCAGTAGTCTGTATGGCAGCAGTCCAAAATCTCATTTGGACACCTGTACGACACTGTGGAAATTGTAGTCCCCATCTGCAATGCTGTTGGGGTTTGTGGGAGCCACAGGAGGAGGTTCTCCTTTCTAAGTGAAGATGCCAAAGTGCCTCAAGGAGGCCATATTGATGAACCGGTAGTATTCTCAGGGGTGACAAGACAAAGGCGGCCAATATCTCACCAAGGGAGTTGGATTTAGAAGGAAAGGATGAGAACAAAGTTCATCTGGGAGGAGCTGAGGTTGAAGTTGAGAAAGATAAAAAGTAAAAGAATTTGTAAAAGAAGAAATCTGCTTTTGTAAGGTACAACTGGAAAATAAAAACACGCCTTTTTGAAAGTGGGACAATTGTGAGTGTGGCAGTGTCACACTATAAATATATATAAACATATATAAATTATATATTAAAATATCATCAATAATATATACACATTAATACAAGGATAAGTGTCTGTGTAACTGTGTGCTTGTCTGGTTGTTATGTCTCTGTGATTCCAACAGATGGTGCATCACCAGCATTAACACTGCTTTTACGAATCCCATACCTAATGGCATATAAAAGATACATATGCATTGTATTTGCTATTCCAACAGATAGCAAATTACAAAAAATACTTTGCACCCCCAATATGCAGTTTATTTAATTACTACATGTTCTACCAGATGACATCAAAAGTCATAAGGAGAAACTGATTATTACAGCCTACACCACTCAGCACACAGAGTTATTTTGCTCAAGAATCCCATGCCACTTCCTCAGTGGCTACAATGTTCTATCATTGTCGGGCAACCGGTGCGCAATTTTCTAGGGGCGCCGCGAAAACTTTTGTAAAATATTTAAAATTGCTAGTGTTTTTGAATTTTGGTTAATTAAAAAGATAATGTTTAAAAAAAAATATGTTGGAAAAACAGATAACGGAACACTTACGGAAATGAAGTCTAAGAAACGCGAGAGACTTCAAATGATTGACAAGGAAATGCGCGTCTGTCTTTCGAAAATTGATCCTTGCATCAATCTCATATGTGCTGAAAAACAATCTCAACGTTCACATTAATTACATTTAAATTTATCCTTTGATTCCTTTATTAATAAAATGTCTTTCAAACTTGTAAAATTAACTGTTTTTATTGGCGATTGTCCATAGATTGTGTCGTCACGACTTTATTTATGGACAGTCCCTCAGGTGCGCCGCGAAAGAAAATGTTTGGACTTATTGCGCCGCAACTCGAAAAAGGTTGCCTTTTACTGTTCTATATGATTTCATATTAGAAAAAATCAATTTCTGTCTTAAAGGATATGTCCAAAACTTTTAAAAAATTTGTGAATATTAATTTAAAATACGCCTGATGGGCACGTGATTGACTCTCTTATGCTACTAATGGTTCTATTATATTTAAAAAAAATAGACATTGTTTACTGGCAT
>JANRMT010062849.1:4123965-4202342 GCA_026402145.1 Polypterus bichir lapradei
TCTATCTATCTATCTATCTATCTATCTATCTATCTATCTATCTATCTTGCATAGTGCCCTTTCTCCAAGTAAACACAATTAAGCAGTAAACTTGTTATCTGTTGAAAATATGTTCTTTTTCTTTTAATGTGATGTTTTACACAGTACAATAAACCATCTAAAATGTTTCAGTCGTCTTCTTTTGAGGGTTCATTGTTTAAATTCACAGTGCTGGAACATTTTATATATAGCATTACACCTTAAAAAGGGGTCAGTGGATTTTCCCAGCAATGGCATCTAATTATAACATTAACATTTTATCATATTATAAAATTGTATTAACTGATGTAGAAATTAAGAATAAGTGCCTAAATAAACATCACAATTTTTAATGAAGAACAAACTTTGCCAATTTTGATTTTTATCAATGATACATTTTACTACTAATAAGCCCACCAAAAATGAAATGTAGAAGTTCTTACCTATGTACAGGAGTATCAGCTGGGTCTGGTCTCTTAAAACTTTATACCCAGTGTAACATTTACCTAGGATTCTTCCTTTTTTCTGTGTATGTGGCTGGCCGAGAGTTTGCACTATCCACTGACTGGCAGCGTGGTGGGAATTGTGAAGCAGACCTCAGTAAAAACAACAAATAATTCCAGGGATCTGTTTTCCCAGGCTCTTTTAAAAGGGGAGGTCCCAGCCCAATGAAGTCCAGGAAAAAGGACGATTAAAGTCAAAAATAACTTTGCAGTGCAGAAGGCTTTTTTAGCTCAGGCATTTTAAAACAAGCTATATTATGTAAATATTTCAAGTGTACTGAAAGCAAATTTTAAAAGTGAAACAATGGTTGGCCTTTAGTGCTGTATTTTTAGATTCACAGGGAGAGCACTTATGATAGGGTGCATTGGATTTTCCTTGACCTCTTTTATGATTTTGTGGAAACTAAGAAAATCGTCAGCTCTGTAAAATTGTGTATCCAGAGCCTCGACTTATAACTGATGGCCGGGAACTGAATCAGAAAAGCCTGTGAAAATGAACACCCTCAAAAATAACAAAGATTTTTGGCCCCCTTAGAAATATATTCATTTTTGCAAAATACTATTTGAATAACTTGAATGAAAGATATTCAAATTACATATACTGTTTGCCAGGTAATAAAAATAAAATCAAAGGAAAAGGCTAATATAATTTTCTAGTCATTATCATTACAGTAAGAGCTCTGCTACCAGTTTCGACAAATGGTAACCCCAGCCCGCTCTCAGCAAATCACTGCAGTGTCTAACAGCCTCCAGCAGATGTCACCAGTGTGCTGTCACTCAGGGATTAAACAATCAGTTCAGGAATCATTTAATAAGGAAGGCCCTCAACTTAAAAAGCTGATAAAATGGAAAATCACAATATTCTTCATGAGGTAAGTGCAGTTTTCATAGATAAACATTTATTTTATTGCATATCTAATGCTAATTTAAAAATTGTTCACTTCCGACACACATATTTACTGGGAGGTAACTTCATGTTGACCATCTTATATTTTGTTATTTTCTTCATATTAGTTTAACTACCCCAGTCATTCAATCAGAATTTAACTTGGACTAATAAAGAAAAAATTGCCTCAGTAATCCCTTTTGAGCAGCAATAAGGCCTTATGGGCAATAAAGCGTTAACAGCAGTAGTGGCATAGCAGAGCTACTGCCACCTTCTATATGCCTTTTCCCACTTTTTAATCAGCCCACTGCTAAGGGTCTAATACCAAGCAGCTTTCTTTTTCCACCGCTTTAGAAGCCAGGAGTCATTGAAGGTCACAAGCCTGATTGTGACAATATGGTGAATGTGACACGGGAGGTGAATGAAAGACTCACAATAAACAGAAACAAAATTTGCCTCTAAGAGGATATGAAAGTCATTGATGTTGCTTTTATATTTGATGTAAAAAAGGGAAATCACCACTCATTTTTATTTGGCAGCAGGACACCCAGCAATTGGTAATCAGACTGTCAGGCTGGTTAATTTCTTGCCAGGTTGTTCAGCATTCACAGCTACAAAATACACAATATATTCACATATCCACAAAAATGTATCATTAATATGGCCAAAGTAAGAATTTCATGTCGAGTGAATGTTCTTCCTTCCTCCACTAGGTGCATGTAATGATGCTGAAGCCAGTTGCACAGCCCAGTTGTTTCCTAACTGGGCAGAGTCTAGTTGGACATTTTGGCATTGCACTGCACCATATGAAAAAACACTGGAGAACTGGGCTGTTGCTCTTGGCCAACGTTCTAAACAGCATGTTGAAGCAGCATTATGGAAAAAGACCCCAGGGTCTCCATTGAATATTCAGGAGCTTTTTAGTTCCACTTTTTTGAAATCACTCAGAAGGATTTAATTTTATTAATCTCATGTGTTATCGATTAACTGCCTGTTGTGAAGTCAGCATGCTTTTCTTGTGTAGGATTAGGACCACCTCTGAAAGGAGTATGATAGTTATAGTGCCTCAGGGGTCAACCTGGACTGAACTGAGATCAGCATGTGGACATACTGGTTTGTATTTACACTGAGGCGTATGCTTTCAATTCTTGCTCAAATTATTAAATATTGGCACTTGTTCATATCTCTGATTTCTTTGTACTGCTTCCCAGTAAAACACATATGTTGTGAGTTTAAAATTGAAATATTGTAGTACTGCAGAATAAAGTGGGCATATTGGCCTATGCTGTACATGTGAGACGGCAGTCATACCACTTCTTGAATCCACCTGCAGTGCAAGATATTTCTGTGATTAGATCACCGCAGGAAAAGCGTCTGTCAGGGTCTGAGAAAAGGAGCTGGTACTCCTGAGGCATAAACAGTACTTCTAATTAAAACCCTATGCAGAGGCCTCATTGTACCAAAGGAAAGTGTCGATAAGGACCACAGCAATATCTTTGCTGCTTGCTTAGAGGTCAAAGGACCCTGTTTTAGCTCCTTTCAGAGGTGAATTTCACAGAACAGAGTTAGAAAGACTTTCCTTCATGTCATCCATGAGATTTCGATAAGAGCTTGTAATAACATGATTGAATTGCAGTTTAGGGGCATATAGCTAAGATCTGGCACATGGTTAACTCTATCAGGAAGCAATAGGTTCAGGTTTAAGTTAGTGTGCTAGATATCCTGGAGGGGAAATGAGCAAGGACCCCTGATGATCATAATTTTTCTTTACAGATCTCTAAAGAGAAGACTACCCAAGTAGTGACACAAAAGCCTGACCCTCCTTGTAGTGGTAGGAGATGATCACAGAAGGTTGAATTCGTCCTGTCGGAGATGAGGAAACACGTGGTCCCAATCCAGAAGTAGGATTAGGTTGGTCTTCAAAAAATGAAATCTGGAAGGACGGAATGCTTGTTGCATAATGACATTCAGGAAGAGCAGAGGCTGTGTTTTAGTCTCCCTCAAGCCAAAAGTCCTAATATTAGAGTTACAAGGTGAGTTGGGGCAAACGCTTATCTATAGGGGAATGTTAATGATTTACTGCACACCAAATTACAAAAAATGTGATTCAGGTCTCAAAATATCCGAAATCCAGACCAGTTCTCCCCTTAGTCTAGAACTAAAAAATAGGTTTCACTTCAGGCAGCCTGACTTCAAACTCAAGCAGCAGACGTTTAGGCTTAAGTAGGACCCAAAACATGGGGGAATAGGATTTTAAAATGCCCTTAAAGCTCCAAATTCTCTTAAGCCGATGTCCCATTGGGTAACTTTTAGTCAGATTTGCCAATCGCAAATTCTGATCTTGTTGTCAGAACATGTCAGTTTAGGTAACTGAAAATCACTGGCTATGTCACATTTCATGATCGCATGCTGCCATCCAGCACAGCCCTGCTCATCCTTTTTCTGACACAGATAACATGCTGCATGATAGAGCCAGAGCTGTGCGAAAGATTAACAGCTGCAGAGAGTTTAGCTGCAACCTCTGACCTCTTCTTTTTCTTTTTTCCATTTTGCTATGAAAATGAAAACATGAGACATCAGAAAGACAGGCCTCCCTTCTGCTTGTAAGGTTTAAAACACCCATATTCCTTATTTCTTGTTGCTACATTCTATCTATTTTACTTTCCAATGAGCATTAATTAGTAGTCTGTTCTCATGAGCCTGCCCCTCTGACTAAAGACAAACTCAAAACATATTTGATTTTATCATAGGGAGTTGCGAACTAATATGTCTCAGTTGTTGGGCATGTCAGATTAGGTGACTGATTTTATGGGAGTATGGGAGACAACCACCGACTCACTAAGATCATTTAACCCTTAAACTGCCTGAACCAGCTATAGTTGGTTCGCAATGCAATTTGCCAGCACACCAGAGCCGAGTATATTCGGCGACGTACATTCATTGAACGCCGCAACTGGCTATAGTTGGCTTCTAGTGCAATTTGCCAGCACGCTGGGGCTGATCAGTCAGTGCCGTACATTTGTTGAGCAGCCAGCTCATGACCACTGTCGCCCCAGAGCAAATCAGCATCACTGTCCCTGGGGTTCAGCTGCTGCAATAGACGAGCCTGCAAGTATCAACGTTGGCCTCTGTGTTCTTGCATGCAGCCAGTTCAAGTGCAGCTGGCTCGATGATTTAGTGAATTTCATCAATTGCGTCAGTTGCACCTTATACATATAATCATAGATTGATGCAGTAGTTTTTTTTTTATAGTTTTTACAGTTCATTGGCAGTGTGTAAAATGATCAGTGTTGCAGTAATTGTGATGCTCTTTGCAAGAAAAAAAATATGTGCTCCATTAAAATTTCACTTTTTCTGGGTGAATTGTGATGTTTCCTTAAAAGGTGCATCAAAAAAGTATTTGGCATCCAGGGGTGTATTAACCCCCCAAATATGTGGCAGTTTAAGGGTTAAATGAGGGTTATGACTGAAAATTCCTGGAAAAGGTGAATAATGTGACGTAGTCTTTCAGATGCCTCTCAAAGGAGAGAAACTGTGAAAACGCTGGTTTGAGAGACAAAATATGCCACAAGTCCTTACCACAGCCTGAGACCCTCTATTCTGCATGTTAAGTAGCCAAAGGGAGGTCTCAGGTGTGGTGATGTCATGGTGGACCCACAATTTGGGGTTTGACAAGTAGTGCAAATGGGATAACTTCATATTTAAAAAGACACAGTACAAGTAATAAATAATAAAACTAGTCTGAAGGAAATAACAGCAGCAACATTTATTTAAATAGCAACTTTGATCACAAATTATAATTGAAGATGCTTTACAAATGGTAGTAAGTAGAAACAAAGAAAAACAATAATCAAATAAACGAATTATACTAAGGGGGCAGTTAGGGGTGGCACGGTGGTGCAGTGGTAGCGCTGCTGCCTCGCAGTAAGGAGATCTGGGTTCGCTTCCTGGGTCCTCCCTGCGTGGAGTTTGCATGTTCTCCCCATGTCTTTGTGGGTTTCCTCCGGGTACTCTGGCTTTCTCCCACAGTCCAAAGACATGCAGGTTAGGTGCATTGGCGATCCTAAATTGTCCCTAGTGTGTGCTTGGTGCGTGGGTGTGTGTGTGTGCCCTGTGGTGGGCACATTGTTGCCCTGCCTGGGATTTGTTCCTGCCTTATGGCCCGTGCTAGCTGGGATTGGCTCCAGCAAACCCCCGTGACTCTGTAGTTAGGATATAGCGGGTTGGATACTGACTGACTAACTAGGACAGTTAATGGTGAGAGGAAAAATCTCCAATGGAGACAAATTTCTGGGGTTCCATGACCAAAAGCCTGCCCGGGCCTCTCTGGGTATTCCTTCATATATATCTAAGATACAAAAAAATAAAAGAATAAAAAAGAGGCAGTCAGCCTGTGCAGATGTAATCAGAGAAGGAATATCAGCGTCATTCTACCTTACATCATCCTCAGGGAAATTCGTCCACAAAGGTTCTGGCCCACAGCCTCCATTGAATGCTGAGGAGACAAAAAAAGACAATGTCATCAGTCACAAATCTAACAAAATGTCAGATTAAAAAAGTAAGTTTTAATTAACAACTCTACCATGTGGCCTGATGTATCTCTATAAGTAGGTTATTCCATGTTTTTGGAGCATTTATGGGGTATGGAAACTTAAAGCCGTCTCACTACTTTTATGTTTTACTCTCAGAACAGCAAACAAAGCAGAATTTGAGGTTCTAAGGATACAACTTGGAATGTAAGAGGAGAAACACTCCAAGATATATGAAGATGCAGGATTATTCAAAGCTTTACGTATAAACAATTAGCAGTACATTAAAATTGTTTCTGAAAAACACAGGCAGCCAATGTAAAGACACTAATACTGTGAGTAATGTGGTCAGATTTCTTCTTTGGAGTTAGGATTCATGCAGGTGCATTTGAGTTGTAATCGATTTTAATCTTTTTTGGCAGACCTGTCAGGAGTGCTTTGCGATAATCTAAAATGTTAAACATAGAAGCTTGCTTCAGTTTTTTTTCATCCTCTAAGGATATAAAGGACTAAACACATGCTATATTTCTAAATAAAAAAACGCAGTTCTGGTCATATAATTAATATGAGATTTAAAATTAAGATCTGACTTTAAAATACTCCAATACTGTTTTTTACCTCAATGTTCTACTTATTTCTAGTTTTTCTATTTTTTTTTTTCATTTCTACACCTTTTGGTTGTGGCCAACAGCAAGTAGTTCAGTTTTCCCCTTATTTAATTTAAGAAAATGTAAAAACTTTCTCATTGCATAATGCTGTTAGGCAATCTTTCAGAGAGTCTAGATCAGGGGTGGGCAATGTCGGTCCTAGAGAACCGCAGTGGCTGCAGGTTTTTGTTCCAACCCAGTTTCTTAATAAGAAGTCAATTATTGCTGATGAAGCATTTATTGCTTAAATGACATTTTGATCCTTCATTTTAGTGGTCTCGTTTGTTAAGGTTCCCCATCCATAATTGCTTATTTCAGTCTTAAACAGCTGCTTTCACTGTATTTAATAGCTCCTTATTAGCAATAAGATGTAAATGACAAAGCAGCCAGCAGTTCTCCATCTTGCTTGTTTCCATTTATATCTGTCTATGTTCATCATACACTGTTTATTTTAATACAAAACTTAATAGAAAAATGTGACAGATTGAAAATGATACGTTTTGGGCTTCAAATCATTTGAATGACATCCTTGGAAAGGAAAAAATCTACAATATAAGAACTTCACATTGCAGACTAACAAGCCATAAAATTAAATAAGGTCTGACACTGGCAAGGACTGGTTTCTAATTAAGCAGTTGGGTTGGAATGAAAACCTGTAGCCACTGCGGCCCTCCAGGACCGACATTGCTCAAACCTTTGGAACAACTAAGGCTACGGATAAATACAGCTGTGTGTCATCTGCATAGCTGTGGTAATTTACATTGTGTTTTGAGATGATCTGACTTAATGGGAGCATGTAAAGCAAGAAGAATAATGGACATAGGATTGATCTTTGTGGGATGCCATATTCACCTGCCATATGATGTGTTTCTGTTACACAGTCTTCAAGATCCCTGATAGACAGAATCAATCCAGTTTGAAGCCTCATTAGTAGGGCAAAGCTATTTTTTAACTCTGTTGAGGAAAGTGTTGCAATCTAATGCATCAAATCCTAGACTCAGATCTAGTAAAATTAGAACTGTTAAAATTATTTACAATAAAACTACAGTAAATTATGATTACAATAACTAAATTGCTACAGAGTTGCACTAAAATATAAGTAATAATAAAGAAATGACAATTAAACAGAAAACAAACATAAGCCAGGGAATAAACCTTTAGTGTAGCTTACCAAGAATGATTAAAGAGAACAAGACAAAAACAGAAAGAGAAAATGAGAGACAGGGTTTGTGTGAGAGTGAGAGGCAGAGTGTGAGAGAGCTAGAGAGACACCAAGAGAGTTACATGGGGAGGAAATGGAGAGCTTTGTGTGTTTTGCATGGTGGTTAGGCAAACAAGCTATCACAATCTGGTTTCTGTTTTTTTATCCTTCTTTTTTCTGCTAAGACTTTTCGTTTATTTCTGTTGTTAGTTTATTTGTGTTTCTTTTATTTTAAGCATCTAAAAATTAATACTATGCCATTTTGTGCAGTTTTGTTTTAGAGTTTGCCTTTTGATAACATTTCATCTTCTGGTTGCACAAACGTTTCTTGATTGCCCTTGTACAAGCAATAACACCAGCCACCCTAACCAGAGATCAATAACCATGGAGGTATGCTTCAAGAGGTTATAGTATTTGTAATTTTGTTTCCTAAGAGTTAGTCCCTCTCTTGTCTGTTATTTTTTAATAATATTAATGCATCCTTTGAATCATTGAAGAATGTAGGCATAACTCTAAAAGAGTGCTCCCTCTTGTCATAACCTAAATTCGTAAATCAATAAATTTAATATTTCATCCCTTCATGGACTAGCTACACAAAGTAACGTATCTTCTTGACAAAAGCCTGCAATGTAGAGTCTACAGTAACTAGCACTACTGCACTGCACAATAAGGAAGATTTTAATGAAATTCTATTATACCACAATAGTGCTTCAGATTTTACTCTATGTCCATAGCCTTACTGTGTCATAATCAAATAATAACTTATATAACACAACTGTCCAGTTTTTTTGTCCTCTTGAAGAGTGAATATGGTAAAATATATTACAATTCACAAGATGTGTTTCAGGAAAAAGTGGTTTTCTGCAATCATTCAATGCTATTTTGCATGTCACTGAGCATCTGAGCATTGATATCTACTGTACCTCTCAATCGCCTTACCTGTAATGCCTCAAATCTATCTATCTATCTATCTATCTATCTATCTATCTATCTATCTATCTATCTATGCATATCTTTATATATATCTATATATATATTTACTGATGTTTTCCTTATAACAAATGATACAGATATTAATATAGTAATATGATGCCAATATGGTTCCATATTATAAAGTCACCTTTTGCTAATCAAAGTTGAGATTAGGGCAGCACTGAGGCACAGAGGGCAGCACAACTGCCTCACAGCTCTAGGGTCATTGGTTTAATTGCTGAAAACTGGGGAGTTTTGCCTTTCCACTGTGTTAATGTGTTTCTTTTCCAGATAGTTTGGCTTCTTCTTCTTATCCCAAAAATGTGCCAATTAAGTTAATACCGTGGATACAGAAAGTATTCAGACCTCCACACTTTCTGCACACATAATTGTGTTGTAGACTTCATTTTAAATTGATATATTTGGTATTTTTGCTATCATTTTTGGTATCAGTTTACTGTATATACTTGCATATAAGTCAGGTGTTGAAACAATAAAAATCGATCATAAAATCAGACCCCGATTTGTATGCCCGTTCAAAAATATGACACATCAATTTTTTTTTTTTTACATCTCCTTGCTTCCTCCAATCTCAAATCAGTTTCTCAGACACATCGAATTTTGTTGCAGCAGAACAGTTAACAATTTCTTTTGCCACTTTAACAACTTTTAATTTAAAACCGGCTTCCAAATCGTAACCTCAGATCCTCAAATGAGTGTCTCCTTAGAATTCCAAGAGCAAAACTTAAAAGAAGTGGTGAGGCGGCCTTCTGCTGTTATGCACCTAAAATCTGGAATAGCCTGCCAATAGGAATTCGCCAGGCTGATATGGTGAAGCACTTTAAAAAAACTGCTGAAAACACATTACTTTAATATGGCCTTCTCATAACTTCACTGTAATTTAATCCTGATACTCTGTATATCCAATTCATTATAATAACTATTCATGGTGGCTCTAAAATCTGTACTAACCCCTGCTCTCTCTTCTGTTTCTTTTTCCGGTGTCCTTTTTGTCGTGGCTTGTGCCACCACCATCTACTCAAAGCACCGTGATGTTCCAACAGTGATGGATTAAAAGCCAGAAGTCTGCATGACCATCATCATCAAGTCCGTCCATGAGAACAGTAAATACAAAGAGGACTATTTCATTTATGTTAGGTAGAATGTCCAGAGGGGACTGGGTGGTCTCGTGGCCTGGAACCCCTGCAGATTTTATTTTTTTCTCCAGCTGTCTAGAGGTTTTTTTTTGTTTTTTCTGTCCTCCCTGGCCATCGGACCTTACTCTTTTTCTATGTTAGCTAATGTTGTCTTATTTTAATTTCTTATTTTGTCTTTTATTTTTCTTCATTATGTAAAGCACTTTGAGCTACTTTTTTGTATAAAAATGTGCTATATAAATAAATGTTGTTGTTGTACATATTTCCATCTGATCAAATGCTTCATCATAGATGAGGGATGCTCTTACGATAAATGTGTATGAGGGTGTGAGATACAAAAAACACTAAACAGTGCCAACGTCGCTTTGGAATAGTTTGGGTATTACTGTGTGGTCACGTAGGCACAATACATAGAAAAAAAGGCAGTGTGCTCTGTGGTTACTCTCTCAGGTGGGCATTAGCATATCATAATCTCTTAGACCAATAGTGTGAGTTTTCCGCATTTGACTTATATGACTGACATTATAAAATACCGGAAATTATACGGTAAAATCATGCCATGACTTATACACTGGAGAACTTAAACGCAAGTATATACGGTACATTAAATTGCCCGTAACAACAAAGTGGAAACATTTTTTCAAAAAGGTTTGTAAATCTATTATAAATCTAAAACTGAAATCTCTTTTTTATAAGAGTGCAGACTCTGCTGTAGCACTCCAAATTGCGGAAAGGTGTGTCCTGTTTGCTTTAATTATCCTTGAGGCATATCTAGAACTTGATTGGAGTCCACCTGTAGAAAACTTAATTGATTGGATGATGTTTAGAAAGGCACACACCTGTGAACGTGAGGTCCCACAATTCACACTGCATGTCAGGACAAAAGTCGGGACATGATATTCAAGGAACTCTCTGCAAACCTCTGCAATAAAATTGGTGAGAGGCACAGATCCAGGAAAGGGTATAAAACTATTTCTAATGCTTTGGTCACTCATGGAATCACAGTGGCCTCCTAATAAATGTGAATGTTAAGAAACAACCAGGACTCTTCCTAGAGTCTGCCATGCAGCCAAACCGAGTAACTGGGCAAGAAGGGCCTTGGTCAAGGAGGTGACCAAGAACTGAATGGTCACTCTTACAGAACTTCAGAAGTCCTCATCTGAGATGGGAGTGCCTCTTGGAAAGACGACAATCTCAGCAACACTCCATCAATCAGGCATTTATGGTAGAGTGGCTGGACAAATGCAACTCTTCAGTAAAAGGAATATAATGCAATTTATAGGACTTTGAGAGCATGAGAAAAATGATTTTGTGGTCTGAAGAAATAAAAATTGAACTCTTTGGGCAGAACTCCAAACACTGTATCTGTTGAAGACCAGGCACAGCTCATTACCTGCCTAATACCATCCTTATGGTTAAGCATGATGGTGACAGCACCATGCAATGGGGGTATTCTCAGTGGTAGGGACAGGGGTATTGGTCAGAATTGAGGGAAGGATGAATGAAACCAAATACAGAGAAGGTCCTTTAAGAAAAACTGCTTTAGAATGCACACAGCTTGAGTCTTCATCATGATCATGACCCGAAGCAAACAGTCAAGACAAACCTGGAGTGACTTTGGGACAAGTCTCTGAGTGGGCTTGTCAAAGCTCAGACTTAAACTCCCTACAAAGAAGGACTTAAGGATGGCGGTTTACAGATGCTTCCCATACAATCTAATGGAGCTTGAGAGGATCTGCCAGAAAGAATGGGATAAACTGACCAAAGTCTAGAAAGCGTGTAGAGTCCAAGAAATTCAAAGCAGCAATCGCTACCAGAGGGGCTTCTACAAAGTACTGAATTAAGGGTCTGAATACTTATTTTAACAAAAGATTTCATTTTTTGACTTTTAATTCATTCAGATATTTCTGAAAACATGTTTTCACTTTGTCATTATGGGTGAGAATAGATTAATGGGCAAAAATGGCAAATTTAAAAATTGAATATTTATGGTTTTTAAATTATCTCAATATTAGTATCGCTGCAGACAATAGAAACTGTCTCTCCATGATCAAGAAATGGAAACACCAGTGTTATTACAGCACAGTAAAGCTAATGTACTCTTTTTGCCTTTAATCATGGTGCTTACTGGCTGAAACACACAGTATACAGTAACCACGAGACTTGAGAGAATGTCGCTCATTATTAAAGATGTGCTGCCTACAGTGGTTACACTATAAGCCCACAAAACTGCAATTTGCAGAAATGCGTCGCCTAGGAATAATACAGATTTTGAAGGGAATGTTGGGAAGGTCACAAAACAACTTACTGAGTTGTAATATTTATGGGGATATGACATGAACAGAAAAGATTCACTGTAGGTTTTAATTTGTTCTACCGTGTGCTCTTTAATGGAGTCAATTGGAGTTGTGCTGTGTGTGCACAAGCAGTCAGCTGGGGGATGGGAATCCTTTGCTTTTCTCTTACTGTAAGATATTTCCTAGGAGCATATGCAATATTCAGGTTAATGAATGCCTTAACAGCATGAATTTATCATACATCGCTTTGCTTTTAAAAATGCAGACTATCTGAGGAGACTCTGCCACGTATACTAATAGAGGTCTGTGCTATTCTGTTGACAAACACGTTGTTTTCTTCTTTTTTTTTTTCTAGCGCTATAATGGTTGGAGATGTGAGCAAAATGCTTGCAAATATCCAGACAGCCACCCGTTATTAATACCTCAATGGTAGGCAGCTCTCAGCAGATTTCTTTTTCCTTTCCATCAGACTCGGCGAACAGCAGGTATTCCTTTAATAGAACCAAAGCATTTCCCGCATGTTTATAATAAATGTAGTGCTACTGAAGTCTATTACACTGACAAAGATAAAGAATACATTTCTATTTTTAACATGAAAGCGGACGAGATGGTGAAATTGGTGAAAGGCTCTAAATTCGGATTTTAGCTTTGAGATTAATCACATTTAAGTGCAATACACTGCTGTGACTGGCTGCTCTTGATTAATGGATTGGTTAATTTAAAAAGAGAGAAAAAAAAGTGACTTTTGCATTTTATACTACTTTTTCACTTTGTAAAATTCATATCGTTCAGGTAGAGCCCAGCAAGTCAGTGCCTTTCCTCCCAGGCTGAGAGCTGCTGGTAGCTTCAATGCTAATAGCAGATTGTATCTTACTGAATTACAATATTCATGGACCAAATTCCAGTCTAACAGGGAACATTCCTCGAGGGATCTCTTCAGAGGAGATGCTTATCATTGGCAGTATTAAACAATAAATGAGTTAACGCTTTGCACATCCAACCTATTGTTCCAGGCACTTTGGATGTGCTCGCACATTTTCCATTTCTGTTAACACATACTGTGTTTAACTTTCAGTGCCTAGGACTATGCACAAGCATATTCAATAGCAGCAAAAAAAAAACACATACATACACACAAAGGCTTCCCAGCTATTGTCATAAATAGAAGGTCCACATTAAAATATATTCAAATGTGCCGGACACATTCAGTGGTCAATTACATCTATTAAAGAAAGGAATGCTGAAAAACACAGAGAGCTGGAATAGAGCAACACAATTACAAATATACTCAATTCTTGACTTTTCTCCTTCCAAGAAGGTGTCCTGTCTTTCCTGTTGCCCTTGGAATGTGAGCTCCAATATGCTGCGCTCTAAATGGAAGAACTAATGAAGGAGGAATTGGCAGTAAATGCTTATTGTAGCTTACTGTTTGCTGACATGGTATATTTTAAGTGACAAACAAATGTATAACAATTTTGCCACCCATTACATTAGTAGAAAATCAATCATTTCAAATAAAATAATGGTAAATGGTGCTTTTCCATTGACAATAAAGTTGTTCCTTTTATTTCCATGTTAATGTGCAACCATACAGTGATAAATAAGCAGCCTGAGGAGGACTGATGAATATTTATTATAGATGATCAATGCGATTAAGTAAGCAATGTGCAGATAAATTACATACTTTAATGTACACACAGAGGAGCAGAAAGGGAATTCATAACATGACAGCTCTCCAGGGGCGACTTGTGAAATTAGTAATCATCTTATCACGGTGTGTTCAAATTAAACAAAAAGCCTCATTTTTTACTCCTTTCATACTGAGGTTTCAAAAAGGTAAACTGAGAGGGTAATCTAAAATTCATCCATCCATTTACTGAACCCATAAAATGTAATTTAGGATCACGGCCCCAGCGGAGTCTGTCACCGCAGCATCAAGTGCAAAGCAGGAACCCACCCCGCCCACTTAGTCGCAATCACGTACACACCGACAATCACTCAGACTAAACTGCTGGTGCCGTATCCTGAGTTTGAATCCTGTGCCCAGTTTGTGTGAAGTTGGCATCATTGATCCCAGTCTCGGTGGATTTTCTTTCCCAGTCTTCTGGTTTTCCTCCCACATCCTAATGAAGTGCGTGTTAGGTGATTTATTGATTCATAATTGTCCCAGTATGAGTGTGGATGTTGGTTCCATACACAGGGGTCTGTCTTGGGTTTGTTACTTTGGCTGATTTTTACTAATGACATAGATTTTAGTTAGTAAACTTGTGAATTTTGCAAATGATACTAAAATTTGAGGGATCACAGACACAGAGGATGCAGCAAAAAGAATTCAATAAGACTCGGAAAAGTTTCAGAACTGGATGAACACAAATGGAGTTTAATGTAGAAAAATACAAAGTGCTACACGTGGGCAAAAGGAACATCAATTATTAATACAAGACGTAGTCTTAATAGAAGCAACCTCTTAAAAGGATTTCTGGATTTATGTAGACAAAATATGTTTATCATTTAAGCAATGCCCAGAAGCAATTAAAAAGTGAAATAAAATGCTAGGTTATATTGTAAAAACTGTTGAGTATTAGTCAAGGGGCATTATGCTTAGACTATATAATGCACCAGTGAGACCACATTTAGAGTATTGTGTGCAGTTCTGGTCACCAAGCTACATTAAAGCTACATTAAGACAGAAGCACTTGAAGCTGTGCAAAGAGGAGAGCAACCAAGTGCATCCCAGTTCTTAAGACCATGTCATACTCTGACAGGCCCAGAGAATTAAAACTGTTTAGTTCTGAGCAGAGGAGACTTCATGGGGACCTAATCCAGGTATTTAAAATCCTCAAGGGCATTGACAGAGAAGATCCAGCAGCATTCTTTCAGCTTAAAGGTGAATCACTTACCCGTGGAAATCAGCGGAAATTAAGGGGAAGTGCATTTAAATCTGAAACCAGGGAGAAAATTCTTCACACAAAGAGTTGTGAGACTCTGGAACAAACTACTGAGACGTGTCGTTGAAGTAAAAACCTTGACAACCTTTACACAGTGTCTGGATGAGACATTGAGACAGCTTCGCTATTACCTAAACAAATGAGCTGGATGCACTGAATGGTTTCCACTTGTTTGTCAAATTTCTTATGCTCTTATTTTGAGGTGATGCTGCCAGGAAAGGCTCTGGCCTCCTGTGACCCTAAACTGAATCAAGTGGGTTTGAGAATGTTGTATTATTGACCTGCATGTCTTTGGGAAACCAAAGTATGTGGAATGAATACAGAAAGTCATTGAAAACTTCACAAAGACAGATGCTACACCAAGATTAATCAATCAATAAATTGCTTCTTTTCTATATGGCTTTACAAAATTTAATTATTATAATATATTGCATTTGGACCTACTCATTTAGTATATATTCTAATTTTAAAATCTTACAATATATAGGCAGTATAAAGTTATTTCTAAAATAAATCAAATAATTTGCTTTATCAATTACAATACAATACAATGCAATACAATTTATTTTTGTATAGCCCAAAATCACACAGGAAGTGCCGCAATGGGCTTTAACAGGCCCTGCCTCTTGACAACCCCCCAGCCTTGACTCTCTAAGAAGACAAGGATAAACTCCCAAAAAAACTCCAGTAGGGAAAAAATGGAAGAAACCTTAGGAAAGGCAGTTCAAAGAGAGACCCCTTTCCAGGTAGGTTGGGCGTGCAGTGGGTGTCAAAAAGAAGGGGGTCAATACAATACAATACAATACAATACACAGAACAGAACAAATCCTCAATACAGTATATTAATGATTAATTTTTCCTGGTCAGGAACACAGGAAATCAAAACCCATTCTATCAGAAAGAGACTCCAGGCAAATAGACAAGGGCAGGCATGTGATATGTGCATTAATCTTCACTAAAATGCTTTCCATTTTGTCTCATAAGTCAGTCTAACAGTATTCCTTTAGGCTGTATGATGAAACTGAAGTCACGTACGAAACAGAGATGGAGGTGAGAGTCAGTCTGGGGTGTTGTGTTTGTTATAAGCCTGGATTGAACTTTTCCAAAGTGACTAACAAGAGTGTAAGTAAAAGTCAGGCAGTCTATAATAAAAATATTTATATATATAATATATAGTGTATGCTTTACGTCATCACTTTTACAGTATCTGAAGTTCATTTTAGCAAAAAGTAAATAAAATATTTGATATGTTTTGAAAAAATGACACTTTCCATCTGTTAACCATTGTATCTTGCTTATTGAAACCATTATAGTAATTACACTCTGAATTTATTAGACGGTTCACCGTTTGTAAAGCTCCTTAGAAAATGAAACTTCCAATAGAGAACATGCACACATGAAGTCTGTGGATGGATGCCCACAATAGTGATCACTCCCAACAAATCTCTAGATTTTTTGTGCTTCCTTGTTCATTAATGGAATGATTAATCTGATAAAATATTACATCTCATTGTTAATAAGCAGAACTTGCTTCACTTGCAGAATTCTGCATTCATCCATTGAGCATAATCTTCAGCCCAAGCTTCGGAGACAGCTAATCCTTTCCTGTCACTTGATTGTTCGTCTGCAGTTTTGCCTCCTTTAACCCACCCTAACCCTAAGCTTGAATTTGCTTTTCTTTCATAATGAACATCCTTTCTTTTGTTCATACTCTGCCTTTTGCACACCATTACAATCATGTCACACCAACAGGAGCAATGACTATGGAGAATCTGAAACAATATATAACACACTGCAGCAGACTGGGGCAGCCAAAGAGTTTGAATGTCACCAGTATACAATATTGAACAAGATTAAACATGAGACATGCAGCTAGAGAAAATATGAATAATTTATTATCATTACAATACAGCTCACAAGATGAAAAAATAGTCAAGGGAGAAAGACAAAGTGGCTTAATACTCAAAATACGATTTGAAGTTGACAGGTCCCTTGCAACAGTAAAAATATGATCTCATTTTAACTTAAGAGTAGTTCCACTATTTCAAACTTTGAAAATACTCCAATATTAAACAGGATGTGACAAAAATTAATTATTACAAATTACCCATCCATCCAAACTACAGGGTCACGGGGGTCTGCTGAAGCCAATCTCAGCCAACATAGGGCGCAAAGCAGGAAACAAACCCCAGGCAGGGCGCCAGCCCACTGCAAGGCACACACACCAACCAAGCATAGACTAGGGACAATTTAGAATCACCAATGCACCTAACCTGCATGTCTTTGGACTGTGGGAGGAAACCGGAGTACCCGCGGAGAACATGCAAACTCCACGCAGGGAGGACCCAAGAAGCGAACCCGGCTCTCCTAACTGCGAGGCAGCAGCGCTACCACTGTGCCAGCATGACATCTGTTAAAAATTATGAAGCTTAAAATTTAAGAGTATAAATCTGAAAAGAGAAACCTGTTGCTGTAATAATGTTTATTTACTTAATTTGTGAGACCACCTCAAGGCAATATTAAACCATTATGTCTCCTTAAAACATGATTTAGGCTGAGATTGGAGTTTTCACAAGTGGTGCAGAACTAAAAATTAGTGACCCTTGAAAATACAATGGCCATGTTATTTTTTTTTTATTTGCTTAAAGCTTTTGTAAGTTTACTTTGTGGTGTGCAGAACAAAGTTTGAATCTGTTTTATACTTAAAGATATGATGGAATGAAACATTAATCCATTCAATTTTTTTAAACCTCTTAATTAGGGTAATGAGATTCTCCTGAAACCAACATGTGGCATGATGGGGGTAGCATTATTCTTCTCAGATTTTTGAATTTCTATTGTGATGTCACTATTAGAATATACACTTGCATCTTTCACCCACATTAACATTTTTTGCACATAAGATGACTCTGCAGAAGCCTCTCAGGACATTGACGCTACCCTATCATCATGTTCAATGTTTCTTTTTTAATCGGTGCTATGCTGATGATAGACATTCGTACCTGTCATTGCCTCCAGACCACACACTATCAGCTAGAATCTCTGCATGTATCTGCATGCATGAAGGAAAACCAACTCCAGCACAACCTGGCAGAGGAAGTCCTTCTTGTTATCCCAGCTCGCTTATCTGTTCAGCACCTATCTCTGTTCGGCTTGGCTCATTATTACTAACACCCTCTAAGTTGGTGCAAAACTTTAGGGTGATGATTGAGGACTGATTTAAGGACAGTATTGCTACAGTCTCTCTGTCTTGCAGATTCACTCCACAAGATCAGACTATATCTGACGGAATATGCAGCACAATTCCTGGTCCTGGTTCTAGTCCTGTCATATCTTTACTACTCCAGCTCTCTGCAGGAAGGAGTGCTGGCATATGTCACCAAGCGATCACAGATGATTCAAAATGCAGCGGCACATCTTTTGTTCAACAAGTCAAGAGGCAAATGTCACTCCTCTTTTCTCATCACTACATTGGCTCCCTATAGTGGTACATATTAAGTTCAAATCCTTGATGCTTGCCTGCAGAATATTCAGTAGATCAGGATCTATATACTGTACTGTATATGGAGACACTTGTGAGGTCCTACGCTCCTTCTCGACCAATCAAGTGTTTAGTGATGCCAACTCTGCGTGGTAATAAATCTCAGTCCAGAGTCTTTTCATGTATAGTTCCTAGCTGGTGGAATGAACTTCCCAACTACAATAGAAATGCTCACTCCATCAATGTATTTAAGATGTGTTTGAAGACCATCTTTTTTGTTGAATTTCTGTCTGTTAGATTTTGTAGCTTTTGCAAGGCCAGCATGACATCATAGAGTTGTAGGTGTAGCAGCCATGCACAGAACTTTCATGTATGCCTACTGTAAGAGCGTGGCCATCACTGGATAGCAAGCACACGAGGAAATAAAAAAAGGTTTCAGCAACTGAGATGTTCTGAAACCACCACTTCCTGTCCACCGAATTGCTTGACAGTACAGTAAGATATTTTTCCCAGTCTCTAAACTGCACTCATTTAAATCCCCATTACTCTTAGATTTATGTGGGTTGTCAGTGAATTTAAAAAGGTAAAATGGGTCCCAGAACCACAAAGGTTGAGAAACATTGCTTGATTCCCATCCTGCATGAATTTAAAAATGATAAACAGAAAACTTGAAGTATTACAAGTACTGCTGCCAGATGTATATAACACTGACCCTTATGAACTAGCAGCAAAGCACCACATGGCATGTACTAGCCATGTGCCATGCAACTATCTCAAAACAAGCCCTCAAGGAGCCCTATCATTCTCACTGCCCTTTCATTGCCTTTATCAGAAAAAAACAAAACATGCTGTGAAATATGAAGGAAGAAGAATTGAAGAAGAAAGTGTAAAGCATCTGCACAGATAAATGGGAAACAAAAGAGACATTCCAGCAAATTCAAACAAGACAATGAGCCAGTCTTCTGCCACTTCATGGCGTGGCTAATGCGTGCCCCAAGATTGGAACTCTGTGAGCATAATGATCTATATTTTATTTACTTATTGTTAGTTTGTTGTATTTTGTTCATGGTGTTCATTTTATCTGCATCTTTTGTAGTTTGAGGCATGGTGATGCAGTGATTAGCATTGCTACTTCACAGCTCAGATCACATATTTGGCCAGTAAGCGCTCCAGCAGACTTTTCTTTAGCCCTAAAGGACACTTAAAAGACCATTGCATCATTATATAATCCATTCAAATTTAATTCAGTTTCTCCTTACCCATCGACTTCAATGCATTTCACTGCATTCAGAGAAGTTTGCCAGAATTTCTGTGATTTTGCCAAACTCCAGGTGAAGAGAATACATTTGAGTTCAGTCATCACTAATTGTGACCAGTCATGCTGTATTTTGATTCCTTGAGGCTGGTTCACGTTCAAATGAATTAAAGTTTACTAGCGCACGATTAGCTACGGACAATAGCAAGTAAGGCAGTTATCATATGATGTCTTGAGGCTTTAAGCCAGCTCACTTATGTGTTCTGTTCTCTCTGTTCTGTCTCATTCCTAATGAAGACGTCTTCTCACGGACTGAAGGGTTGCCCCTGGAGTAAGACAGGCAACTAGGAAGTTGCTGAGTTTGCTGTATGTTGGAATAAAAGCTCCCAGTATTGTGCAAGTTCACACCTCACAAGAGCTAGCTCTAAGTTCAGTTCACACAGATTAAAATGAATACATTCATGTTTATAGTTGACCATTTTAATTTTGAAGTAGTTCATGTTCAGTTCATTTTGTATTTTTTTAAGGAGACAGAAAAAACGACCCATGATTTTACTTTTTTCAATTTTGCATGCCTTACATTAGGCTTTTACGTGTTCTTGAATAAAATACAATAATTATGAAGGCTTTTTTATTTAAATACACTTTATGGAGTTATACCCAGCAACAAACGCGTATAACCACATATGCTAATATCCTTCTGGTCAAAAAAGAAATGAAATAGACACAAATGGTGATTGTGGAACCAGGGTATAGGTGAACTAACCTTTTACGCTGCTGGTCAAAAATATAAAGTGGCCTCGTGAAGTACGTTTTCCTAAAAGTGAAAAGCGGAGCTTCACCGCATGCTCGTGTCAGCGGGGGTGCAGCTTAAGCACAAGCAGGCAGACACAGATTTACGTTATTTTTTTCTGAATACAAATAAATGGCAAAAATTTGTACAAAATAAATATTCGGAAAAATTCACTATTTGCACTTATACCGTATTCAGATTTGGCTCCACCCCTACATTACAGCATAAGGCAGGACGTTTAATCTGGACCTAAACCAGATCAGAATGTCACATAAAACTGAACTAACGAACATTTAAGTTCTTCACTTGCAAATATGTTATGTTAAGTTCGCCGTTCTTAGAAAAATGAACTTGTTCAATTAACACGCTCTTTTGAAATAGTTCAAGCTTGGGTCACAAAGTTGCACAGAAGTGTACCAAAGGTTTTCCAAGGAGTAGAATCTTTATTGCTGTTCAGGCAGAAAGAAACACAAGTTTCTTTCAGAAGCGATGTGGCCTCGCTAGAAACAGCTGTCAAACCTGACGCATCAGCTCCAATTTCTGCTCAAAAGAACACAAAGTCTTCTTCATCAAGGAGGAACAGCGGCTTGGAAGCAGCGGCCGGAGCAGAAAGAGTCTGGGGGAAGAGAGACAGAAGAGTGAGAACGCAGGACGGTCACAGCCTGGTCTTTCAAATGTCCAAAGCCCTGTGTGAGGAGCACGTCACATGGCAAGCCAGCATGCCTGCTGCTGATCCCACAAAGAGGAGCTGAAGAGTGTGTTAATTTCCCACTAAAACACTGTTTAACAGGGTGTTTCTGAAGGGCAGTCAGGTGCCCCTGTAGCAGTGGTCACAAGCCCAAATATTGTTCTTTCAAGTGTCAGAATACTGCCCTTTTGTGCAACTGTGTACCCCAAAAACAACAAAATACTTCCAGAGAGGACTAAATACCCTTCTTCTTGTGTCAATGGCAAAAAATTTCACTGGAAGTGAAATGCAATTTGTTTTGCAAATTTTTTTGGGATGTGAAATATTATAATATATATGTATATATATATATGTGAATATATGTAAGTTCAATTTTATGTGATCACTTTACTCATTAGTAATGACAAGCAAAAAGAAACAGACCAAGGTCACAGGATGCAATCCACTAACTACACATGTAGATGTTAGTATAGCAATATTACTGGTTGATGCACTGTAATTTGCGAAAAACAAAAGACTTTAAAATATTCTAATTTAGCTGTAGTAGCTTCACTGATCATTTTTTTGTCTGAGGGCTGTATAACATGGCTATATTTGGCCAGCACCTACAGGTACTGTTTAAAAAGTGCCTTTTGAGTGAGCCATCAAACCGACTTTGATTTCATGTGGGAGAGATCAACAGAGGTCTTCATTATAAAGCAATACAAAAGGATTAACATGGAGTCAAGTAAGACTTACAACACAAAAGTCTTTTTGCTGTTCATGAAAATGTTGTAATGAACCAGAATTATTTTCTAAGCTGATAATTCACTTGCTTGTTCAAACAGTAGCTTCTTCCAAGGTAATTCACTTAATTGCTTAAAGTTCAGATACTGTTTAGTACATCTTATATATCATTGCTGTCCCAAGTGTGTGTGTTTTTGTGGTCAATCTGTGATGAACTGATGCCCTGTACAGGGACTGCTTCTGCCTTGAGCCAACTGCTTGCTGGGAAAGGCTTCAGTTTCCATGAGGCCCTGCCCTGGGTAAGCATGATAGGAAATGGAGGAATGGATGAAGATATTATGATTTCCATGATGTCATGGGTCATAAAGCATGTGGATCATTTGCCTTGTAACCATTCAGCATCATAGAGACCAGACAGACAAAAAAGTAATGCTCATACAAACAAATGTATATAATGACAGTGCCCATGAAAAACACATATTTAAAATGGTGGCACAATTACATCTGCAGAATAACAATAAAAAGATAAACAAATATACGTAAAAAATAACAGACATATTACAGACAATAAACAAAAATTAATCAGAAAATTGCTAATATGTGCCTGATGTACCAGGCCATGCACTTCATAATCAAAGAACACGTGGCTGGTCAGCTCTTGTCATTTTTTGTTTAACAGTTGTGCAATTGGTGACTAAATTTAGTGCCTGTTTGATGTACCAAGGTGAGGCATGCAATAACTAGCACAGTGCAGTGCTTTTAGAAATTATTGCACTGAGATGGATTTTTTTAAGCATAAGTCAGGGTACCTTCATTGTGGCTGATACAGGAACCATCTTGGAAATAACTGGACTTCTGGTCACGCTGTTCTTAATATAATCAGAGTGTGATCAAATCGATTACTTAATCAAACTTCATTTCATGTAGTACAGCAAGCAAGGTACTTTACAAAGTTAATGCTCTCTCAGTACAAGCAAGATATAACTACAAAGTATAATGCATTAGAAAATAAGATCATTCATTTTATAGCGTATAAAAATTGACATTCCCATATATAATGACACTGGAGCCTTGCCCAGTCTTGGTTCTCTCGTTGCACTCATTACGATAGATGCCAGCTTCCTATGACTCTGAAATATATAAGCAGGTTAGAAAATAGATGGATGAAAAAATAGCAACATCAGTGTTATCTTCTTAGCCTTTGCAAAGTCTTTGTAAGCAACAAAAAGATGGGAACTGAGGACATTTGATTCTGCATTGTTGAAAATTGTTCTTTTAACATATGGGAAAGTTAACAGTTACCATGTCCTGTTTTTTTGAACTTCACAAGTGAAACAGGGCAGAAGAAGATGAAATATGCATGGCCTCCAGATAAAGTAATTTGTGGATGACAAATTCATGTCTCAGTGTTTAAAGGCACTAAAACCTCAGGTCGCTTGCAAGTTGTTATAACAGAAGGATTGAATTGACCTTTTTCAGTATACCAGCCTGGAAATCAGGAAAATTAAAAATTGCATGCATCATGAGTGTAGAGGGATATGGTCAGAATCTAGAGGGATGGACCTGCAGGGCTCTCCTAGTTTTTCAAAGAAATCATCAGCTTTTGCCAGTATGTGTAATATTTCTGTGGCACTTTGTGGACACACACAGATATCTGCAAACCTGGACAAGGGAAAAGCAATAACCTCTTTGTTGTTGTGTCTCACAAATCCAGCAAAATGTTCACAAGGCACAAAAAACACAAAAGAATCACACTGGGTAAAAATTGTAATACAATTAAACACTTATAATACACAGTGAGTATAATTTATCACCAACCAACATTTATTTAATGATTCAAACTACTTACTAATGGCAATGTTTTTTCTGAGTTCCCACTTTTGTATAATAATAATTATTATTTACATTTATGTAGTGATCTTCTCATTACTCAAAGCATTTGGGGAGCCACTTTAACTACCAATAAAGTGCAGCATCCACCTGGATGATGCAACAGCAGCCATTTTTGCTCCAGTTTGCTAGCCACACATTAACTGTTAGATGGTGAAGTGGTGAGAGAAAGAGACAATTAGAGACAGGAGAAGATTAGGGGGCCAGAATGATTAGGCCATGGTGGGCCATTTAGCCTAGACATTGGGATACACCCTGCTCTTTACTAAGGATGAATCGGGATTTCAATTTTATGTCTCATCTGAAGGGAACGGCGCCATTTTTGCAGTACAGTGTCCCCATCACTGCACTGGGATCCATATTCAGACCACAGGGAGGTGCCCCCTGCTGGCCTCACCAACACCTCTTCCAGCAGCAACTCAAGGTTTCCTAAATGGTCTCCTATCCAAGTACTGGCTGGTCCCAAACATATTTAGCTTCAGATGGATGCTCTATGCTGAAGCTTATGTGGTATGGTTGTTTGCTAACACTGGGATCTAGTGAATCTACAATAAATAGGAAGCAGAAAACTAAAGAAAAACATAAAAGAAGCAAAAGCAAATTAAAGCAATGGATGGCAACCAAATTGGGAACCAGGTGAAACATGAATTATAGCCCATCTAACTGCATGTCCCCATTGCTTGCTACATAGATAGGGTCCCCCAACACTTGCATTTTCTCTGTTCATTTAGCTGTGCCTCCTGCTTTTTGGGACTCTTTTTCTAGCTTGCACTGAAATCATTCTCTAAATCTCAGCCTTTTTTAATCCTCTGCATGTTTAATGATATTCTGAAATATGAATCAAATATGTCTACTGCACTGATCCTGAATTTAATGGGTTGTCAACTAATACTGTCAATCTACTGATCTTTATATTTTAAAATATTGGCTCTTTAACGGCAATTGATGACTCTTCACTGGGTTGTTTGGTTCCTCTTAGCTCCATTGCTTGGTGAAGCACCATTTCATTACAGATAGGGTTCTTTAAATATGAAATTGGTTCTTTGTGTTTTGAAAAACCTCCTAATATGTAGAACTAGCAAAATACCCGCGCTTCGCAGCGGCGAAGTACTGCCTTAAAATTTTTATTAAGAAGACAATTAAACCTTTTTAAAACTGAGGGAAAATATACCAATAATTATTTGTTAAGGATAACAAATAATTTGTATGCCACGTTGTAAGTTTGGCCCTCCAGTTGTAATATGACCAAGCCGTAGCTGTGCGCTGAGCTTACTCTTGAGCATGCAACGTACAGTTGGCCATGTGAACAGTGAACAGTAATCTTGTTTCAAATCTCACAGCTTGGATTGCTGCTGTCATAATCGGTTTGAGTTTCATGGTTTGTTTCAATTACGACAGTATTTGTAGGACTTGTGTTGAAGAGACATTCGGCATCTGTCAAGCATTGTAAGTATACAACCAGTTTCATTGATAACTTCACATCCAGCTTTTGAGAGTTTAAACATTTCTAAACATCAAAGTGTCCACTACTGAAATTGTCACCTGTGAATCTAAGATGTTTAAGAGGCATTGGCGGTTGTCCAAAGGTGTAAAATATTTGGCCATTTCGGTATACATTTCAATCTTCTAGTGCTCCTGTGTAGTATAATTATCTCCTGTACCATCATCAGTCCACACCTTGAACCTGTCCCAGTTATTCAATACATAAGACACAATGTTCCTCCGGATATCAAGAGTGAGCGTGATATGGCCGTGCAATATGTAACAAAGAGAATGGAAAAGGCAGGTGCCATCTCCGGGCATGGAAACCACTCGGTAAGTGACAGTTCTTTGATCGATGGTAATCACCTTGATAGACATGTTAATGGGGGTACGGTTGGAATGATAAAGGAAATGGGTACCTGAACAATGTAAAGTAAGTCTAAAATACCTACACAATAACTATAATCGTAATAAATGAACAATAAAACAGCGGAGAAGCCGTGGATTAAATAAAAAGGCTGTAGTTATCAGCAGGGAGACGTGAATACCGTGGCGAAGCAAGGAAGGGAATGTAGAGACTGGAGCGACAGACGGCCTTATATAGGCAGGCAGCCAACAACGTGGGAGGCGTTGGGATGGGGGACCCAACGCCGCCTCACACGGTGACCGAGCTGCAGGCTATGGATGTATATATGTACGTAAGTAGGATTCAGTTAGTGTTGGGAACCCGCGTACCAAATTTCTTGAAGATGGGCCCATAAGTAACAAAGACCGTTGAAAAGTTCAATATGACGGCCAACAGTGGCATCATATCACCGAAATAAGTACCAAATTTCAGCCTTCTACCTACACGGGAAGTTGGAGAATTAGTGACATTGGAAAGTTCAATATGGCAGCTGACAGTGGTGTCACACCACCGAAATAAGTACGTACATTGGTTTCGGTTAGTGCAGGGAAGCCGCCTACCAAATTTCGTGAAGATGGGGCCATGAATAAGAAAGTTCAACATGGCGGACGCTGTTAACCGTTATGACCGTTACGCGTAGAATTTCGAAATGAAACCTGCTTAACTTTTGTAAGTAAGCTGTAAGGAACGACCCTGCCAAATTTCAGCCTTCTACCTACACGGGAAGTTGGAGAATTAATGATGTTGGAAACTTCAATATGGCAGCCGACAGTGGCATCATACCACTAAAATAAGTACGTACATCGGTTTTGGCTAGCGCAGGGAAGCCACCTACCAAATTACGTGAAGATGGGGCCATAAATAAGAAAGTTGAACATGGCGAACATTGTCAACCGTTATGACCGTTACGCATAGAATTTCGAAATGAAACCTGCTTAACTTTTGTAAGTAATTTGTAAGGAATGAGCCTGCCAAATTTCAGCCTTCTACCTACACGGGAAGTTGGAAAATTAGTGACGTTGGAAAGTTCAATATGGCGGCCGACAGTGGCGTCATACCATCGAAATAAGTACATACATCGGTTTCGGTTAGTGCAGAAAATCCACCTACCAAATTTCGTGAAGATGGGGCCATAAATAAGAAAGTTCAACATGGCTGACGTTGTCGACCGTTATGACCGTTACGTGTAGAATTTTGAAATGAAACCTGCTTAACTTTTGTAAGTGAGCTGTAAGGAATGAGCCTGCCAAATTTCAGCCTTCTACCTACACGGGAAGTTGGAGAATTAGTGACATCGTAAAGTTCAATATGGCGGTTGACAGTGGCGTCATACCACCAAAATAAGTATGTACATTGGTTTCGGTTAGCGCAGGGGAGCCGCCTACCAAATTTCGTGAAGATGGGGCCATGAATAAGAAAGTTCAACATGGCAGACATTGTGAAAATTAGTGACGTTGGAAAGTTCAATATGGCGGCCGACAGTGGCGTCATACCATCGAAATAAGTACATACGTCGGTTTCGGTTAGCGCAGGGAATCCGCCTACCAAATTTCGTGAAGATGGGGCCATAAATAAGAAAGTTCAACATGGCGGACATTGTTGACCGTTCCGCGTAGAATTTCGAAATGAAACCTGCTTAACTTTTGTAAGTAAGCTGTAAGGAATGACCCTGCCAAATTTCAGCCTTGTACCTACACGAGAAGTTGGAGAATTAGTGATGTTTGGAAAATTCAATATGGCGGCCAACAGTGGCGTCATACCACCGAAATAAGTACGTACATCGGTTTTGGTTAGTGCAGGGAAGCTACTTACCAAATTTCGTGAAGATGGGGTCAGCCTTCTACCTACACGGGAAGTTGGAAAATTAGTGACGTTGGAAAGTTAAATATGGCGGTCAACAGTGGCGTCATACCATCGAAATAAGTACATACATCGGTTTCGGTTAGCGCAGGGAAGCCGCCTACCAAATTTTCGTGAAGATGGTGCTATAAATAAGAAAGTTCAACATGGCGGACGTTGTCGACCATTATCGACCTTTATGACCGTTACGTGTAGAATTTCGAAATAAAACCTGCTTAACTTTTGTAAGTGAGCTGTAAGGAATAAGCCTGCCAAATTTCAGACTTCTACCTACACGGGAAGTTGGAGAATTAGTGATGAGTGAGTCAGTGACTGAGTGAGTGAGTGAGTAAGTGAGTGAGTGAGTCAGTGAGTGAGTCAGTCAGTCAGTGAGGGCTTTGCCTTTTATTAGTATAGACTAGCAAAATACCCGCGCTTCGCAGTGGAGAAGTAGTGTGTTAAAGAAGCAATGAAAAAGAAAAGGAAACATTTTGAAAATAACGTAACATGATTGTCAATGTAATTGTTTTGTCACTGTTGTGAGTGATGAGTGTTGCTGTCATATATATATATATATATATATATATATAAATATAAATATATATATATATTTACACACACACACATAAACATATATATATACATATCTATACATATACACATATATATATACACACACACATATATACATACATATATATATATATATATCTACATATATACACATACATATACATACACACATACATACATACATACACACACATATATACACACAAATACATATATATATACATACACACACACACATATACAAACATATATATACATATACATACATATCTACATATATACACACACAGCTATTTCGTATCAGTGCAAGACGCTGCTTGTTAAAATGGATAACTCCCGCTCTTACGTGCAAGTCTGCGTGGATATTATGAACTATCGTATTTGTTCAAGTTCTATTTAAATTTTAAACAGAAGGAATTTTTATTTAGTCGACAGAAATATCTTTGGTAGGAATGGTAAAAACAGACAGGAATATTATTCCTGAATAAATCAACTCAAACCTTAAACAACTTATAATATTTTGCTCTCCATAAAAATATATCCTGTCTAAATTATACAAGTTAGAAATAAAGTAAACGTTAAAAGAACAAACATTCAAATTTCTTTACTCTTATGTAATTTTATATAAAAAATAAACTTAGATTTTAAATATCCCAAAAGATTTTGCTCTCCATAAAAATATATCCTGTCAAAATTATACAAATTCAAATATGAACATGCTGCATAACAAAACCTGGAAATATAAATAAAATGTGTTCCTTTCAGCAATAACAAATCAAATCATTCAGTTGTCTTTGCTCATATGTCATTTTAGAGCTGGACGACTTGGTTCAACATTACTTGGCAACAGGGAAAGTGGGGCAAGTTGCACTGGTACATTTGTGTCTCCCATAAAAGCAGCTTCACTTGAAATCACTTTGTGATTGTGCACGGGTAAAAACGTCCGCTGAAGTGTCAGATTCTTATTTAATTCTTCTGCTTTCTGTATCTTCTGCATTGCATTCAGGTCTTTCAGGTTACCCTGATGTTTTGTCTCATAGTGCCGTCTTAGATTAAATTCTGTAATTACACCCACATTAGCTCCACAAATGAGACACACGGGTTTACCGGCAATGTCAGTAAACATATACTCAGCCTCCCATCGGTTTTTAAATTCTCTATTTTCAGAATCAACTTTTCTCTTAAGCATCGTGTGGGCTAGCTTCGCAATAACTTGCAAGCTAGACTTGATTAACGCGGTAAGTGTTCGGCAAGGCAGCTGAAGCGCTGCATTATGGGATCTGTAGTTTATTGTGTTACCAGCGCTTCATATACCCGGGCCATTAATAAAAATAATACAGTATATAAAATGATCTCGCGGGCCGGATATAATTACACGCTGGGCCGGATGTGGCCCGTGGCCCTTGAGTTTGACACATATGGACTAAATAGAACTTGAAAAGATATCTTTTTTCGTACATCGAGCCCGCGTGCTAATGTGGTTTTGCCTGCATGCCTCAATAAGTGACCCTCCCCTCGCTCTTACTTTTTTACCGTTCATCTAATGAATACACTGAATATGGCTTTACCAAAACAATCATTGATTGCGAATAAAGTATTCATTATTCGAGTATGTAGATCGGGGTATATATATACACGTTTCTTACTGCATCAATAAACAGCTCGTCTTCTTCTTTATCTGAGTCCTGACACACTGCATGCACAGGTTTTTTTTTTTTAACACTGTCTTCCTTTAGCGGGACATTCACTTTTTCCACCGTGTGCTTTGTTTCTGCAGTAGTTATGAATACGTTTGTATGTATCAGACGCTTCATTTTTTTTGCTGCCTTTTCAATTGTGTAATTCGGTTTTTGTTCAGCGCTCTTCGGAACTGTTGCTTTTTGTCTGTGCACTGCGTCAGTTCACGTGAGCCGCTCGGTGTACATGCATCGAAGGTTCCCAGCTGTGCTGTTGCCATGTCGTGCTATGTCCATGGCTGTATCTAATGCTACCGAAGTCCCGGTACTTAAAACTTTCTCTCGCAGTTTCGCTGAGTTTGTGCCAAACACCACCCTGACCATCTCATCTTCCTCTGCATAAGCACAGTCCTTCACCCGTGAATATTTACCCGTGGCAGTTTGCTATTGGATTGCCGCTGACGGACGGCCTTATATGGGCAGGCACTAAATTACAAACGCCAGCGGCAGCCTGTCTATGAACTTAATTTAAAGTGTAGGTTTACACTGTGCTTTGTTTCCGAAGTAGCAGAACTCATGAATATGGTTGTATATATCACTCGCTCGCTTCTTATTGTTTCGCTGCCTTCTCAATTATATAATGCATGTTTTCTAAAGCGCTTTTTGGGCCTCTTCCTGGTTTTCTACGTACTGCGTGATTACGTAGGAGGCGTGATGATGTCAGACGAAACTCCGCCCCCACGGGTTTCAAGCTCATCTCCATTACAGTAAATGGAGAAAAACAGCTTCCAGTTATGACCATTACGCGTAGAATTTCAAAATGAAACCTGCCCAACCTTTCTAAGGAAGCTGTAAGGAATAAGCCTGCCAAATTTCAGCCTTCTACCTACACGGGAAGTTGGAGAATTAGTGATGAGTCAGTCAGTCAGTCAGTCAGTCAGTCAGTGAGTGAGTGAGTGAGTGAGTGAGTGAGGGCTTTGCCGTTTATTAGTATAGATAAATTGAAAATGTTTAATTTATGGCAGGCTACAGGACACAAGCAGATTAAGAAGACATGGACTTAGCCTGTGTTTCTGGATATATGCAGAGAGAGTCATTTTATAGTCATTAGCCACTTGTATTTCACAAATCTGTAACCATCTGTTTGTGGTTATTCACTTTATGGAACCTTATGGATCTAAACAAATGAAGGTTCTTTTTGGAGCCATCATGTGGTTGGGTCTTTTGGGGATGAAAAAGGGCTTCTCTGTGGCATCACCCTGAAGAACTGTTCTGGCACCTTTATTTTTAAGAGTCTAGGAGAATATACAATCTGTTATGAAATAAATATGTGGAGGTTTGCCATTTCTGCTGTGTCTGTATGGACATTCCTTAACCCCAAAAACAAACAGGTTAGGCTAACTGACAACACTAAACTGAGTCAGTGTGCCATGTGATGAACTTGTGACCTGTTCTGGGTTGTTTCCCACATCAAGCCCAGGTTGGCTGAGATAATCTTCAGCTCTACTGTGCTGAACTGCTATTGCATTTATCATGTATTTTATCTTGTTCCTTTATTTGACTCTTAACTGCTTAGTCGAGTACTTTGTAGAGATGCAATCCATGTTATCTTACAGAAATATTGATCAGAATACAGTTTGGGATAGAATTTACTTTGGTGTTCTAAATACACTCACTGAGCAAATTATTAGGGACACTAAACAGTGGGCAGGGCCTCCTTTTGCTCTCAAAACAACCTGAATTCTTCATGGCATGGATTCCACAAGATGATTCCTTTGAGATTCTGGTCCATGTTGACATGACTGAATGACGCTGCACATTCATGCTGCAAATCTCCCGTTCTGTAGTATCTCAAAGGTATTCATTTGGATTTAGATCCAGTGACTGTGAAGGCCACTGAAGAACACTGAACTCATTGTCATGTTCATGAAACCAATTTGAGATGACTTTTACTTTGTGACATGTAGCCACTAAAAGATGGATAAACTGTGACCAAGAAGCAATACACATGGTCAGCAACAATACCCAAATAGGAAGTCACATTCAAGTGATGATTGATTGGTATTAATGAGCCTAAGTGTACTAAGAAAACATTCCACACACCATTACAACATCATCAATACCACTAGCCTGGACTGTTGACACAAGGCGCCAAATTCTGGCCCTACCATCTGTGTGCTTCAGCAGAAATTGAGAGTCATCAAACCAGGCTATGCCTTGCCAGTCTTCAGCTACTCAGATTTGATGAATCTGTGCCCACTGCAGCCTCAGCTTTTTGTTCTTGGCTGACAGGAGTGGAACCTGAAGTGGCCTTCTGTTGTTGTATCTCATCCACCTCAAGATCTAATGTATTGTGCATTCTGAAATGCTTTTCTGCTCACCCCAGTGGTACAGAGTGGATATCTGAGTTACCATAGCCTTTCTGTCATCTCAAACTAATCTGGACAATTCCCTGTGACCTCGCTCATCACCAAGGTGTTTCCATCCACAGAACAGCGCTTGCTTTTTTTTCCCACACCACTGTCAGTAAACTGTAGAGACTGTTTTGCATGCAAATCCATGCAGATCAGCAGTTACAGAAATACTCAGGCCAGCCAGTCTTGCACCAACAAATCATTCTGGTGAGTTTTAATGTGAGCATTACTTGACCTATATCTGCATAATTTTAAGCATTATGCTGTTGCTACATGATTGGATGATGTGAGAATTTTTTACTTATAAATATTGTGAGGTTTCTAAATTCTTTTGAGACTCCAAAAGCATCCCGAACCACGATTGTTGCATCTGTGGAAGAAACCTTATACATCACTGGAGCAGCCACAGGATCCCAGTGCTCGCCACAAAAGCAAATCCGAGCTGACCGAGGTCGCACTATAAGTGCCTGTCATCAATGCGTGATGCAAGGAACATTATAAATGCAGGGAACAGTATTACTTTCCCACTAACCTGGCCATGACCCTGCCTGATTGGGGTGTAAGACAGGGACTCACACGTCACAGATATGATTTCACTATTTGATTATATTGAATGACTTCTGTCTTTGATAACTGTTAGCTTTTGCCTTTAGCCCTCTTAGGAAGCATTTTAATTAAAGCCTCTTGATCTGTGACCCAGTCTCATTGCTACTGTAGCACAAGAGCAAGTATTGATAAGAAAACCAGTACATTATAGTGTAGCATAATCCTGACTCCAAGGATCCTATTTATCTGTAACTAGCAAGGACATGACAAATGAAACCAATCACATAATTCTGTAATTGACAAGTGTTTTTAAGAAGTGTAACCAGCATCTGTAAGTCAGTCATTTCCTTCCATGTACTGAGTGACCCCATGTATGTGTTGTGGAGGATGGCTGGGGGTGGTACCTAGCCGGGACACCCAGGAGGACCGGAGGAGGGCTTACGCCTCCTCCAGACCACGAGGGGGCAACCGCCCTGGTTGTGTTGGGGGCCACGGGTAGAGAGCTTGGAAGCCCAACCCTGTAGGACCCTGTGGTCACCGCCAGGGGGCGCTCCAATGCCTTGGGAGCCCTGGACCTCAGCACTTCCGCCACACCAGGAAGTGCTGGGGGGAAGAGAAGCAGGGACACCCGGAGTGCTTCCGGGGGTACAGCCGGCACTTCCGCCACACTGGGGCGTGTCTGCGGGAGATTGCCGGGAAGCACCTGGAGCACATCCAGGTGTGGATAAAAAGGGCCACCTCCCTTCATTCGAGGCTGGAGTCGGGTAAGGAGAGGACGAAGCAGGAGAAGCGAAAGTGGAGGCGGCCCGAAGAAGGTGAAATGCAGAGTGTGTGAGAGGCCTGGACTTTGGGGACTTGTGGGGTTTTGTGTGCACTATTGACTTTGTATATATTGTAAATAAACGTGTGGTGGTGGATTTACAACATGTCTGCCTGTCTGTGTCTGGGGCTCGTTCCACAGTGTCAATTAAGATATTCTTCCCATCCTGAACTGTCTTTGTGAATTTGACTTTGACAGTTGGTGCTGGAAGCACATCCCACCTCTCCCATGCACCAATGGGGCCAAATAAGGTAAGATAGTCTTTTCTGTCAATTTTGTGTGGTGACTGAGTGGGCCATTCCTGGATGGATAAGTGACTGCCTCTTTCAGCTGTAGTGCTAGACTCCCTACTGGGATGTATGTTAGAGACTTTGATCCAGATCACCTGGAATTCCTGGAGGCTGAAATAGAAAAGCAGGTAAATGAGAAAGATATAGCAATGTAGGGTAGATGGTAGAGACTATGTCAACATGAGTGAATTGGAGAAAAAGTGTGTGTTGGAAAAAGAAAGAATGTGTAAAGCATACTGTATAGATGAGCTGAATAATCTGATGGTGTCATTTCTGATAGAAAAGAAAGGTATTCAGATAATTCCAAGGATAAGCAGGTGTACAGGTGTTTCAGATAATTTTTTCAGTCAGTATTCATTTCAAACTATGATTCCCTGTAATAATATCTACTCAGATGGATACACAATACACCAAAGAAATCTAGCAGTTAAAAAGTAGTATGCATAAAATTTAATAAAACATAAACCTGCAGAACCTGGTGTAAGGTCTGAGCCAAACCCAGACGGACATTAACCCACTCTCACGCACACCCATGCATGGCACCCCTTTGGGATACTGGTGGGAATCTTCATTATCTGGAAAAACAACTACCAAGAGATTGTCTATTCACCTGTTGCCTGGACATACTGTTTTATTGTTTGCTGTGGATTCTACGGATTTTTATCAAGTTTTATCAAGATTTTGTGTCTACTCACCTGCCGCCTGGTTATACTGCTTTACCGTTTGTTGTGGATTTTGCGGCACTGTTTGGATGGCATGCTTTTCTCCCTCTTCGGTTGGAATGGTGCTTAGCTATTCCAGTTTACAACTTCGTCGACTAAATCCTGTAACCACTCCTGGAATTAACATCCTCATCATTAAAGAACTTGAACTTCTTCGCCGTCCTCGTTACATTCATAGAGGCTCTGGTCAGAAGTTCATTTTCCGTAATCAGCAAAAGTGCTCTGCTACCAACATTCCATCTTTTTAGTCACTTGTCGCACGTGTGATGCGTCATCAGAGCACTGTTGTTTCAACTACTATCAACATTAGAAGTATCGGGAGATCTCGGAACTCTAGCATGGGAAACACCCGAGCCATTGTGAGAAATACCGCAAGATCCTTACATCCCCAGCTGGATTTATTTTGTGGAGTGGATTCCAAGCTGCGTGGAGTGGATTTTAATGTTTTGAGACCTGTACTGAGATTTACTCCACAATCACTGGTCAAATTTGAATTGTTTAATTCTCAATCCATCAGCAATAAATCCACACTGATTGAAGAACACATCAGGGAGAAAGGACTTGACTTCATGTGACAGAAACCTGGCACCAGTCAGAGGCTTACTCTGCCTTAAATGAAGCGTGTCCATCTGGCTACAATTATTTGGAAGCAGCTCGCAGCACTGGGCGTGGTGGTGGTCTAGCCATCATCTATCATAAGGTAATGGGGGTGCCCCCTATTTCGTTACCTGTAATATCTTCCTGCGAGTGTCTTGCATTTAAATGCAAGCCCCCTTTTCCCATGACTGTTCTTCTTATCTATCGAGCTTCAAAACCCAACTCTGCTTTTATTCCGGAAATGACTGATCTTCTCACAACACTGTGTGACACCTCTGCCAAAATCATAATCCTGGGAGATATAAATATTCATGTTGATAATCCTAAAGGTTATCTCACTGTTGATTTTCTTGAGTTGTTAGATTCTCTCAACTTACAACAATATGTTGATGTCCCCACACACTCTAGGGGTCATGCACTTGACTTGGTCATTTCAAACTCTGCTTTAATTAGTAATTTACAGGTTATGATCTTGGTATTTCAGACACAAAGTAGTGTCAATGGAGCTATTCTTTTTCTCCCCTCGTACCAAACCAAAATGGCAGATTCATTTTAGAAATTTGAAGAACATCAATGTGGATGCCTTGGCCCTGGATCTTAAACTTCTTTCTTCTGATCTTACCAGTTCCAGCTCTGTTGCTGACCTCGTGGATCTCTACAACCAGTCTCTGAGCAGTCTCCTTGATTTTCACACCCCTTTAACATCTAGGTCCATCTCATTTTCGTGCTCAGCACCTTGGTACACCTGCGAGCTGCGAGAAATGAAGGCGGCTCAAGGCTTCTGGGTTGACTGTTCACAAACAGGCCTATAGGGAACATAGGAGGGCGTATGCAGAAGCTTTGAAGACTGCACGGTCCAGGTCCTATTCTACCATCATTAGAAATAGCTCCAGGGATCCAAAAAAACTTTTTTCTACTATAAATCATCTTCTTAAACCTCCTTCATGTGCTCATTCCGAGGCCACTGATGAGAGGTGTAATGTGCATATTAATTTTTTCAAACAAAAGGTTTATAACATCCGCTTAAACCTCTCTAACATGGATATTCTGTTCCCCCCAACTGTCGACCCACTGCCTGAGACTGTCCAGCCCCTTTGCTCCTTCTCTGTTGCCACACGGGAACAGGTGGAGGACGTCATCAGGAAAATGAAACCGTCTACCAGTTCCCTGGACCCTTTTCCCTCAGCTTTGCTGAGGGCCAACATTTCTGCTGTTTCTCCACTTATCACCAGGATTATAAACCAATCCCTTTTGGCTGGCCATATTCCTTCAGCACTAAAAACTGCTGTCATCAGACCTCTACTGAAAAAACCCACCCTGGATCCTGAAGCTCTGTCTAACTATAGACCCATCTCTAATCTTCCATTTCTCTCTAAAATTCTGGAAAAATAGTTGCAGTACAACTTCATGATCATCTCAAACTGAATAACCTGCTTGAAAAGTTTCAGTCTGGTTTTCGCCCCGGCCATAGCACCGAAACAGCCCTGGTCAGGGTCACTAATGACCTTCTGATGTCAGGAGATACTGGTTCTCCTTCTTTACTCATTCTACTTGACCTGACAGCTGCTTTTGATACAACTGATCATAATATTCTTCTTCACCGTCTGCAATACACCATTGGACTTTCAGGAAATGTTCAAAATTGGCTTACATCTTATTTGACTGGTAGAACTGAGTATGTCGCTCTTGGCAGCGCAAAATCTCACACCCATAATGTTACCTGTAGTGTTCCACAGGGCTCTGTGTGGGGCCCCATCCTTTTCATCATTTACATGCTTCCCCTTGGAAGTGTCATTAGCAGACATGGTCTATCTTTCCATTGTTATGCCGATGACACTCAGCTTTATCTTAGGACTACCCCCACCCCCTCTACTGCTCCTTTGCCAATATCTACATTGACTACTTGCCTGGAGGAGATAGAGGCATGGATGAGGCTTCAGTTTCTTCAGTTAAACAGATCCAAAACAGAAGCCATCTTAGTTGGCACATCACACCATTTCCGCTCTTCTACCATCACCAGTATCACTTTCGCTGGCCAAAACATTTCCCTTTCCACATCTGTCACCAATTTGGGTGTTAAAATGGACCCTCAACTCACCTTTGACACCCACATCAAACACCTCTGTAAGTCTTCTTTCTACCACCTCAAGAACATTGCTAAACTCCGCCCAACTCTCACCCTGGAAGATGCAGAGAAGCTCGTCCATGCCTTTGTCTCCTCCAGGCTGGATTACTGTAATGCGCTCCTCATCGGGATTCCTGGCAAGAGTATTCAGAGGCTCCAGTATATTCAAAATTGCACTGCTAGGATCCTGATGAGGGTGCGGAAGCATGACCATATCACCCCAATCCTGAAAACTCTTCACTGGCTCCCTGTCCCACTCAGAATTGAGTACAAGGTCGTTCTCCTCACCCATCAGTGCATTTATGGACATGCCCCCCTTTACTTACAGGAACTCCTCACCCATCATACCTCCTCAAGCACCCTCCGCTCTGTACACAGTAACACTCTCCAAGTCCCCTAGAACCAAGCTTCGCAGTATGGGTGATAGGGCTTTTTCATCTATAGCGCCGAGACTGTGGAACGCCCTCCCTGACTACCTGAGAGCCCCACAGTTGACTGATGTTTTTAAACGGAATCTAAAAACTCATCTTTTTAGAAAGATATTTTGTTAAAGTATAAATAGATTTTCTTGCTTTATTATTTTTATTTTTACTTTGTAGCACTTTGAGATTGCTAAAATATGAAGTGCAATATAAATAACATTTATTATTATTATTATTATTACAAGCAGACTCCACACAGACAGTGACTGGGCACAGGATGCTAGATCCACAAAGTCTGTGATATACTCATTCTCAAAAGTGGACACATGATTTATGGATTGGAGTGAAAGATGGCTGATACATTTTCTGTCATACTGCTGCATACAAGTTTGTACAATGCCATTATAGACCATTGTTGCATATTCTCACAGTGGATTAAGGTGTATATTACCTTTAGATGTCTGCAAGTGCCGTTGTATTGCACATGTCGATGTCACCTGCAGTCCCAGCTACCCTATCAGCTAAGGCAGCTGTTTTAAATGTGGGGAAAGTGAACAACACATTTTAGGCTTCAATTAGGCAAATTGCTGTTTTAATCAAGAGTATTGTTTACTGATTAGGAGCTCAAAAGAACTAGAAAACAGTTTTCTTGTTTTCTATTTTTAGGTCTTACAAAAATTTGAATAAATAACAATGTGTGATGGACTCTGAGGTGTAACTATAATGCTCAAAACATTAAAGGAATTTTTACACATATATAGCAAAACACACAATCTTTTATGTAAATATGGTACAAGAGAGAAGCATACAGTTGGGTATTTTAATAATTAATAAACCTCACAAGGGGCATGATAGAGTGGGTAGTACCGCCCCATCATGGATTCAACATTCTGTATGCACATTCTTCTGGCATTGCATGGGTTTTCTTCTGCATACTGCGGTTTACCTCTCACTTCCTAAAATACTTGCTGGTTCAGTTGATTGGTGATTCCCGATTGTCCATGTGAGTGGCTCCGTGGTGGTCTTTTACCCTGTCCAAGGCTGCTTCCTGCCTTATGCCTAGTGCTGCTGGAGTAGGCTCCAGACCTGGTGACACTGAACTGGATTAAGCTGGATTTCAAGTGTTATATTATAAACCTTGCATCTAATGTTTCTATTAAAACCAATATTGCTACACTAATATATTTACTTAGCAGATTATGGAAATGTATTCATAAAGGAAAGCTATTACCATAATGCTCTGCATTTTCCAAGTATCATGATGTAGTGTAAAAGTGACCTTCAAAAATATAATATATGCTGAAAATGTAGTTGAGGTTTAATTGAAAATGTATTTTTTGGTGGCTTATATAGAGTGCATGTATCAGAAAGAGTAACTTTTAGAAGCTATGAACCTATAGTCAGATGTAATTAAGTGTGCCAAAGTCCATATGCTCACTTTACTTTGATGTGTGGGTGCACTCCACAATTTGCAATGAAGCTTGGAATGAATGTGCATTCATGGTCAAGTTTGGATGGTACCAGGGATCAGGTGTCTCCATTCATTTACATATAGTTGTAGAAAGACACTCAGAGGCTGGAAAGGTTTGGGAGCTACCAGCCTCCTTATCTATGTATATAAAATGGTAACAGTTGTCTGTCTGCCATGAAAAGACCTGTGAAACACTTGGCCTTGAACCTTTATCTTGGTCTTAATTAAGAGTTTATGCTGTAATATGCATAATATGACTTAATTGGATTAATTGGATGTGTGGGCTGTTTCAGCCACAAAATTGGGCTTCAGGTCATTCTCAGGGTAAAGTGGCAGCTCCAGCCTCCACAAAGTTATTAGAGATTGTGTCCTTCTTAAGGTAAACTGCATAGGCAAAATGATTGAGAAAGTGAGCAGGCCTGCTGAGCATGAAGCAAATTGCAGAAGGCTAATATGTGATAGGAAGAAGAAGAGTGACAGCTCTGAAATTTTCGCTGTCCATAAAGCACCTGCAGCATCTCAGCTTGCTGGTACCCATTCACTACTGTGGCTGAAACTTTGATCTTGGGAGGAACACATGTTTTCCAGTTAATATTACAATGTAAGCAAAGAGCAGCCTGGATTGCAATGATTCACTGGAGTGTCCTGCTCTAGCAAAACAATCCCATTGAAATGTAGTTGATCTGAGAAAGGGCAGCATGGTGGCGCAATGGTGGCGCTGCTGCCTCGCAGTAAGGAGACCTGGATTCGCTTCCTGGGTCCTCCCTGCGTGGAGTTTGCATGTTCTCCCCGTGTCTGCATGGGTTTCCTCCCACAGTCCAAAGACATGCAGGTTAGGTGGATTGGCGATTCTAAATTGGCCCTAGTGTGTGCTTGGTGTGTGGGTGTGTTTGTGTGTGTCCTGTGGTTGGTTGGCACCCTGCCCGAGATTGGTTCCTGCCTTGTGCCCTGTGTTGGCTGGGATTGGCTCCAGCAGACCCCCATGACCCTGTGTTCAGATTCAGCAGGTTCGAAAATGGATGGATGGTGAGAAAGCATAAAGCACCTGCAGCATCTCAGCTTGCTGGTACCCATTCACTACTGCGGCTGAAACTTTGATCTTGGGAGGACCACATGTTTTCCAGTTAATATTACAATGTAAGCGAAGAGCAGCCTGGATTGCAATGATTTACTGGAGTGTCCTGCTCTAGCAAAACAATCCCATTGAAATGTAGTTGATCTGAGAAAGGGCAGCATGGTGGCGCTGCTGCCTCACAGTAAGGAGACCTGGGTTTGCTTCCTGGGTCCTCCCTGCGTGGAGTTTGCATGTTCTCCCCGTGTCTGCAAAGGTTTCCTCCCACAGTCCAAAGACATGTAGGTTAGGTGCATTGGCGATCCTAAATTGTCCCTATTGTGTGCTTGGTGTGTGTGTGTGTGTGTCCTGCGGTGGGCTGGTGCACTGCCCGGGATTTGTTCCTGCCTTGTGACACAACATTAAAATCTGCTGCACCTCCTTTGATGCTTTGTTTAAACACTTCTTCATAACAAATTTTTAAGAAATTAGGTAAATTAGATTGACAAAATTTGTTGGGCTGAATGGCCTGTTCCCATCAAAAGCATTCTCCCTGTGATCATGCTTATGAAAATTGCCACACAACAAGTCAACTTATGAATGTCATTTTTCTAAATGGTTCCTTGGTCTTTAAAAAAAATGAAACATCCATCCATCCATCCATTTTCCAACCCGCTGAATCCGAACACAGGGTCACGGGGGTCTGCTGGAGCCAATCCCAGCCAACACAGGGCACAAGGCAGGAACCAATCCTGGGCAGGGTGCCAACACACCGCAGGACACAAAATGAAACAGGTATAGAGCATTTAAATGTATGTTTTTGTTTCAATGTGTTTTAAACAATGATAAACATGAAATGCGCTCTTCATGGTCACTATCTTGTTTTTCTTATAGGTGTTTCCATTTTGAGACCTTTTTGTTTACTGTTGCCATGCTGTTGCTAAGTAAGGTCAACTTGAAGGGCGTGTAGTGTGACATCACTGGGCCGAAGGTATAAAGGTCAGTGTTGTATTCTTCCTGGTTGTTGAATTGTGTTGATACAACCAAAAACCCTTGATTTTGTGAAACCCGTGATTTTCTTTAAAATTAATAATTAATTTCTAGTAACGGACATATTTTGTCTATAAGTATTAAGTCTATATCTTCTGGTTTATGTCTGAGCTCTTTTTACTAAGCACTTCACTAGTTTTTAACTCTCTTACTATGCCCTTAACTATGATTTTGGGTTCTGAGTACATTAGAGGGTCAGCTCAGGTTGGACAGTTTGGAGACAAAGTCAGAGAGGCGAGATTGCGCTGGTTTAGACATGTGCAGAGAAGAGATGCTGGGTATATTGGGAGAAGGATGCTAAGGACAGAGCTGCCAGGTAAGAGGAAAAGAGGAAGGCCTAAGAGAAGGATTATGGATGTGGTGAGAGAGGACATGCATGTGATGGGTGTAACAGAACAAGATGCAGAAGACAGAAAGATATGGAAAAAAATGATCTGCTGTGGCAACCCCTGACGGGAGCAGCCGAAAGAAGAAGACAAATTTTGATCTTGTCACTTTCTGGTTTTGATCTTGGCTAGTTTATATTCCATTCTCAATTCAGGCTGCTGCCATTTAGTACTGTACAGTCTGTACAATAGATTCCACTTTTCCAGCTGCAGAAATGTGGTTATTTTTTGTGAATTAGGGTGACAACCATGGTGAAAAGGGTGGGAGGCTTCCAAAAAGTTCCAGAAAACAGGCTAGGACCATCACTGGCATGTTAAGAAATGGTCTTACCCTTGGTAGCCACCCTCTATTTACCACAGGCAGGCTGCAGCCTACAAAGTAGTCAAAATTGGGAGCTGACTTTAAAAATTCAAAATATATTTTAAATGTTCAGACTACACAAAAAATCCACCTCTAGGGAGAGAAACTGTAAAACCTCGGGCTAGATTAAACAATGCGAAATAAAGTATCTTTATAAGAAAATAATTCATTAAAAGAAAGATGCATAAGCAAATAGGGAAAAAGGCAACGATATGGCAAAGGAGTGTTGCCCAAAAAGGCAAACCAAAGTTATCAAGTCACAGTATGAAATCTAATAAACAGTATGCAAAAGCATATACTCGTATAAACTCCAACAACAATTATTGCACCACTGCTGGGACCTTTTCTCCCTCATTGATATAAAGGCAGAGGAACAACTCAGCTGCAGTGATATCAGGGAAGCCACCTACAAAACGCAAGGAATTGTGGAGAACTTAAATACACAGAGCATTAGTATGAAATAATAAATGGGTATAACAGAAATCACATGAAAACAAAACAAAAAAAAATCAACAATAGTGAAAATAATAACAAAACAGACAATACACATAAACCACAGAATAAACCTTGGCTGAAGCATAACACAAACAGAGTGAGAGAGAAAGTTTGTAAAATGGAACATTAATGCGTGGCAAAACTTTGGTGCAGTATTTGCTTTGGGTGTGGCACTATTGAAAGTTCATTGCTCTAGAAGCCCTTGTTTCTTAATAACTACAGGAGTTTCTAACTCTGGAAGTGTCTGTTTCATGGTGTTAATGGTTCCTTTCTTACAGGACAGAAAAACAGAGAAACAGCAACATATGTAATACTTCTGTTATTACCAGAGAAATGGCACAAAACATGAGAACATTAGAAATTTGACAAACAAGGGGAGACTTTTCAATCCATCATTTTTGCTTGTTTAGGTAATAGCTAAGCTATCCCAACTTCTTAAAGGTTGTCAACATTTCTGCTTCAGCTACTGTCTCAGTAGTTTTTTGCAGTTTCCCACAACTCTTTCCATAAAGAAGTGCTTCAGGGTTTCAGCCTTAAATGCACTTCCCCTTAATTTCCACGGGTGTCCTTGAGTTTGTTACTCACCATTAACCTAAAATGCAGATGAAATCAAAAAGGAGGTAAGATGTGTGGGAAAAGCAGGGTAGTTACCCACTATTTCTTGAGAGTATAAAGTTCTATGCTGTAAAGCGGAAACAAGTTTTTTGTCTGGTTTGCCTTGCTGTTTAACTCTTCATCCATGTTTTAACCTCATTTATCCATGCAGCCATACAAGGCAAGATCCAAACCTGAATGTGATACTGGTCTATCACAAAGCATACAGCTACATTCTCACAAGGCTAACTTAGGCTGTATCCACACCACAAAGAAAACGATCTCCATCCACATTAGCCTTTTGTAACAGCGCTACTGGGTAAAGAAACTTCAACTCCCAGCATTCCCTTCAGTGGCTCTGATTGGTCGTCTGCTGAGGGTGCAGGGTCTGCTGGGGGCAAGGAGGCTGGCGTGAGATTTAACAGGAGGCCAGTTCTACAGAGAAAAAAATAAGTCTTTCGTTGTTTCGTGTCTCGAGCTGTCTGTCTGTTTGCCTTCCCGTTTACTACCTGTGGACTCTTGCTTTGTCCTAGATCAGGGGTCCTCAATCACGGTCCTGGAGAACCGCAGTGGCTACAGGCTTTTGCTCAAACCCAATTGCTTAATAAGAAGCCCTTATTGCTCAAGTAACACTTCTGCTTCACTTTAGTTGTCCCACTCGTTAAGATTGTGAACCCTTATTGCTTATTTAAGTCTTAAACAGCTGTATTCTTGGTTTTTAATTGCTCCTAATTAGCAATAACATGCACACAACAAAAGAGACAAGCATTTCTCCATTTAGCTTGTTACCATTTACACCTGTGTGCATTTATCATGTACTATTGGGTTTAATTAAATACTTGGAAGGAAAGTAAAGAGAAAAAAATGAAGGACTGAGAATTACTCATCCATTTTAGCCTTCAAATCATTTGGATGATATCCTTAGAAAGGAGAAGAAAATCTAGGATACGAGAATTACCTGACATAGGGGAGTTAAAGCACTAACAAGCCATGAAATTAAATTATTGGCAAGAATTGCTTTCTAATTAAGCAACCAGGTTAAAACAAAAACCTGCAGCCACTGCGGCTCTCCAGGACTGTGATTGAGGACCCCTGTCCTAGATTATCTCCTGCGCAACTGTATGGACTGTTTGGAGTCTGCCTGCTGCATGAGGACTGATTTGGTTTCTGTGTCGATCTTCCTGATCCCATCATTCGTCATCTTCAGGAAATATCGGTAGGACTGTCTTTACATTCACATACAGCAAGCTGATCTCTGGACTATCTATCTCCATCATTTCATTCCATTAGTTGCCGTTTTTCATGGACTTCATCATGTGTGGTTTTTGTTAGTGGTTTGTGATTGTTGAATCCGTGTTTATTGTTTATCGTTGTAGTCTGTATAGTTATATTTAATTTATTACTGTTTAATACAGTCTTTTATTTCTGTTTATTACTGGTTGTTTTTTTGTCTCTGTGAGGGAGGGAGTGTGTGTGAGTCAGGCCTAGGCTGGATGCGTTCCTGGGATACCCACCGAAAAAATAAATAAATCACCATCAAAGGTGGTGCGAATCTTAGCTGGGTTTTAATCCGCTACACTTTTCATGTAATTTACAAAAGTAGCACTGACTACACTAAAATGACTGAAAATGCATATGATGTAGTTGTTTGCCTTCACTGGGCTTGCTCTCACTGGCAGAAAAAGTAAGAGGAAATGTCATCCTTGAATGGATGGTAATGCTGTGGGCCATAGTATTTATGCAAAACTGTAGCTACAGATAAATTATTTGCCTTTTTTGCAGCTACAGTATGCAGCATTTAAACAGTACAAAATGCAATTTACCTACATACAAGTAAGCAGATCAACAAGTACCATGGAAAGCAATTTTTTCTGTGTTAGCCTGGTTGGAATATGGTTTTCTTCTCAGAGGGGTGAGCAATCACAAAAATCAAACAAAACAAAAAATTCATACTGCTATAAGAATCTGCATTTTCTAAAGTCTTTGTTTTTGCCCATCTATGCTGCAATGCCGAGGTGGAGTTTTCAGAAGTATACATCTCTGGAAGGCATGTTCAAAAGTCTGTATTCTTGGGGGTTAAAAATGATGTGGTAGTGTGTAAAAAAGATTAAAATAGAGATGAATGCCTAAGTTTTTAAGCAATAATTGTAGTAACAAGGATGTACATTTAGAGTCAATCAAAAAAGGTCATTGGATGTACACTAGGAGGAAATCTGAGTAGCATATGGAAAAGCCATGTGAAGACAACATTCACCAGGTAGTGACGTGGTCAAGAAACAAACTCGGTTAATGTAATTTTGCCTTTTGTAGAAAAAAGTAATTACTGTAATTTTTTTTTAGAGTCAGTAGTTTTTTTGAAAGCACTAAATGTAAGAGAAAGGTGTTTGCTGGGAATGAAAAGCCACCAGAATGCATATGTCATACTATAATAATTTAACTGCATACCTACTTGCCCAGTGTCTTGAGACCCTCAAGATAGCATGCTTCCCTGCATTTATCTATGAGGGTCCAGTCATTGGATTCACTGAGGATTTTCAATAGGGTATGATAAATAAGTCGAAGAAAACAACTCGAAAAGTGTTGGGGAATTGCCCCGTATATTGCTTGACAGCAAAGTTGGTCCAAATAAATGAAAAAAACATCCAAATATCAGACAAACATAAGATGTGAACTGGTGGCTTTTATAGGGAAGACAAAATGGCTGCAGGAAATGATGAAAAGGGAAATGACGTCATCAGAGGGGAACCGGAAGTGGCATCATTAATGAGGGACCGGAAGTGACGTCATCGCCAGGAGCCATAAGTGGCGTCATCAGTGAGGGACCGGAAGTGATGTCATCTCCAGGAGCCGGAAGTGAAGTGAATGATGAAGTGGTAGATGTTCCATTCTCTGAATTACTGTTTATGTTGTGAGTATGTTCAACTGTCTTCTTTAGTTCTATAAGGTTAGAGAGAGAGGCATTAGTACCATGAAACAAACTCTTATCATTTGTTATTTCGCTCACCTTAGGACTTGTTGACTGCTTCCTAAGCGCGCGTGTGTGACAAGGGAAAGAGAGACCATTTTGAAAAACAACCTGTTGAATCAATCTGGGACGGCACGGTGGCACAGTGGGTAGTGCTGCTGCCTCGCAGTTAGGAGACCCGGGTATGCTTCCCGGGTCCTCCCTGCGTGGAGTTTGCATGTTCTCCCCGTGTCTGTGGGTTTCCTCCGGGTACTCCAGTTTCCTTCCACAGTCCAAAGACCTGCAGATTAGGTGCATTGGCAATCCTAAATTGTCCCTAGTGGGTGCGTTGTGTGTGCCCTGCGGTGGGCTGGCGCCCTGCCTGGGGTTTGTTTCCTGCCTTGCACCCTGTGTTGGCTGGGACTGGCTCCAGTAGACCCCCGTGACCCTGTAGTTAGGATATAGTGGGTTGGATAATGGATGGATGGATGAATCAATCTGTTTCACGAAAACGTATTCTTTAACAATTTCAGCAGAGCACTTCACAGTGAGATAAAGCCCCAAGAAACATTGTGTGATTTCATACACTATAGCAAAAACCTACCTGTGGGGTCTATTAAAATTAGTATACAGCTGACAGGCCTTTCATTTTTTATGCTTTAATTCTATCCTTTTTCCTTCAGAACTCAGTATGTGTGTGTGTGTGTGAGTCGCACTTGGATTTCAAAAGAAAAATAAAGAGAGACGTTGAATTACAGTGGCCCCAGGTCCTTTTCCAGGTTAATAAGATGATCACATAGAGTCCTGTGGTGCTCTCTCTCTTTTTCTATATCAGTTGTAGCAAGAAACTCGGTTCCCAGCAGGGACAGCACAACAAGAGCAAGCAGAGAGTCTTTTTTATTCATTTATATAGCAGACTGTAGATATCCATAAAGATATGAACATCAAAGTACTTTAAAATGTGGTGACTTATATGAGAAGGAGAACAATTACTGTACTTAGGACCTCTTTACAAACATAATCTCAGTGGCTGCTTCATTAAGTGAATCTTCTTGATAGCGAGTTTACATCCTGAAAAGACTTTGGGGCAAACAACTTGTTCATCTCATTCCACAGAGGATAAGTTGGTTTGAGGTACCGTATGATTAGAGGAGCTGACACCTGGGCTTGGTGCATGGAGTAATGCCGCCTAAAGCAAAGTACATTTTTGCTGCCCTTCAACCACCGAAACCCCTTAACAAACAACCCCCCCAAACAGGAGTTATCATTACCAAACACTTAATTCAAATATATTAAGTATTGCTACACAGGCTTCAGGATACAGTACATTCTCTGAACAACGGACAAAAAATAAATATTGCACTGTTGTAAAAAATGTAAAAAAATAATAGAAGATTAGTTTTTAAACAATATAATGCAATACTGGCATCAAAAACGCTGCAAATGTTTAATGTAAAACTGAATGCGAACCAAAGCTTGAGTTTTCTGCTCATCCCACACTCTTGTCTAAACACCTTTTTTCGTTTCAAGCTCTGTCCTGGAAACTAAAAGGTGAGGTGCAAACTTGTGAAACTTTTTTTTTTTTTTTTAATTTTCTTAATCTTATTGCAATCATTCCATACAAATCAATCAATTTTTACAAAAAGTAGGATTAAGAATAAGTCGACCCCCACCCCTGAGAGAGAGAGCAAGGCCAACGGAGTAAAACTTAAGGCTTGTAAGCATACCTAAATTGATGAGTTTGATAAGCCAATAGAGATGAATGGAGAAGAAAAAGAAATGCAGAAATAATTGCTTCCTCTGTACTTTAAGAGCTTATTATAAAATATTACTGATTAGATCCTGCCATGTTTTGAAAAAAATCTGTACAGATCCTCTGAGTATTTGATTTTTTCCAATTTTAAATAGTAGAAAACATCAGTTTCCCACTGACTTAAAAGAGGTGAATTAGGATTCTTCCAGTTTAGCAAAATCAGTCTGCGTGCCAAAAGTGTAGTGAATGCAATCACAGTTTGTTTGTCCTTCTCGACTTTAAACCCATTTGGAAGAACCCCAAACACAGCTGTTAATGGGTTAGGAGGGATTGTGAGACCAAGGCTGTCTGAAAGATAATTAACAATTTTGGTCCAAAATGATGTTAATTTGGTGCAGGACCAAAACATGTGACCCAGTGAGGCTGGGACTTGATTGCAGCGTTCGCAGGTTGGATCTTGCCCTGGAAACATTTTGGAGAGTTTTAGGCGAGACAGATGTGCTCGATATATAATTTCGAGTTGAATGATTGTATGCTTTGCGCATATGGAGCTCAAATGAATTCTCGGCATTGCTATTTTCCACTCCTTTTCTGATATATTGATTGAGAGATCTTTTTCCCAGTGTCCGCTTGTATCTTTGAAAGGGAGGGACTGTAAAATAATTTTATATATTGCAGAGATGGAGTCCTTGAGATTGAGCAATATTTTTTCCAGCATGGACAAGGGTGCAAGATGAGGAAAATCAGGCAGGTTCTGTTTAACAAAGTTCCTAATTTGAAGATAGTGAAAGAAATGTGTAGCTGGAATGTTAAATTTGGAATGTAATTGTTCATAGGATGCAAAGACGTTGTCTATATAAAGATCATTTCAGGATAAGTGTCGACCCTTGATAAATCCAGTTTGATCTTGTGATATTACCGAGAGTAGCACTTTCTCCATCCTTCTAGCTATAATTTTTGAGAGTATCTTAAAGTCATTATTCAAAAGTGAAATTGGTCTGTATGAGGCACATTGTAATACAGTAAGTCCTTATTTTGTTTAGGAAAAACGGTGATTAATACTTGGTGAAAAGTTTGAGGAAGAGTTTGATTGTCTCTGGCTTCTGTAAATGTTGCCAATAGGAGGGGAGCTAGCTGAGTGGAGAATTTCTTATAAAATTCTACAGGGTAGCCATCAGGGCCTACTGCTTTCCCGCCTTGAAGTGACTTTATAGCATCTAGTAATTCTGATAACGCCAGAGGTTTATCCAGTTCCTCCGCACTAGGAGTATCTATTTGTGGTATCTGTAATGTATCCAGAAATGCATTAGATTGTGTGTTGTCTTCTTTAAACTCAGTAGAATATTAGTATTTATAGTAGTCTCTAAATGTGTGCATTATATTTTTGTGGTCGATGATTTTGTCTCTGTTCATGTTGGTGATTACTGGGATTGTGTTGCGGACTTCTTGCTTGTGAATTTGTTGAGCTAAAAGCTTATTAGCTTTCTTTCCGTGTTCATAGTAATGATGTCTGGATTTATAAATTAGTTGTTCAGTTTCTTTAGTTGTCAAGAGGTTTAGTTCTGAATGTAGAGTCTGCCTTTTCCTATGTAGAGCCTCGCTTGGGAGCCTGGCATGTTCTTCATCTATTCTAGTAATTTTGCTTTTTAGCTCTGTTATTTTCTTGGTTTCTAATTTATTTCTGTGGGAAAGATATGAGATAATCTGTCCTCTTAAGAAGGCCTTAAGAGTTTCCCAGAGTATTCCTGCAAAAATCTCTGAGGATGTATTTGTCTCTAGGAAGAAACTGATTTGTTTGGATATAAATTCTGTACAATTCTCGTCTGCTAATAGAAGCGGGTTGAGACGCCATCTGCGAAATGAGTGTGTGGGGCATAGTGACTTTAGCTCCAAGATCAGAGGTGCATGGTCAAAAATAACAATAGCATCATATTTGCAAGATTTAATTGTAGGCAAGAAATTGTTATCTATAAAGAAATAATCAATTCTTGAGTAGCAATGATGTACTGGTGAGTAGAAAGAATATGTTCTTGAGTTTGGGTTTAAAAACCTCCAGGGGTCTGATAAGTTGTGATCAGTTATAAACTTTGTAATTATCTTTGCAGTGTTAGATGTCGTCCCCCCTGTGATAGAAGTCCTATCTAAGAGAGGATTTAAAACACAATTAAAGTCCCCAGCCATTATAATTTTATGAGTGTTCACATTGGGAATGGATGCAAATAAATTTTGTATAAATTCCTTATCATCGACATTAGGTGCATAAGCATTTATCAAAATCATTTTACAGTTAGATAAGTTGCCCATGACCACCACATATCTCCCTTCAGGATCCAGTACTACATCTGATGCTACAAATGAAACTGTTCTATGTATAAGAATTCCCACACCTCTAGTTTTCTTTGTAAAGCTAGAATGGAATATTTGGCCACTCCAGTCCTTTTGCAGCCAGAAATGATCCTTGCTTAGTAAGTGGGTCTCCTGTAAAAATACTATTTTAGCATTTAAACCTATTAGATGAGAGAGTACTTTCTTTCTTTTTAATTCGTGGTTCAGGCCTTTAACATTCCAGCTCACAAAGTTAACTGTCCCATCATGGAGACATTCATTCTGAATTTTTGATATCATTTTGTAGTCTCAACTGGAAGTGAGACAGCTTTAACCTTAATTTCCTATTTCTCCAAGAGTTATTGCCATGCAGCTTATTGTTATGTTAGTAGTTATAATTATAAAGATTAAAAGGATAGATTAGATATAGATATAGCCTGCTCTCTTTCTCTCCCCCCTTAACCCCCCACCCTCCCATATTGCCTCCCCATATGAGGCTGGACCCCACTTCACGCAGTCCCGGTCCTCTGACACACCTAGAGACAGAGCACGTCCAAAGCAAAACAAGCCCCCACGCAGCGGTGTTTTAGGATTAAAAAATAAAGATATCTATTGCCGATATAGTCTAAATACTATATGCCTAAAATATAATCATTGACAAACTATGAACCTAAAATGTATATAATCTTCAGCAATCTTAATATATTAAGATAATAAACCCGGATAATAAACCCAGGGAATGGTGTTAGAAAGTGGTCCAGAATAAGCATCCATCCGTCCATTTTCCAACCCGCTGAATCCGAACACAGGGTCACAGGGGTCTGCTGGATAAGCATAGTAAGTCTTAATGCAGTAATAACAATATCAATAAACCAAGGGTATGATTTTAAACAGGCTTCTTTAGGGTAGAGAAAAAAAAAAGAAAAGAAATTAAGCACAAATGTCTATAACTGTCATTAAAACATAAACAGATAGCGTCCGAGTAATAAAAAGGATATATAATTATAAAAACCCGTATCTCAACAAATAGATCAAGCAGTAGGTTATTTATCCTTGCCATGTCATAATAGGCTATGACTCACTATTGTTTTTCAGAATAGTGTCGGGATCAGTTTTCTTAATTCCTTTTCTGCTTCTTCTTTGCTAGCGAAGACATAGAATTGACCTTGCAATTCCACTTTCAGTTTGGCAGGATACAAGAGGCTGTATTTGATATTGGCTTGCCGTAACCGCTGTTTGATGTTATAGAAGGCTGCACATTTAGTAGCTGTTGCTGGAGAGAAATCAGGGAAGATACGAATGTGGTTATTTTCATATATAATCTCTTGCTTGTGTCTGAGGAGTGCCATCACCTCTAGCTTAAATAATAATCTCTCGAAGCGAATAATAAAAGATCTAGGTCTAACGGTATTTGATCCGCGTACGCAATAAGCTGCTGCTATCTCAAAATCTGCTTTAAAGTCCTCTCCAATTATTTTAGAAAATAGTTCAGCTGCGAATTTCACTAGGTTTGGACTTTCTCGATTCTCAGGCAGACCTTCGATTCTAATATTATTCCTTCTGCTTCCATCTTCCAAAGCAGCAAGTCTTTCTCCGAGTTTTTTGCATTCGGAGTTGACTGTTGTTATTTTTTTCTTCAGCACTGGCAGCTAGATTTTCGGCTGTTTCAATCCGAGTCGTGAATGTCTCCTTGACATCCTCCAGTTGATCAGCAAGTGTGCTCAGTTTAAACAAGGTTTCCTGAATGTGCTCTTCAAATTTACCCAGCACCTGTCGCAGCTTCTCATTTGCCTTTTCCCTTGCCTTCTCATTTGCCTTCTCGCTTTTCTTTATATCTTTCTTTATCTCTTGCATGAGCTCAGCAATCGTCACCTTCAGTTCAGACAGATCAATTCTGCTTTCGTGCACCGTAGGTGAGGCGGCAGGCTCCATTGTAGCCGGTGTGCCCGGCTCGCATGGAGTAGTTGAAAGTGCGGACTGCGAGGCTTTTTCCAGTTTCAGATGATCTTCTCCAATTGGCGAGCTATCGTGATCTGCATCACTCACGCTCGTACATTCGCTCCCCATTTTGCTCTCAGCCGGAGACGATGTAGCTATGAGGGGCCAAACAGGCCATAAATCATATATTTCTGTGTGTAATCTATTGGTTTACGTGTGAACACTATTGGTTTATGAATATTTACTACCGGTTTGCATGCATACTTAATTGGTTTGCATGCGTACAATACTGGTTTCATTCATATGAACTATATTGGTTCATGTCCGTATATTATCGGTTTGTGCGTGCATACCACTGGTTTGCATATGAACTATATTGATTTGCGTTTGTATATCACTGGTTCCAGTCCGATTTGTTATCGGTTTGTGAGTGAACTGCATTGGTTTATGCTTGCATATTATCGGTTTGCGTAGAACTATATTGCTTGTGTTCTCTGTTGGTCTAACAATGGATTTGCATATGCACTATATTGGTTTTATGAACGTCTTATACTAGTTTCATGTGGGTAACCTGTCGATTTTGCGCTTGAACTCTGTTGGTTGTATGTGTGCACTACGGTTTTGCGTATGAAACATATTGGTTATGCGTGCGCACCCTTTCGCAACTGTGTATATGAACTATATCGGTTCTGCGTGTGAACTATATTGGTTGTTCATGTGATCTTCAGCAGAAATGGGAGGAAGAAACAGGAACTCAAGGGCCGGTAGAGTCATGAAGTGCAAAGACAAGTGTCTAGGAGACGCATCTGCGTTTAAACGGCACTATATATTTTTTTCCACACAATACATTTGCAAAAGGACTTGGTGGTAATAGTTACTATTTAACAGAATCTACCCTTGAGTCTGTAATGAACACAAGGCTGAAGTTAGGTACGTATTGGGCCGTCTTCTTATTTGCTTCCAGGATCATGTTGCCACAGTACTTTTTCACACAACGCTTGAAACCAGTTATTCCTTCTAAAAGGCTAAATATTCTACATTTACTAATGCCTTTATCCAACATACAACATTTAGATACTACTGGTTAGATTCGCCCAGTGCCCCCCGCGCTACACAGACAGGTCAAGTGACTTGTTTATGGTCACATAGTGTCATTATCAGGACTTGAATCCACAAACTCAGTTTAAAAGTGCAGTCTTAAACACTACGCCACAATGCTTGCACATCTACAACGTGTATATTAATTGGCATAATATAAACTTGTCCAGGACAGATTCCATTGTTAAAGCTGAGTTTAACATTTTCAACCCGTTCAAGTTTTGGTTGAAAATCTGGAATATTTATTTTTTCAAATAATGGATCAGTTTGCGGATTAATGTACACACTGTAGAATATTTTGTCTTGCTGTTAATATAGAAGAAGAAGAAGCTGGTTTGTGAATAAGTAGCTGACTGCAAGCTTATACTGGATGTAGCTAAAAGTGAATAAAAAGGCAGCTTATTGTGCACCTAACTTAAAAATAATTACCACCAAACCCTTTCACAAACATACAGTGACATGCAAAAGTATTCAATCCCCTTGAAAGTTGTCATTAGTTTATGCAAGACAAATTATTTATGCACATATTTATTCATCTGTGGTGGGTTGGCACCCTGCCCAGGATTAGTTCCTGCCTTGTGCCCTGTGTTGGCTGGGATTGGCTCCAGCAGACCTCCGTGACCCTGTGTTCGGATTCAGCGGGTTGGATAATGGATGGATGGATATTTATTCATTCAGTATTTTTTCTTATGCTGTAACAAAACATTTCCAAAGTCAAAATAAACTATTTTATGTAGACATTTAATTGAAGAAGAAAATCTCCAAAGTTAGTGTTTACCTAAGTGTTTAAACCTCTGTACTTTGGAAGCTCCAGGTTTACACCAATGACAAATTAATTACAAAGGTGGCAGACATTTGACAGTCAAATTAAACATAATGAGGTGCTACTTTCTCTCTCGATATAAAAAGCCCCCTTTGTAGGGGCCGTAGTCTTTGGTGGACAGTCACTGAAAAAATGAAGACAGAGGAGCATTCTGCTGATGTGAGAAACAAAGTTATTGAAATGCACCAGGTAGCAGGAAATAATTATAAAAATATCAAGAGTTTGAATGTCCCATTGCGCACTGCTGGATCCATCATCAGAAAGTGGAAAGTCCATCACAGCACCCAGACTCTTACTAGAACAGGCCATCCCTCAAGACTGAACATCAGACTTAGACATCAACTGGAGAGAGAGGAAACTAGAAATCCAACCGTTACTCTCAGATGTTTGCAATGCTTTTTGGCTGAAACTGGAGTGAAGGTGCAGGGGTCCACAATTTTAAGAGCTCTCCATTAAACAGGCCTCTACTGGAGGGTGGCAAGAAAGAAGCCATTCCTTAAGATGGTCCACATAAAAACACATATGGCGTTTTTTCAGTTAGATGTGGGGAGAAGGGTTTATGGTCAAATGAAACCAAAATAGAACTTTTTTCTTAGACTTCAAAGAGGTACAGAATGTGTAGTGTAAAACAAACACTGCCCATGCCACAAGAAATACCAGACCTACAGTGGAATATGGTGGTGGCAGCATCTTGTTATGGGGATGTTTTTCATGTGCTGGGACTGAGAATCTTGTCAGAGTTGAAGGGACAATAGATGGGCCCAAATATCACTCAATATTGCAGGAGAACTCGTTCTAGTCTGCTATGAATTTAAAGCTCGGGAGAAGATTCATCTTTCAAGATGACAATGACCCTAAGCATTAGACCAAAGTGATACTGGGATGGCTCAAAAACAGACAGGTGAATGTTTCGGAATGGCCAAGTCAAAGCCCTGATCTTAACCTTGTTGAGAATCACAACAAAACACATTCGGCTGGCATTTTATTCACTCCCAGCTCCTCCCAGTATAAGCTTGCAGTCAGCTACTTATTCACACAGCTTTTGCAAAGCAGCTTCTTATTCTATTATAACAGCAATGCAAAATATTCTACAGCGTGTACATTAATTGGCATTATTACAGACTGATCCATTATTTGAAAAAATAAATATTCCACATTTTGGTCCTGCATGGGTCAAAATTGTTAAACTCTAATTTAACAAATGAATCTGCCCTGGACAAGTTTATATATGTCAATGTCACAAAACTATGAAAATTTAGGTGGCCCAACATCATTTAACACTTTACAGTAAATCCCATTTATCTGATATTGAAGTGGGAATACATTGTCAGTTTCACCCTGATACTCGCACTGGGCAGAGCAAAACTCTGCTGCATCTTAAAAAAACGCATCTGTCTTTTCACAAAACTGTGAAAGGTAAGGTGGCCCAATATGATGTAACTGACCCATGCAGGTCCTAAATGTTAAATGTTTAGCTTTTCAAAGAATTGACACGTTTAGTCAATTAATATACACGTTATAGATGTGCAAGCATTGCGGTTAGGGCTTTGCACATTCAACCCTTTGTTCGTGGGTTCAAGTCCTGAGACTGACACTGTGTGACACTGAGCAAGTAACTTCACCTGTCTGGGCGGTGCGGTGCGGGGTTGACGGGCATAATAAATCAAACTAGTAGTAACTAAATGTTATGTTGCATAAAGACGTCAGTCGTAAATGTTGAATATTTTGCCTTTAGAATAAGTAACAGTTTTGCAAATACTGTGTGAACAAGTACAGCTGCAGGTTGCAAGCAAGCATGTAGATGAGACCGAATAAGAAGACGGCTGAATACTTACCTAACTTCAGCCTTGTGTTCATTACAGATTCAGTTAAATAGTAATAATTACCACCAAGTCCTTTTGCAAACGTATGGTGCAGAAAAAATATATAGTGCCGTTTAAACGCAGATGCGTCTCCTAGATACATCTCTTACACTCCATGACTCTACCGGCCCTTGAGTTCCTGTTTCTTGCCCCGCTCATTTCCGCTCAAGATCACGTGAACAACCAATATAGTTCACACGCAGAACTGATATAGTTCATACACACAGTTGCGATAGGGTGCGCACGCATAACCAATATGTTTCATACACGAAACCGACATAGTGCACACTTATAACCAACAGAGTTCAAGCGCAAAATCGACAGGTTACCCACATGAAACCAGTGTAAGACGTGCATGAAACCAATATAGTGCATACGCAAATCCATTGTTAGACCGTCACAGAACGCAAGCCAATATAGTTCATACGCAAACCGATAACATTCAACCGAAAATCAATGCAGTTCACTCACAAACCAATAACAAACGTATTGGAACCAATGATATACACACGCAAATCAATATAGTTCATATGCAAACCAGTGGTATGCACGCACAAACCGATAATATATGGACACAAACCAAATTAGTTCATATGAATGAAACCAGTATTGTACGCATGCAAACCAATTAAGTATGCATGCAAACCGATAGTAAATATTCATAAACCAATAGTGTTCACACGTAAACCAATAGATTACACACAGAAATATATGATTTATGGCCTGTTTGGCCCCTCATATGTAGTGGACCGTGGTCCTGAGGAGTATTGGCTTTCGCCCATCTGATCCAGGTCCGTCTCTGAAAGGCCGTACCTTGAACTTGGGCTTGCCGATCTGAGCTTAGATGTAGCTTTAGTTTTCGTTTCTTTCGTTTCTTTCTGAACCCCTTTCTTGTTGACCATGTTAATATATGCTTGCATATACTGTAGTAGTGTCCTCAGGTTGGATAAATACAGGATATCTCAGGAAAATAAGAAGATAATATGAAAAATAACACCGCTGCTAGCGGAGCTCCACTTCAGACGTCCATCTCTCGCAACGGACGAGACCGTTATCCCAAACTTGTGAAACTTTTAACAGGCATTGGCTGAGACTGACACCTTACACAGATACTAGAAGTTAACAAAAGCATCATCAGAATATGTACAATGAAAGAAGCATTTGCACCAGCCTGTCATAAAAATTGGGTGGAGGAGAGCAAAAATTGTAGGCTACAACCTGTGGATAATAATCCAGCAATAGTAATAAAAATAATCATCTTCAAACTGTGATTGAAAAGAAGACATAGACATGGCAAAGTACACCCACCGGCCACAACTGCTTGTTAACGCAAATATCTAATTTGCCAATCACATACAGTAGCAGCAACTCAATGTATTTAGGCATGTAGTCATCATCAAGACAACCTACTGAAGTTCAAACCAAGCATCATAATGGGGAAGAAAGGTAATTTAAGTGACTTTGAACATGGCATGGCTGTTGGTGCCAGATAGGATGATTTGAGAAACTGCTGATCTACTGGGATTTTCAAACACAACTATCTCTAGGATTTACAGAGAATGGGCCAAAAAGGGAAAATATCCAGTGAACGGCAGTTCTGTAGCCAAAAATGCCTTGTTGATGCCAGAGGTCTCACAGGAGATTGGACAGAATGGTTTGAGCTGATAGAAAGGCAACAGTAACTCAGATAACTGCTTGTTACAACCAAGGTATGCAGAAGAGCATCTCCGAATACAGAACACGTCAAACCTTGAAGCAGATGGGCTACAGCAGCAAGAGACCACACTGGGTGCCACTTAAGTCATCCAAGAACAGACAATTGAAGTCAAAGTTCACACAGGCTCACCCAAATGGGACAAGATCAGAAAAATGTTGCCTGGTCTGAGGATTCTTAGTTTCTGCTGTGTCATTCGGATAGTATGGTCAGATTTTGGCACAGCAACATGAAACCATGGATCCATCCAGCCTTGTATCAATGGTTCAGGCTGGTGGTGGTAGTGTAATGGTGTGGGAGATATTTTCGTGACACACTTTGGTCCCCTTAATACCAACTGAGCAGTGTTTAAATGCCACATCCTACCTGAGTATTGTTGCTGACCATGTCCATCACTTTATGACCACTTTATTTGCATATTCAGATGGCTACTTCCAGCAGGATAATGCTCCATTTCAAACACCTCAGATCATCTCAAACTGGTTTCTGGAACATGACAATGAGTTCATTGTATTCAAATGGCCTCCACAATCAGCAGATCTCAATCCAATAGAGTACCTTTGTGATGTGATGGAATGAGAGATTTGCATCATGGATGTGCAGCTGAAAAATCTGCAGCAATGCCTGATGTTATCACGTTAATATGGGCCTAAATCCCTGAGGAATGTTTCCAGCATCTTGTTGAATCTATGACACAAAGAAATACGGAAATTACAGAGGCAAAAGAGGGTCCAACCCGGTAATAGCAAGGTGTATCTAATAAAGTGGCCAGTGAGTGTAAAATTATACTGGACTGGAACTACAGACTTTTAAAAACATATTTAATTGAAAGTATAAGCATCTCTCAAATTAGCTTACATTAAAACTTCAATTAATACTCCACAAATCCCATCTTCTATTGTTCAGTACCATCAATGACTTGATAATTATATTCTTCACATTCACTCTATCTTCTGCCATGTTAAAAAGGTTCTCCATAGCTAGAAAAACCAATGCTGTGCACTCATTGGATAATAATATTGCATTATCTGCATACATTAGCAATGACAGGATAAAGAGGAATCATGGGTAAATGTTAGAGATAATCATACTTCGATTTAATTGAATTTGTAATATTAGGCTAGTAAGTTTAGTTCAAGGGCCTAAGTATAAATTACATAGTTACAATTTATGGAGCTGCAAAATTTAAAAATATATATAGCGGTGCTGTCACCATTATTGAATTTATCCTTCAGCCTTGCAGTTAAATGCTGAGCTACCCAACCATGTAGGTGGGTGTGTTATTATTCAGATAGGATGTCATTCTTTCACTTGCGACAAAGATTCGATTCTTTTTACAAGAATGTGAAATGAAAAAAAAAAATTCCTATATGTTTTTTGAAATATTGCATGTAACTTACTAAGAGATGTATTTGGCAGTGATGATTCCATTGCAAGTATCTTTGAGCACTTGCCATTGTGGCAGCTGAAAAATTAATTTGTGGTTGAATACACTGCCGCCAATAAGAGATGCACCTGACTGGCAAAAAAATTCTGATATCTTGTGGCTTTTAACCATTGGTCTGTTGTATTACAGCACCCATTGTGTTCTATAAAATTCATTCCACATTGTTAAACTGTCAACACCTGCCTGTATTGTTGACATCAGGCATGATGGTTCCATAGACCTATGGGAATCAGTGTAAACTGGGAATGATCAGATCAATCTGTGCTTTTCCAGTTATCCAATATTCAGTTTCAGCGCTCTTTAGTGCTCTCCAGCTGAGCCTTCTTGTTCTTCTTTCACAGAATTTAGTTAATCTGTTGGCTGCTATAAACTATCTATGACAAGTTATGTTAATACATAAATTCTGATTCTGTCTCTTTTACATCCCAGTCAAATTTAGCTCTTAGATGACTTATTGTTACTTTGCACAAGGTGTGTTAACCTACTTAAAACCGTTCAATTGTCCATTTCTCTTCATAGATTAAATTATTCTCCTGTGGTGACCCTTTTTTCATATGCCCATGCCCGAATGTTCTTGGATTTTACAGCACTGCTGACATGTCAAATACCTGCAACTATCCATCTATTATCCAGCCTGCTAAATCCAAACACAGGGGTCTGCTGGAGCCAATCCCATCCAACACAGGGTGCAAGGCAGGAAACAAACCCCAGGCAGCGTGCCAGTCCCACCGCAGGGTGCACACACACCAGGGACAATTCAGGATCACCAATGCACCTAACCTGCATGTCTTTGGACGGAAACCGGAGCACATGGAGGAAACCCACGCAGACAACATGCAAACACCATGCAGGGAGGACCCGGGAAGCGAACCCGGGTCTCCTAACTGCGAGGCAGCAGCGCTACCACTGCACCACCCTACCTGCAACTAGTAAAAGTCAATTTGACTTGAATAGTCAAACATTTTGATCCATTGCTTCATACCTACCTTGTATAAATAGCACTGTCTGCAGAAATAATACAATCACTGTTTGGACAGCCAAATACATGGGAATAGGAAGGACAGTGACAGTCCTAAAATATTCCAAAAATCTCTACCAGTTGTGCATGCATCCCACTGACATGTCGTCCAGAGCATTAATGTCAAACAGAGATTGAAAAATTAGGCAACACTACTCCAAAATGGACATTTTTTGTTACAGTAGATGTACTCTAAATGGCAACATCCTTTCAGCTCAATTAACATGCCACAGATGTTTCTAAATTAAAAAGCATGTTACTCAGAATTAAAATTAATAGTCTTAGGGTCTTAATAATTAAAATAGCAAGTATTTGTTTTGTATAATATTTCTATAAAGTTATATTATTGTCTTGCTCTTGTACATGGGTGAAGAACAGTTACAATCTCATTGCTGACTAAAATCGTAAGCTAAAATCACATGAAATTCACCTTCCAACAGAACTGCACGTGGCTCCATGTGTGCTGCTGAACTGTGTGCCAGTCCTTTCAGTTCCCTGTTGCTTTCAGAATCTTATCCAGCTGCTCAGTTATCCAGCTGTTGGCAGAAGCCTACAGTAGTCATAAAGCCTGCTACCATACTGAATAACCTTCATGTACAGATTTTACCTTTCTTTTTGTCTGTCTTTGACATTGCCTCTTTCATCTTCAGTACTTTCTTTTCTGTTTTGCATCCACAAACCCCATTTACTTATTTCTCAAGAGCAGTTCATATTGAATAATTTCAATAATGACTTTCTAATATGATAAAGGACACTGGGAAATAATATAAGACGAACAGCATGCTAATCTGTTGTTTTTCAACAGAGGAATTTTTTAGTCTTTCTACTGGCCTGGCAACATGGCCGTATTTTATACAATTCAAGGATGCCATGCCTGGTTGCTTCCCTTTATTGTTTAAGTGACTTCTAGCATTTTGTAAAATTATAAGCTTACGAAATGCATACTAATGGTGACCCAACACAAAAAGGGGTGGCTGCTAAATGGATGATTAGACATCTGGCTGATTTTATATTTTGCCACATTTTCTAGTGAAAGTTAAATTATGTTCCCCTTCAAATGAAATATCCCAAATTTAAATTGAAAAGATTTTGGTTTTATCCCAGTCATTCACTTTTAACTTATGATTAAACACATGAGAACAACTAATGAGCAGTATAGACCTCCTTCGCTACAATTCTACTGTAGTAGGTCCCATAATACTTTTTAAGAAATACAAAAGACAAAGATGAAGAAGATGGGGCACCTTGAAGGCAAATCCCATATAGCTGATAGAAAAACAAAGAAAAATGTTAAAAGTCTTTTCAGGTAGGAGTCAAGTTACCAACTGACACAAAGATGGCGGCACTGTCCCTTAAGAATAAGCCAGATGGGAAGGGGCGGGGCCAGGAAATGGTCATCCAGAAGTGATGTCACTGGAACTGGTGGTCATCTGATCTGTAGGAGAGAAAGGAGGAGAAGCTTTAGGCAACAGCGCTATCTCTCACCTCAGGGTGGAATTACCATTAGATGAGACCTCATGTTGTCTCCCAAGCACATGTGTATGACAACTAGTACGTGATCGGGTCATTTTACTCTGTACTGGGTAGTCAGTGGTATCCTGAGCCTAGTGAATCCTACTTGAATTGTGAGTTACTTATGCTCTTAGGGGACTATAAATATATGATACAGTACAGACATAAGGACAGAAAAAGCAACATCCATAATTTTTTCAAGCCCACATAATCAAGATTTATGGCTCTATGGGAGCAGCTTTAAAGTTTCAGGACCCAGCTCTGGAAGGGGCACCAGTCTTTCAAAGGATACTTTCACATACACCAAGCCTAACACAAATATCTTCAAGAGATGGGAATAAAAAGACCCCAATAGAAACTGGTAGAACATAAAAAAACAGATAATCAAATAATGACACGGTGAACCTGTAGTCAAGTTCATTACAGCTTTGAGGAGCAGCACTATCCAGTGTACCGTTGTGACTTCTAAAAGCAAGAGGATAGCCTCTCAAGTGGAACATCATAAAAAGAAGTTTGTAACACAGGACCCTGACAAAACCATTGACAGTCAGTGTTGATTTACAGAAATCCATCTGTGATGTGATGTATTCTTTGAATATAAAATATTAATGTCACTCATGTAGCTAATCCATAGTTAACTCTACGGTGTTGCAGTGCTGAAAAAATAATTATACAGCACTCGTTGAGATTTTGCTAAAAGCGATTAAAGAATGACTATAGCTCCTTTCTTTTTTTTTGTCTTTTAACTACATTAATGTTTTCAGTTCCCTGAAGTAGGTAGCCATCTTCATTGGTGCATTGACATCGCAATCTTTATTGTGTTGGCCAGAAAGAAGAGAGCTGAAAAAAAGGATCCCAAGCTTTCTGTCACTGAAATGAAGTAATCAGCTAAAAAGGCGATTTTCCCAGAATTCAAAACCTGTTATGGCAGTTAACATAATCCTACAATCTGCTAAAAGGAAATGGTTTTGACAGGTAAAATATTTCCTCCTATTGATGAATTGACCTGATTTTTTGCTTTTCTCTGCAAAATTAAAGAAGTAGTGGAGTCCACCATTCCTGCAACCCTCAGGGAAAAGCCCTACGTGTGAACCTAAATGGTAGGCTAAACTTCACAGTCATTGGCTGCATACGAAACAAAAGCTTTTGTTGTAAGCTGATGAGAATAATGCAGTAAGACTGTTGACATCTTCAAAGGATGCAGGATCAAATCCAGAAACGTCAAAAACAGCGTGTGTGAGAGTGTGTATGGCCACAGTCTCTGTAAGAAATGAATTCTCCGAGCTCAGGCTTCAAATGTTTGATAAAATATTTAACAACCGTTAACAAGGCCAGGCGGGGGAGAAGCCTCTGCTTATAGGTTCTCAGGCAGTTTTGCCATCTTCCTCACACAGCAGTTAGAAGATAATGATCAAAGCTCTGTATCCACTTGCACGCAGCACATTACCAAATTTTGTTGAGAATCTGGCTTTGTATATCCAGTAAGCAATAACTGTTTAATGTGGTTGATTCAAACAGAGTACTTAGTAATTGATTTAAGAATTTACAAATAAAAAATGAAAAAACAAAATTATAAACCTGCAATAAAAAAATGGTCAGTCTTGCAGAACATGACTATATATTTAGAAGTGTCTAGCCAGAAATTATTATTTTGGTGGTTCTTTGTTTGTAGAAGAGGTTTTTTACATTATATGGAAAATGCAAATTCCCCATTAGATTGTATATTCAAGGTCTGATTCTGGAAAGAAAAGACACATAAAACAGAGTGTTTATTGTATAGAAGAATTTATGACGTATCAAATGCCTTTGAATTTCATCAAGCAATATAACATAAATGTTCATAAACATGTACATTACTTGGTGGACAAATTGTTGAATGCTTTAGGACAAGGGAATTACCAGCTGGGACTGTTTCTTATTTGGCAGACCCCGTTATTCAAGGAAATGTACAATATTTGATTACATTTTGGTGTTTGGTGTGAAATGAATTGCTTATGGTCACTTCATGGTGTCAGTAGTGGGATCTGAACCCACAGCTTCAAAGTTTAAACTCCAAAGCCTTAAGCACTACAGCACACTGCCTGCCTAAACACTTCCATTCATTAAAATAAGGTCAATGGCTGTGGTGATGATGGTATATTTTTCAGTTAGAACATGAATGCATTTTCTTGCCATCATTGCTATGTCTTTAATTTGCTCAATTACATCAAACAGGTCTTAAAATACATTTTTACGCAGGGTTAAACGAAGGACACGCATGAGCCACACGCTAGTCTCAAGAGCAACTGCTTGGACTCTTAGCCACTAGCTCATCTCCAAAAAGTCACAAGCGGGGGCTGTCACCTTGAAAGGAAGTTAAAGTGCCTGTCAACCGCTTCTGAACAGTTGCAAATGGAGTGGTCTTACAAAAAACCACAAGCAAGCTGAAGATGACAGCTAACAGACACAAGCAGAGCCAAAGGCAGAAGAGAGTGCTGCAGCGGGTCAGAGAGCGGGTGTAACACAGACCCCAAAATGAAGGGGAGACAGACAGCAGGAAGCAAGGTGTGGCTACCTTATCTGCAATGCTGGAACACCTAAAAGATGGGGAGAGAGACTGAAATCAGATATTATGAGGGACTAAAGCTGCTAACATTTAAGTGCTGCTAGAATTCAGGTCTTATAATGCAATTTGTCACACTTATTAGCTTCTGCTTTATCATGATATGTCACTGGATAAATAAAGTGAGAACAACTGTTCTTCTGTCTTGCTTATTGTTCTAGCCATCAGGTAAGCAGGGTTTGCAAGGAAACGTTCCCTATGAGGGGTACAGCCACTTGAATCGTGCTTGATTGGGTGCAACCACATAGTCTCAGAAGTAGGGCATACTGCTGCTTTGGGGTCAAGTGAAATCCTGGCACAAAGAAGGAATCCAGGAGCATGATTAAGTGGTTCACAGTAGCAGCCATAGGAACAACTGATGTCGAGCCATCAGAACTGGGAGGCATGCTAACAGAGCTAAAGGATGTGACAGGATTTATTCCAGAGGAACAGGGCAAAGCAACGATCATGTGCAGTAGTCTATGGCAAGCCGAATTAACATTTAGAGATATCTCAAAATGAATTTCAGATATCTTAAAATGTAATTTTCTTTTTAAGATATCTGATACTCGCTTTGAGATATCTTAAAATAATTTCCTTTACATTTTAAGATATCTGCAGTACATTTTGAGATATCTGAAATGCATTTTAAGATATCTCAAATACAGTTTCAGATATCTCAAAATAATTGTGTCTGCATTTCAAGACATCTCTAATGAATTTTCAGATATCTTAAATTGACCTTTCATGCATTTTAAGATATCTCAAAATCATTTCCTGTAAAACTGCCTATTATTTCAATGGGACTTCTTGTTTATTATAAGATATCTTAAAATGTATTTGAGATATCTTGAAATGAGCAGGAAGTGATGTTGAGATGTCTGAAAATGTATTTGAGATATCTGAAAATGGACAGGAAGTTGTTTTGAGATATCTGGAAATGTATTTCAGATGTCTTAAATTATATTGTAGATATCTGAAAATGCTATTGAGATATCTTGAAATAATTGAGTGTCCTTTTAAAGATATCTTAAAATGCATTTTAGATATCTTGAAATACAATTTGAGATATCTTGAAATACATTTTTAGATAGCTGAAATGGGTGGCACGGTGGCGCAGTGGGTAGTGCTGCTGCCTCGCAGTTAGGGGACTCAGGTTCGCTTCCCGGGTCCTCCCTATGTGGAGTTTGCATGTTCTCCCCGTGTCTGTGCGGGTTTCCTCCCACAGTCCAAAGACATGCAGGTTAGGTGCATTGGTGATTCTGAATTGTGTTTGGTGTGTGTGTGCCCACCCTGTGGTGGGCTGGTGCCCTGCCTGGGGTTTGTTGGCTGGGATTGGCTCCAGCAGACCCCCGTGACCCTGTAGTTAGGATATAGTGGGTTGGATAATGGATGGATGGATATCTGAAATGGAGCAGGGACCCATTTTAAGATATCATGAAATGAATTTTAGATGTCTAAAAATATATTTCAGATATCTGAAACAACAATGAATTTCAAGATATCTTAAAATGCTTTTTAAGATATCTAAATTATATTTCGAGATATCTTAAAATAACTTACTTCTCATTTTAGATAGATAGATAGATAGATAGATAGATAGATAGATATTTTATTAATCCCAAGGGGAAATTCACATACTCCAGCAGCAGCATACTGATAAAAAACAATATTAAATTAAAGAGTGATAAAAATGCAGGTAAAACAGACAATCATTTTGTATAATGTTAACATTTGCCCCGGTGGAATTGAAGAGTCGCATAGTGTGGGGGAGGAACGATCTCCTCAGTCTGTCAGTGGAGCAGGACATTGACAGCAGTCTGTCACTGAAGCTGCTCCTCTGCCTGGAGATTACACTGTTAAGTGGATGCAATGGATTCTCCATGATTGGCAGGAGTTTGCTCAGCGCCCGTCACTCTGCTACAGATGTTAAACTGTCCAGCTCCGTTTTTAAGATATCCCAAATTCATTTTGAGATGTCTGAAATGCATTTTCAGATATCTTAAAATGATATTCCTGCACATTTCAAGATATCTAAAATAGTCAGTAAGTGGCACAAAGGTGGGGCATCCATAAAACGAACCTTGTTGCACAGAAAAGGGAATTGTGTTTTGGGGAGAAGGGTGACAATACACCATCACTGTTGCACGTCATAAAAGGTGATTAAAGCAAAATGGCATCATGAATGGCATCCACCTGTACAAATGTCTGCCCCCTTTTCAAGGTTGAGGTGAAATCAGAAAATGGCTGCAAACTGTCAGAGAGAGCAAGAGAACTCCATCCACCTATTATTATTTTTCTTTTTCCCTTTCACCATTGTGGGAACTCAAACCTATTCCAGTAACATTGGGGGTAAAGAAATTACGTATTATATCACTCCATCTGTCTGTCATTAATAATCTAAATTTAATCCTGCATGTATTAATAATAACATGTGGAAATCATTAGGCAAAAGGGCATATGAAGAAAAGAGCTGACTGACAGGGCGCCAATTTCTTCAAGTGTTGGTTTAAGAAATGTGTAATATCAGTAGACGTCATTCAGTTAGTCTCATAAAATTTCTAAATAGCTTTGAGCAAGCAAAAGCAATAATAATTATTGTATTACTTTGGTAAATAGTGCAAATGTAAAGTAAGTGAATAAAGATTAAATGAGTTATGGTTTATTGTTATGTAATGCACAAGTTTGTCATCATTACCAGATATTTCACACTTGCTTATGAATACCAGAAATAAAATTTGTTCCATGTTGAATGGTGGCATATTCCAGAAGCAAACAAATTTATGGTAGGTTTTGTGAATTTCATTAACCCTAACCCTATTTGAATATTTAAAATTTTAAGATTTATACATTTAACGCACTTCCTCATTTATGGCTGCCAAAATAAGTCATTTTAGCAGGAATGATACGTTTTGCTACAGTAATGACTAAGTTTAATTCAGTGGGCATGAGTAGCAGACATCCCGGCAGCACTGGGAATAAAGTAGAAGCTAACTTTGGAGCTGTGTTTGATGCCCGGGTTGCATTTCTTACTTAACCTGGGACATTGATAGTCATGAAAGCAAGATGGGCTTGCTTGCTTATGAGGACACAATACAGCAAGAGATGCTGCAAAAGTGTGCAATGCTTTTCATGAACAAAGTTTGCAATAACAAAAAGTATAGTTCAGTCTCAATCAATAAGTAATCCTCAATAAAACCGGTGCAGTGGTGGAGGTTAAAATCAACAATAAATAAGTACTTTCAATCTTTAAATTCCAAGAATAAAACCATGCAGACATCAGGATTCCTTTTCTTGCATTTCCTGACAGCCCAGCACATTCTTCTCCGTGAGCAGAGTTAAGATGCAGAGAAGAAAGACACTGGTGCTATATAGAAGTGGGAGATGTAAGAGCTGTGTGTTTTTATGTGTTTCTGTGTGCATTGCACCTGATGTCAGGCAGAAAATAGAGCTTCATTTTCCTCAGGTAATATGTTATGTACAGTATAAGACATATTGTTTCCCCAGCTCATTGTTTGGGTCTTACAGTCAGGACGATACGCCAACAACCGCAGTCACTGTCTCTGGCTCTTTTTCTGATCTCCATCATTCAGCATCCACCTGAACAGTTGGACTCAGATCTTCATTGCCCTGCCACCTATCAATCGGTCCACAAGGACCTCTGGATCTCTTAATCACATCCACACCTCCAGACTGTTTAGTGGGAGCAAAAAAGTCGGAGTGCCATTCCTCTTGTTTCCTCACATGGCCAATGAAAGCCTGCCTCAGCACCACCCCACTTGCTCACACTCCTGATTCTGCCTTTCTTGGACATTTTCTTCTTCTTACTTCCTCAGTCTCTCTCTAACTTTAACTCTCTTTATACTCCTTATGGGTGTTGCGTCTTAATTACAATCTATGGAGAGTCAATGACAAAACTGGAACCAATCACATACCCATCTGCAAGTGCGATTAGGCCTGATAAGCACCCACAGAGCCTGAGCCGTATTGATTTTCATTTAAAAACTCACACACTGCCACAGATCCCTAACATGCATCAGCACAGTGTGTCAGTTCAGTGAAGAATCCTAACAGCAAAAAAATATATCATCTTTACCACAGAATGATGAAACAGGTTTGTTATGCACAGCTTTACAGATCTTAAGCCATCTTGAGGGTTGTGAACATATAATAGGAAAGGGGGTGGTCAAGTCCATCTTACAGCTCTCTGTCTTTGCCTCTGTTTATTATAGGAAACACTGTCAAAATATTTAAAGTTAAGGGTGAATGGTTAAAGGCAGTTACTTTGACACACTACACATTAATAGAGCAAATTGATCATTTACCCGAGGTTGTGTCTTTGATGTGAAAATTTTGTTTATGATTTATTCATTCAGAGATAGCTTTTACTCTGTGAAATATTTACTTTGTCAGAACCCCATGAACTTTTTTTTCATTGAAAGGAAACAACTATGTAATGCTAGCTGTATATTATTTGTACTGTACTGTATCTGAAATGCCATTAAAGAGAGGAAGCCAGTAGTGTTGCTGTGAAAAGAAAACCAGTAAAGAGAAAGCACACGGGAACATGATCCTTTCCTCTTTGTCAAAGTCTCCTTAACATCATGTCTAGGTGTGCCCAGGATATACACAACACTTCCTGTGACTGCAGTTTGTTTCTGGTAAAGCAGTAAACAATCATTTTGCGGGGATTGTTTCTTTAAGACTACTAGATTTTCCTTCTTTGAAGCTGTTCTGTTTCGCAGAGAAATGGTTTGTATGGTGAGTAGTGTGAAGATGCAGAGAAGAAAGACACTGGTGCTGTATAGAAGTGGGAGATGTAAGAGGTGTGTGTTTTTATGTGTTTCTGTGTGCACTGCACCTGTTGTCAGGCAGGAAATCGAGTTTCATTTCTTCAGGCAATATGTTTGTTGTAAGATGCTAGAGGTTGCTGTTGCCTCTTTCAACCCAACAGACAGACACACTGAATACAGGGTAAAATCACTAAGAAGTTGTTTAATACTTTTGCTTTTTGTGATAGTGCCCAGAAGCACCTCCACCACCATAAACAGGCAACACAATAACAATAATAATCATACACAAAAATCTATCCTCCACCCCTCCCAGCAAGCTCTGTCCTCTACCTACCAAATCCGGTATGCTTGCTGGGTTTCCACCAGTCCTTTATATAGTCCTTGACCCAGAAGTGCTTCTGTTCCTCCACTCACATGACTTGCTAGCACTTCCGGGTCAGATGGAGACTTGGATTTTTCTTCATTCCGGAAGTACTTCAGGATTCCCGTCTTCGTGACCTGGGAGTAGGTCTACTTCAGGCCTATAGATATGGCACGAGTCCTTCTGTTCCTTTACAGCTCCTCCTGGCAGCACCCATGGCACCCAACAGGGCTGCGCAACCAAACTCTAAGTTCCAGGATGCTCTGTGGTAATCCGGGGCACTGCCAGATCACAGGAAAGCTGCCATCTAGCGTTTTAAAGGGAGGCAGCGACCAGGAAAAGCTGCCTTCCCCCACCCTTCCATCACAGGGGCGCCCCGGCCGGGATGAGATGCCGGCCATCTCCCACAATGTATAAGACACAGGTAGGGTGGCCATTGAGTTTGAACTGAAATGTTATCTAAGCTTCTTTCATCAGTTGCTACAGTAAGATGCCAATTTGTACACAACAGTAAGTCATCCATTCTTTAATCATTAGAACATTACAAAGCACTAGAAGAGTGTGGGCAGGAACAGGCCATTAAGACCAACAAAGCTACCCAATTACATAATCTCTTTAAAATACATCAGGTCTAATTTTGAGGTACCTAAAGTCCGACTGTCTACCACACTACTTGGTAATTTATTCAGTTTGTCTATGGTTCACTGCGTGAAGAAAAACAAATGTTTATGCACAATTTACCTTTAATAATTTTCTAACTGCGCTCCCATGTTCTTCCTAAACTAATTTTAATGTAAAAGTCTTGATTCACTGAACTGACTTCCTACATAACTTTAAACACTTCAGTCATGACACCTCCTACTCTTCTTTAGCTTAAACAGAAAAGGCTCACCTCTTTTAATCTTTCCTGATATCTCATCACCTGTAGCCAGGGAATCAGCCTGGTCACTCTTATCTCAACTTTTCTAGTGCTGCTGTGTCTTCTTTGTAGCCCTGAAACTAAAACTGTAAACAGTACTCCAGGTGCAACGTCACCAGTGCATTATAAAGATTAAGCGTAACCACCTTGGACTTCTACTCTACACATTGTCTTGCAAAACCCTGCCTGAAGATTGATAGTGACAAGTCTGCTATGACTCCTAAATCCTTCTCAAAAGGTGTACTTTTGATTTTCAAAGCTCCCACTGTGTATTCAAACCTAACATTTTTACTTCCTACTTGTAATATTGCTTACATTAAACTTCATCTTTCACAACTCTGCACAAGCCTGTATGCTCTCCAAGTCCCTATGTAATGATTTAAATGTTCCCAGATTATCTGACAATCCACCATGCTTGGTATCATCTGCACATTTAACCAGCTTCTTATTTATATTCACTGTATATTTACAGTGCACAGAACCCCAAAACTCCCCCAAAGTCCAGGCCTCAACAATGGCTTTTCCTTCTTCAGGCCGCCTCCTTTCCTCTCCTCCTGAGCTCCATCTTTCTCAACTCCCGACTCACGCCATCAAATGGAGGGAGGCGGCCCCTTTTATACACACCCGATGTGCTCAGGTGCCTCCCGATTAGCTTCCCCCGGGCACTTCCAGGTGTGGCGGAAGTGCTGATGGCCAGGGCTCCTCAGGCATTGGGGTGCCCCCTGGCGGCGACCACGGGCTCCTATAGGGTTGAACTTCTAAGCTCTGTTCCCGTGGTCCCCAAAGCCACCAGGGCGGTCGACCAATCGTGGTCTGGAGGAGGCGTAAGCCACTTGCCACAATTTTTATTTATATATGTATATACAGTATACTTATATATTGTGAAGTATCCTGGCCCGGACACACACAGGCAGACACTGGTTTAGCCATCACCCATGTTTATTTACACTATGTACAACTATTTATAAAAGCTAAGTGCACCGCCACCAAACCCCCCAAAGTCTAGGCTCTCAATAGCCACTTTCTTCACAAAAGTCCAGGCTCTCACTAGCCACTGTCTTCACACAAAACACACGGGCCTCTCCTCGCCTCCACTGCCACGACCTTGTCCTCCTCCTCACCCGACTCCAGCCTTGATTGCCGGGCGGCGGCTCCTTAAGTAGGTGGCTGATTGATGACCACACCCAGCCACCTGCCACAATACTCCCCCGCTAGCTGGGACCTCCCGGTACCAGCGGACCATTCCGCGAGGACGAAGACGCCTCGGCGCCAAGCCGACACATTGCAGGGTAGGGCCCGAGCCTGTAAAGAAAATAGAAAAACAAGGGGCGGAGACGTTGCCCTGACGCAGCCCCTCGGCTCGTCCTCTCCGCTGGGCCAACGTTCTCTGCTCCGATCGGCCCTCTGTTGCTCCCTCTTTCGGCCTCCTCCCCTTTGCGGGACGCGCACACCCAGCGACACGTCCTCCCTTGTCGGAGGAACTGGCTTCCCCAAGCCGCTTCCTCCGCCTACTTTGGGACACTGCGGCGGCTAGGATCTGCTCATTGTAATAGCGCAGACCCGGCTCCGCAGGCGTCCGAAGCTTTACGGGGTCGGTCTCACCTACCTTCCCCGCTGTACCTCTCTGTCCAGGAGCTCCTGCAGTGCGCCGATCCTCACTTGCCTGCTGCTCTCGATCCGACGCCACTGCCGTCCCTCCTGACTGCAGCATCTCCGCCCGGAGGGCACATCGCTCGGCCGGCTGCGACAGCACAAGGTGCAGTTCTTTTTGCAGCTCCTGTAAGATCGCCGCCAAGGAGAAAGAAGCAGCCGGCGGAGGACTTACCTTGCGAGTAGTTCCACCTGCCGACTGCTCTCCGTGAGCCTTTCCCTGCGGCCCACTCGGGTTTCTTGGGCACACAGGACGGACATTCCCTGCTTTCGCCTTCAAGCAATTTCCAGCGAGAGAACAGGACATTCTGTCCAATCCCACGCCTCTAAGGTGGAGGAACTTCTGGTCGGCCATCACGCTCTTCTCTCTCACTGGAGAGCGTCTCTCCGGACAGCTCTGCTGCTGCGGCTTCCACAGCCACCGCCTCTCCTTCTCGGCAGCCCCCTTCCTGGGCTCCGCGTCGGTGAACCGCCCCTCTAAAACAAAGTCCTTCAAAGGACCCCCAGTGGTCCATACAGCACTTCGTTGCGGTGGGGTTGGGTGCATGCCACCCCTGCGGCATGTGGGTGGGCTCCCCTGTTGCACCGGGCCCTTCACAGACTTATTTTTCACTTCAGGTCCCCACCGTAACCCAGGTGGAGCATCCTGCCGACTACGCCACTGTGAAGTATCCCGGCCTGGACACACACAGGCAGACACTGGTTTAGCCATCACCCACGTTTATTTACACTATGTACAACTATTTATAAAAGCTAAGTGCACTGCCACCAAACCCCCCAAAGTCTAGGCTCTCAATAGCCACTTCCTTCACAAAAGTCCAGGTTCTCACTAGCCACTGTCTTCACACAAAACACACGGGCCTCTCCTCGCCTCCACTGCCACGACCTTGTCCTCCTCCTCACCCGACTCCAGCCTTGATTGCCGGGCGGCGGCTCCTTAAATAGGTGGCTGGTTGGTGACCACACCCAGCCACCTGCCACAATATATATATACAGTATATGTTTATTAAAAATTGACCCTTGTGGAACACCACTCTTAACATCAGCCAGTTCTGATAGGATTCCTCGCATCATAACCCTCTGCTTCTGTGCTTTAACTAATTCTGCACCTATCTACACAATACATCCTGAACTCTTCTTCTTTTAATTTGATGTCATGTTGTACTTTATTAAATGCTCTCTGAAAGTCAAGATAAATAATATTATATACTCCACTTTTATCATATCCTTTCTTTGCTTTCTCAAAGAATTCCAGCATGTTAGTGCTGGCTGCTCACGAATACTCCTGTGCTTGTCATGTGCAGCTCAATCTTCTCCTTAATAATTCTTTCCTTTAATTTACCTATTAATTTTACTGGCCTACAGTTACTTCAATCTACCCCATCACCATTTTTATATAATGGGTTAATATTTGCTATTTTCCATTCCTTTGGAATCTCTGCACTGCAAAGTGTCTTCCTAAAAAATATGAGTCAAGGGTTTATAAAAATACTAGTTAACCTCCTTAAGCAGTCAAGGGTTAATATGATCTGGTCCTGGTGATTTGTTAGATTACAGCCTATTTAATTAAGGCAGTATTTCTTTTTCTAGAATTTTCAACTCACTCAGTACCTCCTTAGTAGTCCCTGTTACTACTTGGAAGCTATTTAGTTCCACAAATGAAAATGGAAGTTTAAAGCATTTCCTATTTCACTGTATGTATATTTTATTTCTTCACACTTAATACACTTCACAACCTCCTTGACAATTCTCTTACTACTAAAATACTAAAACCATGGCTATAATGTGAATTTAGCCAATTATAGAGAGCTAAAGAGCACACAAAAGTTAACAAAATGAATATTAGCGTTACCAAATGCATTAAAACAGTACCAAGAACCCAGCACATTGAAGACTCTTAAAATGTCTTCAATCTTTTCTTTCTTCATGTTGTTCTTGTAATTGCACATGACAAGATAGAGTGATGGGTTTTCTGCTTCTCTGGATGCACACACTGAGAAGGTGCCACTAGTTTATGTTAACAAACACAGTGTAGTATATTTGGACAGACAACCTAAGATACTGGATAATTTTTATAGCTACCTCAAAATCTCACTGAAGGCCAGTATTTTTCCTAGAAATAAAAAAAAAATACTTCCAAAGGTGCTAAAAAAGCGAAACTGGCAAAACTAATTAGAAATTAGTTTAAAACGTCAATGCAATCTTTATCTTTATCTTATTCTTTTCTTCCTCCCTTCCATGATGAGAGTCACTTTAACAACATGCTGTGCAGTGCTACCCAGGCTATCATTTCATATAATTTTTATGGGGAACTCATTGACAGGAAATTGAAAAGAGTAAAGAGTAGGCTGACAGGCATGCTTTACCCACTAGTGTGTATCATACAGTGCCATTGCCATCACACTAAGTATTTTTTCTCCACAGAGATCACTAAATGAAGCTCAATGATGAGCATTTGAAATAGAACATGAAGTTAGATTTCTCCCACAATATTTGAATCATGTTACATAAAGAGCTGATGAAAGCATTTATATTGGTAGTGTGGAAATTAATAGCTTCCTTATGTCAATATTATGAACTTTTTTTTCTTATTTATGCCCAACTTTGGACTTCTTCTTAGTTCTCTAATGCTCATTAACCATTCACTTCCTTTATTTGTCTTTTGCACACCTGTCCTTTCTATTTCAGGGCTGCAGAGGTTAGGATCCACCCTGGCACAATCCACTATAGTGGAACACTTTAACACTACCAATCAACTTTGACAGGTGGAAAGAACCAGGAGCACTGGAGGAGCCCCACATCAACACAAGGAGAATATGCAAACTCCACACTGACAGTGGCCAGACCATGATTCAAACTCAGGTCTGTGAGTCATCTGGATGGATCACTGTGCTACAAGTCCCCCACCAAGGGTTTTATGAAAATTATATAAATGATTATCTTTGTTTTTTTCAAATGGAAAAATGTACAAGAAAACATCTGAAAAAAGCTCAGATCCATATAACTATTACAAATGTTTGCTGACCTTGATTCCAATAACTATCAAAATAATAGGACAACTCATGCCATGTTGGGCAGCATCACTTGAGCACCAAACAATATTTTCAGGTGAGAACATTAACCACATTTACAGTTATGAGACTGATTGTATAAAATATGGCATATTATCTTACTAGGCTATAGAAGCTATATTAGTAATTATGTATCAATCCATTTTAATAATCATGACATTTACAGTATGATACAGAATTTTGTGTTAGTTTTTCACTTGCAATCTGTAGAAGCTAGAATGTGTTTCTTGAGATCGCAATAATGTATTTTTGTCAGACTAAACATCATCTGTGAAGAAAAGTTTTCCAAAATAACTTTTGCTGATGGCATTAAGAAGTAATGTCCTTGAGGTTACAAAGTACAACTAGAGCATATAAGATTGCTTAAATGTACAAAGACCGTGACTTAGGAAGAAGGTCAGTAATCCATCACACTGCAGAAGTGCACCCACCTTGCTAACATCTGTCTCTCTTGATTCAAATTTTCCTTTCCAGTAAATTTGTTTAAACTTTTTTTTTTATTAAACTAAGTTTTTTTTTTTTTAACTAATCTTCAAAGTGTATTTGATTGTTAAATCTCTTTTGACTTTCAGGAGTGAATACTTTTTCTACAAGATCATCAAGACTTTTATAAGTATGATAAGTATGCACTGATTATAAATTGCAGGATCATCTTCGTGAATAGCAAAAACACTCACAGGTGCTTCTCAGATAAGTACGTAGTGGCTGTGCTGCTTGTGACTGGTAATAATTCAACAGAAAACAGTGACAAAGCCATTGTTTCTTAATGACCCTCTAGTCTTACCACTCCTGTCCACAGCTTTAAGTAAAAGAGAAAACAAAAAAAACATTAATTAACCTTTCAGACAAACATAATGCAGCATCACAGGAGCCACTCACAAACACACACACAGAGCATGTTTTATTATATCTATACTAATAAAAGGCAAAGCCCTCACTGACTCACTAACTCACTCACTCACTCACTCACTGACTGACTCATCACTAATTCTCCAACTTCCCGTGTAGGTAGAAGGCTGAAATTTGGCAGGCTCATTCCTTAGAGCTCACTTACAAAAGTTAAGCAGGTTTCATTTCGAAATTCTACGTGTAATGGTCATAACTGGAAGCTGTTTTTCTCCACTTACTGTAATGGAGATGAGCGCGAAAGCCGTGGGGGCGGAGTTTCGTGTGACATCATCACGCCTCCCATGTAATCACGCAGTATGTAGAAAACCAGGAAGACCTCCAAAAAGCGCTGAAGAAAACATGCATTATATAATTGAGAAGGCAGCGAAACAATAAGAAGCGAGCGAGTGACACACAACCATATTCATGAGTTCTGCTACTACGGAAACAAAGCACGGTGTAAACCTAAACTTTAAATTAAGTTCATAGACAGGCTGCCGCTGGCGTTTGTAATTTAGTGCCTGCCCATATAAGGCCGTCCGTCAGCGGCAATCCAATAGAAACACTGCCACTAAATATTCACGGGTGAAGGACTGTGCTTATGCAGAGGAAGATGAGATGGTCAGGGTGGTGTTTGGCACAAACTCAGCGAAACTGCGAGAGAAAGTTTTAAGTGCCGGGACTTCGGTAACATTAAATACAGCCATGGACATAACACGACATGGCACCAGCACAGCTGGGAAACTTCTATGCATATACACCGAGCGGCTCACGTGAACTGACGCAGTGCACAGACAAAAAGCAACAGTTCCAAAGAGCGCTGAACAAAAACAGAATTACACAATTGAAAAGGCAGCAAAAAAATATGAAGTGTCTGATACATACAAGCATATTCATAAGTGCAGCTACTGCGGAAACAAAGCACACGGTGGAAAAAGTCAATGTCCCGCTAAAGGAAGACAGTGTAAAAAAAAAACCCGTGCATGCAGTGTGTCAGGTCTCAGATAAAGAAGAAGACGAGCTGTTTATTGATGCAGTAAGAAACGAATCGATAAATGAAACCTGTTATCTTTACAACGATTGACAAACACGGAATGTAACTTGAACACAACACATCCTACAAATACAAACCTGATTGAAATAAATAATGATAATCAAGTCCTTGATGACAGCAACACTCAATAACACTCACAAAACAATTACTGTATATTGACAGTCATGTTACATTATTTTTAAAATGTTCCCTTTTCTTTTTCATAGCTTCTTTAACACACTACTTCTCCGCTGCGATATGCGGGTATATATATATGTATATATACCCCGATCTACATTCTCTAATAATGGATACTTTATTCGCCATCAATGATTGTCTTGTTAAAGCCATACTCAGTGTATTCATTAGATGAACGGTAAAAAAGTAAGAGCGAGGGGAGGGTGACTTATTGAGGCATGCAGGCAAAACCACAATAGCACGCGGGCTCGATGTACGAAAAAATATATCTTTTCAAGTTCTATTTAGTCCATATGTGTCAAACTCAAGGGCCGCGGGCCACATCCGGCCCGGCGTGTAATTATATCCGGCCCACGAGATCATTTTATATACCGTATTATTGTTATTAATGGCCCGGGTATATGAAGCGCTCGTAACACAATAAACTACAGATCCCATAATGCAGCGCTTCAGCTGCCTTGCCGAACACTTACCGGGTTAATCAAGTCTAGCTTATGAAGCTGCAAGTTATTGCGAAGCTAGCCCACACGATGCTGAAGAGAAAAGTTGATTCTGAAAATAGAGCCTTTAAAAACCGATGGGAGGCTTTGTATATGTTTACTGACATTGCCGGTAAACCCGTGTGTCTCATTTGTGGAGCTAATGTGGCTGTAATTACAGAATTTAATCTAAGATGGCACTATGAGACAAAACATCAGGATAACCTGAAAGACCTGAATGCAATGCAGAAGATACAGAAAGCAGAAGAGTTAAAGAAGAATCTGACACTTCAGCAGACGTTTTTACCCGTGCACAATCACAAAGTGATTTCAAGTGAAGCTGCTTTTATGGGAGACACAAATGCACCAGTGCAACTTGCCCCACTTTCCCTGTTGCCAAGTAATGTTGAACCAATTCGGCACAACGGTGTTCCCAAATACGCACTTTGCTGATAAACTGAGTGCACTGAGTTCGCACGGCGCTTTGGTGACTTTGAAGAACAAAAAAAGAATTTTGACTTGTTTCACAACCCATTTGCCGTCGATGTGGAAACTGCACTTGTGCAGATTCAGATGGAGGTGATTGAGCTGCAGTGTAATGGCACACTGAAGGCAAAGTACGATACTGCAGGGCCTGCACAGTTTATTCACTCCATTAC
>JANRMT010062849.1:4218602-4230075 GCA_026402145.1 Polypterus bichir lapradei
TTATTATTATTATTATTATTATTATTATTATTATTATTATTATTATTTATTGATGAGTTGTATGAGAGGTTGGACACTAAGGAGGGAGAAAAGTCCCTGTACCGTTTTGCTAGGCAGAGGGACCGAGCTGAGAAACATGTGCAGCAGGTTAGGATGATAAAGGATTAAGACAGAAACATACTTACAAGCGAGAAGGGTGTGTTGGGCTTATGGAAAGAGTACTTTGAGAGGCTGATAAATGAAGACAATGAGAGAGAGAGAAGGTTGGATGATGTGGCAATTGTGAATCAGGAAGTGCAACGGATTAGCAAGGAGCAGCTATTAGCAAGGACAGCTATGAACAGGATGAAGAATGGAAAAGCTGTTGTTCCGGATGACATACTTGTGGAAGCATGGAGGTGTTTAGGAGAGATGGCAGTGGAGTTTTTAACCAGATTGTTTAATGGAATCTTGGAAGGTGAGAGGATGCCTGAGGAGTGAAGAAGAAGTGTACTGCTACCAATTTTTAAGAATAAGGAGGATATGCAGAACTGTAGTAACTACAGGAGGATAAAATTGATGAGCCACAACATGAAGTTATGGGAAAGAGTAGTGGAAGCAAGGTTAAGAAGTGAGGTGATGAGTAGTGAGCAGCAGTATGGTTTCATGCTAAGAAAGAGCACCACAGATGCAAATTTTTGCCCTGAGGGTGTTGATGAAGAAGTACAGAAAAGGCCAAAAAGAGTTACATTGTGTCGTTGTGGACCTAGAGAAAGCATATGACAGGGTGCCTAGAGAGGAGCTGTGGTATTGTATGAGGAAGTCGGGAGTGGCAGAGAAGTATCTAAGTGTTGTACAGGATATGTACAAGGGAAGTGTGACAGTGGTGAGGTCTGCGGTGGGAGTGACGGATACATTCAACGTGGAGATGGGATTACATCAGGGATCTGCTCTGAGCCATTTCTTATTTGCAATGGTATTGGATAGGTTGGACTATGATGTTTGCTGATGACATTGTGATCTGTAGCGAGAGTAGGGAGCAGGTGGAGGAGAACCTGGAGAGGTGGAGATATGCAGTAGAGAGAAGAGGAATGAAGGTCAGTAGAAACAGGACAGAATATATGTGTGTGAATGAGAGGGAGGTCACTGGAATGGTGAGGATGCAAGGAGCAGAGCTGGAGAAGGTGGATGAGTTTAAATACTTCTGATCAACAGTACAGAGTAACAGGGAGTGTGAAAGAGAGTTGAAAAAGAGAGTGCAGGTGGGGTAGAATGGGTAGAGAAGAGTGTCAGGAGTAATTTATGACAGACGGGTATCAGCAAGAGTGAAAGGGAAGGTGTACAGGTCAGTAGTGAGACCAGCTATGTTATATAGGTTGGAGACGGTGGCACTGACCAAAAAACAGGAGACAGAGCTGGAGAAGGCAGAGTTAAAGATGTTAAGATTTGCATTGGGTGTGACGAGGATGGACAGGATTAGAAATGAGTACATTAGAGGGTCAGCTGATGTTGGAAGGTTGGGAGACAAAGTTAGAGAGGTGAGATTGCATTGGTTTGTACATGTATAGATGAGAGATGCTGAGTATATTGGGAAAAGGATGCTAAGGATAGAGCTGCCAAGCAAGAGCAAAAGAGGAAGGCCTAAGAGAAGGTTTATGGATGTGGGAAGAGTGGACATGCAGGTGGTGGGTGTAACAGAACAAGATGCAGAGGACAGCAAGTTATGGAAAAAGATGATCCACTGTGGAAACCCCTAATGGGAGCAGCCAAAAGAAGAAGAAGAACTATTATTATTATTATTATTATTATTATTATTATTATTATTATTAATGTTCTTTTGAATTCCAATGTATATCAGAACAACAGTTTATGAAATGCCATTTGTATCTATGCAATATTTAAAATTTTTTTTGTTTTTTTGTGGTAAACAGCCCAAGATATCAATAAGCATTTGTTTAAAATGGATCATACAGATGTTTTGGTGGTTATCTTAATTATTTAAATATAATAATTAGACAAATAAGGAGAGTGATGTATGATAAACTGTAAGCAGGTTGAGCCATGCATTTGCAGATTTAAGGCTTGTTTTTTTAGCTATTTTTAGGTTTAAAGAGTTTACAGGTAATGGAAAATTCCCATTAATTTTTAAAGAACGGAAGCTAGACTAGCATGGTACACTAGTTAGTACCACTGCATCAAAGGTCTAGTGCCACACCAGGCCCTCTGTATGGAGCATGGGATTTCTTTTGACATTCTGACTTTTCTTTCTTAGCAGTAGAGTGTTGTACCATGTTAGCCATAGATTGATACAGGAGAAAGTAGGACTTGCCTGATGAAAGGGCCTTAGCTGCCTCGAAAGCTTGCATTTGTTATCTATTTAGTTAACCAATAAAAGGTGTCATTTAGGAAATTTCCTTTAAATAACAGTTTAGATCACCACTGCAATGATTCCAATGGGCTTCCTTTATTCCAACAGATCTGAGGGAGCTGTTAATATGAACAGCTAACTTTGCTGTGTCAAATGCTGAAGAATATTCAATTTCTTGAGCTCATGATGGTTAAAATAATATGCACAGCACATTTTACACCAATCAAAATAAAGAGAATGGCAGAATGCAGTGCAGATGGTACAAATGGAAGAAGGTATTGGGAGTATTGTGTGATCGAAGAATTAAGGCAAAGGTTAAAGGTAAGGTTTTAAAGACAATGGTAGGACCAGCAATGATGTATGGAGCTGAGACATGGCCAGTACAGAGAGCACAGGACAATATGTGACAGAAATGAGAATGTTAAGATTGATGTGTGGTGTTACAAAAATGGACAGAATAAAGTAATGAGACAATTAGAGGTACAACAATGGTGGGAGAGATATTTAGGAAAGTACAGGAAAGTAGATTGTTATAGTATGGGCATGAGTTGAGAAGAAACAATGAATATGTGGGCAAAAGCCTGATTGGAATGGAAGTACATGGAAAGAGAAGGTGAGGGAGGTCAAACCAGAGGTGGATGGATAAATGGAAAAGAAGATCTGAAGGAGGAGGGTCTGACTGGGGAGGAGGTCAGGACCAAGCTGCATGAAGAAGGCTGATCAAGTACATTGACTCCACATAGAAGAAGAAGAAGAAAATATACTCCATTTTACACCTTTTCAGAGAGATTAAATGTCTTGGGCACATGAAGTCTTGGTTACACAGAACAATTCTCTCCACATCCCAGACATATGTTTTTAAGACTGATTGTCCATTCCAAATTGACTCAGTATGTGTAAGTGAGCCCAGCAATGGACTGGTGTCCTGCCCAGGTTTGGAACAGTCTTCAGGTCTCCCTGACCCTAAAGTGGGTTTGAGAATTTTATTTTATGTTAGAGTGAAAACTGTTCAGTACACAGTATTGTATGAAACTGTAATTGGCACACAAGGTCTATGCCGCCTTATCTTTGGGGCTGCTTATTGTTTAATCACAGAGTTAACATTTATTTTATAGAAACCAGCCTCACCCATGCCAGTAGTTTTGGTTTGAAGGCTGGAAGCTGTAAAATGATTTAGCCCTGCACAAGACCAACACATTTTTATAACCACACGGTGACTTGAGGAATAAATCTTTTTTCTTGGCACTCTTTTCTCAAGAGCTTTGCATTCATAAAGTCATAATGAAAGAAAGCTGTTCAGCTATGCTTTTAGCTTACCTCCATTGTTTGAGGTCCAAGTGTAAAGCACGCTATGTGCTCACTTTCGTTCTTTTTTGTTTATATGTTTGTTGTTTCCTTATGTGAGGACTTAAAATCTTTTTTTGTGTTTCCTGAAACAAAACAAAAGATGGGGGTAAAATCCATGAATATTTTGAACAGTGTGCTTAATACAGTATAAGAGAAAACTGGACATGAAGCATATTAGTATTTAATATGTGTGTCACAACATGTGTGAGAGGTAAGAGTTGCCAGGATTAGTGAGACCTTTGAATTGATATAATCAGGTAATGAATTAGTCAAGGTAAAAAAGAAGGAGAACACCCTTTACCTCTAAAGGGAAATATCCCCTTATGTATAACAGTAGACATCGAATGATTACTGCACAGCTCTGTAATGTTTTTACAAGCATTTATTTCCTTAGCAGACTCTTTTATCCAAAGCTACTTATATAAGTATATGTAAGTCTCTTATAAGAGATTAATAATCGAGTAAACATCAATCTGGTGGACTGTTTGAGAACAAATGTTACAGGACAAGTGTAGAAGATTTATTGTTACATGTGGAGAGCTCAGAACAGAAATACAAGTGAGTTACAGTTCCCAGATATTAAAAATCTAAATTAGACATAAATTCCCTAAACAAGTGAGTCTGCAAATGCTTCTTAAACTCATTGAGGGAGTCCACATTCAAAATGAAGGAGTTCTGCTCATTCCACCAACTAGGAGCTCCACATGAAAAGAGTCTGGACTGAACTTTAATACCATGTTGAGGTGGCAACACCAGACGCCATTCATCAGCAGAATTGAATGGTCGAGAAGTAGCATAGAACCTCACGGGTGTCTTTATATATACATAGGTTTTGATCCATTGACTATTCAGTTGGAAAGCATACAAGATTTGAACTCAATACATCTGCTACAAGGAGCTAAAGTAGTGATCTAAAGAGAGGAGTGACATGTGCCTGACTTGGCTGATTGAACACCAGAAGTGCAGTAGCTTGGTGACACATGCTGGTACACCTGACAGCAGAGTTCCAGAAGTCCAGACATGACACTAAATAAAAGAATCCCTTTTATGTAGAACAGTAACCCTGGAATTTAATTCCATTAGGCATTGAACTTAAAAACAAAACACATGCTGATGGCATAACAAGAGGCTAACTTCACTTGTCCTATCCTTCTGGACATCCTGGTAGGTCAAACTTATACAGGGACAGACAGCCTGAGAAAAGCCATAGACTTTATTGTAACAGGTCTTTTTAATATAGAGTAATGCATGCAGATGCCACCAGTGTCGACCAAATGTTTCTGAATTTTTTGATTTGTCTTCTGACCTCATACATGACCTCTGGGATCATTATACATGGCTACTTACTAAAAGAGATCCATGGGTGTGGAGCTGGAAGGTAATATGGGGTGAAGGCCCATTGGAAGACAAAGTGTGTGATTTATGGGCAGAAGATACGTATAAAGGAAGCTGGTGATCCATCCCACCTACATATCAAGAACATGCTTTACATCCTCACAGGAAGTAATGGAGCTGATTGTTTCCAAGCTTTCTGATCACTGGGTTCCAGATCTGGTGACAGAAAAACTGAAGCAGCATTGAATCAGATTCTGTCTAGTCTCTTTTGCAAATTTTCAAGAAAGTCAGTCTCTGAAATCTGATTTCTTTTTTTGGTCTGGAGTTGAAGCCAGGATTCACTTTGCTCAAACTTGAAACCACAAATCAGTAAAAACTGTGGTTCCTCAAGGTCTCCAAGACCCAAGTTGGGAACAAGTGCTGCAAGTCAGCAGGCAAAACAATTTTCGGCAATTTAATTCTCTCAGAAATGTCTCATTACTTCAGTGTCACTGGAGGAAGGGGTCACGGTGATAGTCAAGCCATACTCAGAAGTCTGCTTGACCAAAGTTTTCTACAGAATGAAGAGAGGTTACCCCTGGATGTCCCTTTCGAGATCTTTCCTTCACCACGACTATGTGTCAGCTCACACTGTCAAGCTAACCTTGGCCCCCATTCAGCAGTCTGTTGTTCAGCTGGTGGCACCCTTTCCCTGTTCCCCTGATTTGACACCCTGCGATTTTTGGTTATATTCAAAAATCAAAGAATCTCTATGTGGGAAAGTTTTTCTAACTTTTCATGAGCTCATTGAAGCTGTGAATGAGGAGTGGAGAAGCAGGTTTTTAATGTTTTTGTACATCTCTTATTGTTTATTTCTTCATCACATTATGTATATAGAAACACTATTTCCATATATTTCAGTACTTAGTACCTTTTTACTTTTGCATTTATAGAAGCATTTTGTTATTCAAAAGTGACAAATGAGTGAAAATGGGTAGATCAACATTACAATGAAAGACAAACTGAGTATGGAAGGACCGGGTGAAAGTGTATTTTTAAGACTGTTTCTCCCCCAGACCGACAGAGGGCAGCCCCCTTGGTTTCCAGTGGGACCACGGGTCATGAGCATGGGAGTTCAACCCTGCTGTGGCCTGTGGCCACCACCTGGGATCACATGGACATTTTCAGGGCACTATTTGGCCGCACTTCTGCCACACCCTTGTCACAAAAAGCAGACACAAGAGTTATAAAAGGTTTGAGACAGCCACCTGTATAATATTCCCTGGCTGCAAATGGGTAAATTGCTGGCACTGATGTGCTCAGAACGGAGTCCAAAACTGAACTGATTAAGATAGTCAAATATGGCGGCTTTAAAGGCAAAAAAAATAAGTTAAGTCATCGAGGGAAGAAGCGGAAGGGTCCTCTTCCATAGGTTCGGACCCGGATGTGACATCATCAAAAGGGCCAGAACCAGAAGTCTCTTCAGACATAGGTTCTTTACCAGAAGTGACATCATCCAAGGGCCCAGAACAAGAAGTGACGTCATCAGGGTCAGGTGGAATTTCCCGTGAATGGTCTGCAGGAAAGTGAGAAAAAAGGTCAGAGTATTCCACCGCCCCCTGGTCTGGCCTGGAATTACTCTCATTTAGACGCTTTAGCTGCTCCCCATGCGCACATCGTGACAGGCTGCAAAAAGCTCATTGGGCACCTGGAGTCCTTCTAAGTGCCCAATAAAAAGGGGCTGGTCACCAGAAGTACACAGCCAGAAGTCCCATCTGGGATGCCACTTGTGGACCACCGGGGCGTGTACAGTTGCCCTAACCCGACACAGACAAGCAGACACATGTTTGCCACACAACACACAATTTATTTACAATTGTGGAGCCTTTCTTTCTCCCTATGGGACAGTCCCTAAACACCACAATACATTAAAACAAATTCCTTTAGACTCTTTCTTCTATCCATCTCTTGGTTCTTCCTTCTGTCTCCATTCATCTACCTCCTCCCGACACTGGCTCTCTGAATGGAGTAAGGTGGCTCCTTTTATCCAAGTCCTGGGAGTGTTCCAGGTGGCTCATCAGTATTACCTGGAACCACTCCTAGGTGTGGTGGTAGTGCTCTATGGGGCTCTGTAGCTCCCCTTGAACTCAACAGGGCTGCACCACACTCCAACTCCCAGCGTGCCCTTTGGGAATCTGTGGTACCACAGCCGTCCTGGAGGGCTGCCCTCTAACATCCCAGGGGAAATATTGCTTCAGCGATCCTCTCTCCCCTGGTACCTCCATTCCATTGGTGTCCTGGCCAGCTAATGGTCGTGGCCTCCCGTCACAATATATATATATATAAATATTTCCTCCGTTGATTTCCTGTAACTTCAGTTTCCATTCTAGGACTGGAAGATACCAATGCTCCATCTTGACAGCATGAGAACTAACCATGCATTGGAAGCCAGTTGATTTCATGATCCAAATGCACATGTTCATGGTAGTCTGCGTAGATAGGTTTCTTTAGACTGTGGAAGAAAGACATAGAAACCAGATATGTTATTTTGTAGTAAGGAGCATGAGCTACAACAGAACTGTTAACAATAATTTACTATAAGTAACACATTTGCAGCTTGTGTATAATGTGGAAGCAGTTGAGGATGCCAGTTCTTATATGTTTCTAATCCAATAGTGTCTTTTTTTCCTCTGGCCCCTTCTCTCTTTCAATAAGGTGAAAGCATCTGTTCAGATTAGCGGGGGCGAGTGCAAGTGTGTTTCGACTGCCTCATTAGCATGTTGAATTTCCTCAGTATGGATACATTTGAATAACTGTGGCCTACACCAAGCTGTGGTTTAGACAATGAAGGATTGTTAATTAAGATATTGACTGTGGACTTTCATAATGTGAGGTAAAGATTAATTCTTTTGAGTGCAACTAAAAACAAAAACATTGATAAATTAGAACTTCTGGTGTTACAGTGGTTAATGCTGCAACTCCATAGCTCCATAAGGCTGAGTTCAAATGTTAGCTTAGTTGCCTTTATATGGGCTTGACATGTTTTCTCCTGTTAGCTTGAATTTTCTCACTGCTTTTATATTTATATGTATTCACTTAGCAGAGTGACTTGCAAAAGAGGACAACATAATTGAGTAAACATCAGTCTGGGGACTGTGTTTTGAAACAAGTGTTACAGAACAATGTTAGAAAACTGATCATCAGAAATAAAGAGCTCTACACCAAAGAGAACAACACAAGATTAGTTATTCTTATCTTAGTGGTTAACAACCTTGCATCAAAACCGTTATCAATTAGAAAGATATTCAGAGAACAAGGGATTCTTCAAACGCTTATCAAACAAAGAGGAAAAGTTAGCAGTTTGAATGGAGGTGGGCTACTTATACCATCTACTAGGAATCATACAAACAGTCTGGATTGAGATTTGATGCCAAGTGGAGTTAATATTACCAGGCACTGTTTATTAACAGACTTGAGTGAGCCAGAAAGAGCATATGACCTCATAACGTGGCCTCCATACAAATGAGTGCTGACTGACTGACTATTCTTCAGGCAAGCGTCAAGGATTTTAACTTAATGGATGCAGCCACAGGGAGCCATCATCTGACAGCAGTTCCAGTAATGCTGCAGTTGAAGAGGGGAGTAATGATAAGAGGAGTGACATGAGCTGGCTGGCTGAATAAATACTTTTGGAATCATCTGCAGTGGCTTGGTAGCGCATGCAGGTATTCCTGTCAGTAGTTCAAATGTGACAAGACCAATGCCTGGACTAGAGTTTATGGTGCATACTCCATCAGATACAGTCTGATCTTGCAGATGTCATACAGAGCAAATCTGAAAGACCGAGAGACAGCTGCAGTGTGATCATTGAAGGATAACTGGTCATCAGTCATCAACCCAAGGTTGCATGTTATCTTGGTAGGTGTTAGTGATAATAAGCCAAGTTTTACAGAATTAGGGTGATGAATAGAAGGACTGGCTGAGATAGAAAAGAGCTCACTCTTTGAAAATAGTTTTTTTCACCCAAGTTGAGATGTCTATGAGAAAAGCTGAGATTCTAGTGCTTACTATGTTGTCCTCTGGAGAGAACAAGTACAGCTGATTATTATTACCATTAGCACAGCATAACAGAATCCATGGGACTGGATGGAATGGCCTAGTAATGTGTTATACAAGGAGAAGAGGAGAGGATCTAGTACCGATCCTTGGGGCATCCTTGTGCTTGCTTGATGCAAGTTAGACATTTCTTCTCTATAGGACAAGTAGTAGGATCTGCCTGAGAGGTTGGATTCAAATGATCTAAGAACAGTCCCAGCAATGCTGAGGTCGGAGAGGGGAGCAAGTAGAATGTGGAGGCTAACTGTGTCAAGGGCAGAGGAAAGATCAAAGAGAATGAGGATGAAGATGAATGAAATGATGGTGACCTACATTTTTTCCAATTTTTATACATCTTGATCTGACTGTTGCCTCCTCTATCTGCTCTTTAATGAAAACAGTGGAATGTGCCATGGTGTTCCGTGTTACCCAATCACTTGAAGGGTCAGCACCTTTTTTCAAAGATACCCTTCTGTTGTTTAAGTACTTGTAGCCTTTCTGTTACATTTTGAAAGGGAGCACAGATTTTGTTTTACCTCGGTTGAACTACAGCTCTCTTTGTTTGAATAAAGGCGGTTGTGTCTAAGTTATTGTCTAATAAATCAAAAGCAAACAAACTTAAGTGATCAAATTCACCCTGCATCCTGTAGATGCAAAGTAACTGTAAGAATTGTAGGAAGGACAATTGTTTCAATTATGTTCTAAATCTCCTCCTTAGAAAGTTTGATTACACTTATTTTCCAATTTTTTTTTTTCAAAAAGGAAATGCAATTTAATTTTAAGGGCCGTGCTCTACACACCAAATAACAGAACATGGTTCATTAAGGGGATAAAATCAAGCAGTTACAGACTGTTCACAATAGGTGGTGCAACTCTAATTCAGTCCCCATATTATTAGATTTTCAACATGAAATGCCTATAAAAAGTGTTCAGATTTTTTTTGATATGCAGCATTGAATCAAGGTGGATTTAATTTGGATTTTGTTGACACAAATCTACAGAAAAAGATACTTCAATGTTAAAGAGAAAACAGATCTAAATTAATTGCAAATGTAAAACTCAAAACATCCATCCATCCATCCATTTTCCAACCATCTGAATCCAAACACAGGGTCACGGGGGTCTGCTGGAGCCAATCCCAGCCAACACAGGGCCCAAGGCAGGAACCAATCCCGGGCAGGGTGCCAACCCACCGCAGAAACTCAAAACAATTGATTACATAAGTATTCACCCTCCTCTTCTCAGTATTTAGTTGATGTACCGTTAGCAACCAATGACAGTCTTGAGTCTGTGTGCGCAGGTCTCTGTCAGCTTGCCACATCTGGACACTGTAATTTCCGCCACTCTTCTTTGCAAAATTGAACAGGCTTTGTCAGGTCACATGGGGATCCAAATGAAGCACCTTTTTCAAGTCAAGCTACAAATTCTCATTTGGACTGAGATCTGGACACTGACTTAGCTAATCCATGACATTCACATAGTTGTTTTTAAGCCATTCCTATGTAGATATGGATTTATGCTTAAGGTCTTTGTCTCCCTGGAAAAAAAATGTTCTTCCAATGTGCAGTTTCTTGAAGGCTACATTATATTTTCCTCCAGAATTTCTCTGTATTTTGCTGCATTCATTTCAACCTCTACCCTCAAGAGTCTTCCCGGTCCTACTGCAGAGGTGCATCCCCACAGCATAAAGCTGCCATCACCGTGCTTCACAGTGGGGTTGGTGTGGTTTTTTTTTGATAATGTGCAAAGTTTGGCATAACAGTTTGATAGCCAAAAGGCTTAAATTTAGTTCCATCAGATCATAGAACCTTCTTCCCGCTGATTTCAGAGGCTTCCATGTGCCTTCTGGCAAGCTATAGCCAAGATGTCATGTGCATTTCATTTAACATTGGCTTTCAATAAAGCTGTGACTGGTAAAGTATCCGGACAGAAGTCTCTCCAATTTCATCCATAGTAGCTTGTAAATCCTTCAGAGTTATACATTAGATCTCTTGGTGGCCTTTCTCATTAGTCTTCTTCTCGCATGATCACTCCATTTTTGTGAACGGCCTGCTCTAGGCAGATTTACAGCTGTTCCATACTCTTTCCATTTCTTAATAAGTGATTTAACCTGCCACCAAGGGATATTCAGTGACTTGGAAATGTTCTCATTTTCATTGTTTAATTTGCACTTTTCAATCACTTTTTCACAGAGTTTCTTGGAGTTTCCTTTCATCTTCATTGTGTACTGACTCACCACAAGTTGTCTATTACAGATAAGGTGAATTTATACTAGAATCAATGGAAACCCCTTAAGTATAGACAGACGACCTCCATTAAATTGTAGATAGATAGATAGATAGATAGATAGATAGATAGATAGATAGATAG
>JANRMT010062849.1:4267065-4280873 GCA_026402145.1 Polypterus bichir lapradei
ATAGATAGATAGATAGATAGATAGATAGATAGATAGATAGATAGATAGATAGATAGATAGACCCTATAAACTCTTTATAAACTTATAATACTTATGTGATTCCCATTTAACTTACTCTTTTGAAATATTAAAATGAAAAACATCTGACTGGACAACAAAACTCTTAAACTTTACTCTACCATTCAAGTCCATCAATTTAAATCTGATCAGCTTTCTAGTGTGACAGAAAAACTGAATCAGCTTCCTGAAGAAAAAATGAGCAGGTATACCTTTAAGATAAAGATTATAACATCATATGTTCAATACTTAAGGATATGAATAAAGTAGGATGTTGCTGCCAGAAGGGCCCTACTGAATTGGGCCCTTGAGCAAGGGCCATGTAACAAAGGTCATGTGGAAAGACAGTTTCTCCTTTGGTTAAGCCAGCAGCTGTACCACATGCAGAACAGGTGATCCACCTTAAACTAAGCATGTTTGAGCCCAGCCAATACTCGGATGGGAGACCAACCAGGAAAAGCTTGTTGCTGGGAAAAAGTGTTGGTGAGGCAGTCAGGGGGTGCTTATCCTGTGGTCTGTGTGGGTAACCCAATGCGCCAGTGCAGCAATGGGCATACTGTGCTGTAAAAATAGTACTGTCCTTCAGATGAGATGTCATATCGTGGTCCTCACTCTCTGTCATTTAGGGTGTATCCCGTTATCCTGAGTAAATTGCCCACCATGGCCTAGTCATTCCAGTCCCCTTAATTATCCCCTGTCTCTAACTGGATAACTATCTCTCACCCCTTCACCACCTAACAGTTAATGTGTGGTGAGCATTCTGGTACAAAATGGCTACCGTTGCACCATCCAAGTGGATTCTTTACATTAGTGGTGGTTGAAGTGGCTCCACACTCACTGTGTAAAGTGCTATGTGTAGTGAGAAAGTGCTATATAAATTTAAATAATAATTCTTCGTATTATTATTATTATTATTATTGGACTTGCATCATATCTGAGTGTAAATAACTGTAACTATCATAAAGTAAACTCTTTAAAGGTTGCTAAGGCAGTTTAGTTTTCACTGACCACTTTTAATCTGATCAAAAGCCATCATGAATATTAGTGTCAGTGCTGGTATCATTCAGGGGCTACGTTCTTCCCAGAAGTCAAAGCTATTATGCTGTGTTAAGTCATTATCCAGCATCATTGACTGTGCTTGCCTGAGTGTACTGTCCAGTGGATTGGTATCCCACCCAGGACTGGCTCTTGTCATGTCTCCACTGCTATTGATATAAGCTCTAACTCTGCACTTGCAAAAACTAGTCCAGAAAATGGATAGATGATATATTTTTTGTTCTCAAATGCTTAAACAAATCTCCTGAGAGGAATTGCAAGAGTCTTTGTATTTTCAGAAAAGAAGCTGCAGAGTTAGGAGAACCCCATAGAACCCCCTTTTTGCAAAACAACAAATTTTACATAAAAATACACTAACATGTTAACATATTTTATGTAATTTCCAAAGGATCTTTCAAAAATGACATGGTATATATTTGATACTTACTACTAAATTTTAGGAAAAACATATAGAGATTGAATATTTCCAATGATGTTTCTGAACTCTTTGGGCCACATGCTTTTATAACATCCCACATTACCATGTTCCAGTCTTGTCAGAAGTCAAGCTGAGTTTTAAGGGTGGTAGCTACAAACCTTCTATTTTCATTCAGAAAACAACTGTTCAAAGAGATTTAGAAAAATAAACTAGTGTGGGAGGAGCTTAATCATACAGAAATAGTCTGTTAGCTGCTCTCCGACTAAAGCAGAAATTAAAAAAAAAAACAAAAGCCCTTCGAGAGGATCTTGATGAACCTATCCAATAAACATAGTGCTGCATTTTGGGCACATAATTCTTTAATGTATTACTTTCTTTGTTTCCATGATACTCTTGTACACTATATTAAATTTAATTATATTAGATAAACATTATTAGTATCAGGGGAAATTTAGATGTATACAGCAACAGATACATAAAGAACAAGGGTACAGACTTATAGGGAAAGTAATACAATCAATCAATTAATCAATCAATCAATAATGTATATTGTGCAGAAGTTGTAAAATGAACTTTAAAAAGTATCAGCATTTAGTTTGGGGAAGTTTTAGTTCTGAGCTAGTGTTGAATTGCTTAACAGTGGACAGAAAAGACCCCCAGAGGTGCTTCTTAGCGCACTGTGGAGAAATGAGTCTGTGGCTAAAAGAAAGCGCCTCCTGGAGGAGATGGAGGGGATTGCTCATGATGGCATCCAATTTTGCCACCATCCTCTTTTCAGCTTCCAGTATGTCTAGGGTTAGCCCTGTGATGGAACAGGCTCTCCTGATAAGTTTCTTCAGGTATTGTGCATCTTTTGAGCTGAAGTTGCTTCCCCAGGAGGCTCCAACACAGAACAATACACTGGCTACTACTGACTGACAGAACATTTCCAGCAACTTGCTGTATACATAAAAAAGCTGAGCCTTCTTTTAAAGTACAGTCTGCTCTGATGCTTCTTGTACAGCCCCACTGTGTCGTCAGACCAGTCCAGTTTTCTGTTTATATACCAGGTATCTGTAGCTCTGCACCACTTCCATGTCCACTCCCCTGGATGGTCACTGGTTTCAGAGGGTCTTTAGCATGCTTAAAGTCCACCACCAGTTCTATTGTCTTGCTGATGTTGAGTGGCAACACCATAAGAAAAAGTCATCCACAGGCTTCCCGTATTCTGACTCATCTCCATTACTAATGCAACCCATGATAGAAGAGTCAGCCGAAACATTCTCTAGGTTGCAAACATTGGTATTGTACTGGAAATCTGTTGTGTAGACGGTAATCAAGAAGGGAGATGGAACAGTTCCCTGAGGTGCACCAGTGTTACGACCCACTATTTCTGACACACAGTCCCTGAGCCTCACAAACTACTGTCTGTTGGACAGGTAATTCATGATTCAGAGGATAGTGGTGCCTCAAGGGACAAATCCGTAAGTTTTATTTCTACAGAATGGTGTTAAAGGCACTGGAAAAGTCAAAGAACATTATTCTGACTGCAGTGCTGGCTTTGTTCAGGTGGGAATAGGCACTGTGGAGCATGCAGATCAGAGCATCCTCCACATCTATCTGTGTCTGATATGACCAAATGTTTGTGGACACCTGACCATCACACCTATATGAGCTTGTTGAACATCCCATTCCAAAACCATTGGCATTAAGTTCGAGTTTCCTCAACGTCCCCCCACCAACTTTTATAGCTATAACAGCTCCTAATCTTCTAGGAAGGCTTTCTACCAGATTTTGGAGGGTTTCTATGGGAATTTGTGGACATTCTTCCAAAAGAACATTTGTGAGAACAGATACTGTTGGATGAGAAGTCCCGGATTGCAATTGCTGTTTTAATTTATCCAAAGGTGTTCAATAGGGTTGCAGTCAGGGCTCTGTACAGGCCGCTTGAGTTCCTCCATGTCTTTATGCATCTGGTTTTGTGCACAGGGTCACAGTCATGCTTGAACATAAAAGGGTATTTCCCAAAATGGTTGCTACAAACATGTAAGCTCACAATTGTCTAAAATGATGCTGAAGCATTAACTGTGCCCTTCACTGGAATTAAGGGACCTAAACCAAACCATAAAAACAACCCCAGATCCTCCTGACACATGCCAAAGCCAGATTCATCCATCAGACTGCCAGATAGTGAAGCATGATTCATAAATCCGAGAACGTTTCCAGTGCTTCTGAGTCCAATGGTGGCCTACTTTTCATCTCTCCAGGTGACACCTGGCATTGTACATAGTGATCTTAGGCTTGTATGCAGCTTGTCCTCTATGGAAACCTATTTCATGAAGCTCCTGATGTTGCTTACAGATGCAGTTTGTAACTCTATGTGAGTAATGCAACAGAAAATAGGACTTTTTTTACACATTGTGCCCTTCAAGCCTTGGCAGCCCCTCTCTATGTGAGTTTGTATCGTCTAATATTTTGTGGCTAAGCTATTGTTGCTCCTAGACTCTTCCACATCACAATAACAGCACTTACCATTGACCTTGGAAGATCAAGCAGATCATAAACTTCACTTACTGACTTGTGGCAAAGGTGGTATCCTAAGAGAGTGCTACTTTTAAAGTCCCTGAGCTATTCAGTACAACCCATTCTACTACCAATGATTGTCAATGGGGACTGCATAGCTATGAGTTTGATTTTATGCACCTGTTAACAGTTTTTTTGTGGCTGAAACACCTGGAAGCACATCCACGTACTTTTGGCCATATAGTGTACAATACTGGTAGTTTACTGCCCAGTTGTGCTTCTGTCTCATCTAAAGAAGTAAGAGTGCTGAACCCAGACTTGTGCAGGTTAATTGGCTGGAAAGTCCTGTTTGCAAAAGAAACAAAAGTGCATACTGTAATACCAGCACAGTACCTTATGATGTTGTGAATGGTTAAGAGAATCTTCTTAGATAAAGATTGATTGACCGAAGAATGTAAAAAATACATTTTGCAAGGTTTCTAAAAGTAGATTTCCTCAGAACTTAAATCTGTACATTCTGATCTCTCCATTCCTTTACCCTGTCACAGTTCATTTTAAAGCAATCTTATAATGCAGCTCCATGAACACTTTGGAAATAGTCGCAATACTCACTGCATTTATGTTTGAAACACTGCTCCATCTTCTATGACAACATGCTCAAACCTTCGTAATCCCTAAAGCATTACTGGCTATAACCATGGTAACAGTTTTCCTTTCCCGCACCATCATGAAGATTCATCCTCAGCCAACATCACTAGATAGTTGAACAATTCTGTTTATGAGCAAACAAGGGAAAACATAAAATATTCAGAAAATAAACTGAACTGATCTAATAGAGATAATACAGTAGTTTCAAATATTTTTTTTCATGAAATGCATAGACTGATTTGACATTACTTATTTTACTGATATCCTGTTATTGGAATCAGTCAGGAAAAGAGATGTGACTGCTTCTTCGGTCCAGCCCCTAGCCTTGTTAAGCTATGATTTATAGTGTTTTCACTTATGGTGCGTCATACCTCTATCTTCACTTCAGTCTTCCACTTCTCTGCATTCCTTCTTTATTATGTGAGAATAGAACAGTAGAGGATGTGCTTCTACCACATTATCTCTTCCACTTGCACATTCAAGCTGCTGCTGTCCTTTGTTTTCCTGCACAATCCAGTGGCTGCACAGACAAATGGGTGACTCTCCACCTACATTGGTGAGAGACACTGGCTTGTGAGGTATGGTGGCACGCAACAACAACTATTTAATTTTTTATAGGCCAAAATCACATAAGAAGTGCTACAGTGGGCTTTAACAGGCCCAGTTTTTTGACAGCCCCTCAGCCTTGACTTGCTAAGAACTAACCAAACCCCACCCCCCAAACACACACACACACACACCACCACCACCACAACCAATAAGAAAACCCTTGTAGGGAAAAAATGGAAGAAAAATTGAAAAGGCAATTCAGAGAAAGACCCCTTCCAGGTAGGATGGTGTCAAAAAATGGAGTAAATACAATATAATACACAGAAGTGAACACAAGTAATCCTCTTCACTGATCTAGGTGACCAATCTATCATTGCCACCTCAGAAATACAAAAGTACACTAGTAATAGTGCAAGTACAAAGCAAAATGCAAGAGTAGATTATATCATATATGAGAGTTCAGATTTCTTTAGAGTCCTGGAGACCTTGGTTAACAAGTTGCCCCCCTCTATTGGCCATTCTACATCTGAGTCACTGCTGGGACAACCAATCTGATGAAAGGATCCTTTTACCTGAAGATTCCAGTGCTCTTTTATCAGACATGACTTTTCCATGGCAGGCAAACAACTTGGCAGTAAAGCAGTAGTACCAAGTGCCACATTTGAGTACCAAGAAGAGAAACAGAATAGGTGAGGATTATTAAGAAATTATAACTATTATGTTACTTATGTTTTAGTGTTAATAACTAACAACGAGATGGCAGTATGCACAATTAATCAGCAGCTCTAGTCAGGGTATGCTAAACTGAAGTAGTAAGTCTTCAGCTGGGATCTTAAAGCTGAGACTGAAAAGGCATCTCTTATATTAGCAAGCAGACCATTACACAACTTTGGAGTCCTGTAAATAAATTCTTAACCTCCCACCACCTCCCCATATTATTAATCCTTGGAATCATAAGAACACCGTCATCTTGAGATCTTAATGTGCGTTCTTGGTTTGTAAGTAACGACAAGTTCAGATAGGTAAGCCTTGGACATTTAAGGCTTTATATGTTAAAAGGAGGATTTTGAAATCTGTCCTAAACTTAACTGTAAGGATTTAAGAACTGGAGTTATGTGTTCGTATTTTCTTGTTCTTGTAGTAATTTTTGCAGCAGCATTTTGGATTAACTGAAGGCTGTATAAAGAACAATTTGAACAATCCAATTTCTCAGTATCACACATATTAAGAAAATGCTTTAATTTCCTAACATTTGCAAGATGGAAGAGACATGTTTTGGACAATTTTGTCATGGGTGATTAAATGACATGCTGGAGTGAAAGATAACATCAAGATTGCGTGCTGATTCAGTAAAACAAATGGTGATTTCAACATTAACATCTCTCTTTTATCTGTGTTTAAAGACAAGTAATTCTCATCCATCCACTCTTTTAACTCACTAACACATCTGAAAATTGTCATTTGGTCTAAAAGAAAGGTATTACTGGGTGTCATCTGCATACAATGAAATTAACATTCTATTTTCTAATGAAAGATCAGTGGAAACATGTAAAGTGTAAACAGTAAAAGTCCCAGTACTGCCTGCGGGACACCATATCTCACTTCTGTGTATAATGATGGAGTACTGTCAGCACATTTCTGTACATACTGGAATCGATTTGATAAATAAGAACTAATACAAGTGAGCACAGTGCCTGTAAGCCCAACATTATTTTCTAGCCTGTGCAGTAAAATAGAATGGTTACTGGTGTCAAATGCTGCACTTAAGTCTAACAACATAATTACAATGGTGTTTCTTTCATCAGAGGATATCAGAATGTTGTTTATAATACATGTTAGTGCCATTTTTGTACTATGACCAGTGCGGAAACCAGACTGGAATTTCTCAAATAAATTGAAATGCATAAGGTGTGACTGAAGCTGATTGGTGACTACTTTTTCAAGTATTTTAGAGAGAAAAGGTAAATTTGATATGGGTCTATAATTATTAAGTATATGTGGGTCTAGGTCTGACTATTTAAGTAATAGTTTGATCACTGACACTTTTAGTACATCAGGTTCTGTGTCATGCAATAATGAGCTATTGATTATGCTAAGCATAGATGCTGCAAGAACATCCTTTGTGCTTTTTACCAGTTTTGTTGGCACCGGATCTAGAGAACAAGTACTGGGTTTCATTTTAGAAATTAAAGTTAAGACTTCCTGTTCTCTTACAGGATTAAAATTTCTAAAGTGATGAAAGCAAGTCAAGGCAGGGTCTGCCAAGCTAGTATGCGTTTTACATTGTGATGCTGAGATCTGGCATCTTATATTTTGTTTAATTTTCTCATTAAAGAAGTTCATAAATTCTGTACTGCTAATGTCTGTTGGTATTTTGCATTGCAGTTCTGAATTCCCATTTGTTAAATCAACCACTGTTCTAAACAGTACACAAGGATTATTATTATTGTTATTTAAAATCAAATCCACAAATTCTGAAAAAAAAAAAAAACAATAAGAAACATTCTCACAGTGCAAACAGGCTCAGTTTTAACTAAATAGATGAATTGTAGTTCACCAGAAAATATAGGGTGGTCCAGATCTAAGTATGCAATTTTCATTACGCTATAACTTATTAAGTTTATTACATAGAGAATTCACAAAAAATTCTTTTTGTTGCCAATAGATAGCAGTGCCTGCCCTGCATTCCAAAATGGTGGGGAGACGGTTGTCAGTCGAACAGCAGGTGCGATGTGTTTGCCTTTTCTCGATAACGGCCAATGTTTCCGAGGTGCATTACATTAAAAGTTGCATAATTAGATCTGGGCCACCCTGTATTTAAATGTAATATACTGCATATTTTAATGATTGAATAAAAAATAACTGCATATTTATATTATATACAATTTTACACAATAAAGATATGACTACTTACAATTTTGTGTGTGTTGTTCATTTGATCAGACTGCACTTGTCTATTATTATGATCAGATCACAAATTACAGTTGCTGCTGTTCATGGTTCACCAACTTTTTTTTTATAATTGTAACCCTTCAAGAAATTTCATTTCCCTCAGGAATGGATAACATAGTTATCATGGTTGTGTTTAGTGATGAGAGATATAGCCGAGTTTCATTTTGCATGCAGCCTTGCAGAATTGGCACTGCAATTAGTTTTGCATGAGATTTCGCAATCTCAAAATGATAAACTCACTAAAAAAGAGTTTTTTGAGTGGGAAAAAAAGTAATATTAATCCTTAAGGACCCGGTCACTCTTATGGGTGTACTTCTGTTTTTTCTGCAGCAGTGTAATGCAAGTAATCCTCAGCATAACAGTTGAATCAATTATACTAGAAGTTTGGAAAATATACTCACATGCACACACAAAGTAAGGCACTGCTCTGCCTTTTTCTGAATGTCAAGAACTATCAAAGGAAATAAAAAAACCTGCTGCCCATCTCGTCTTTCTTCAAAAGGTTTTGCCATTTCTTTCAGATGGTGTGGCTCACCCACTTCCACCTCTGAGGTACCACAGCAAAAGAGCTCTCCCATCTCACCTTGTGTCTCTCTCCTAATGACCCATTAGTGAGCCTTTACCCCAACATCACTCTTAAATTGCTTCTGGCTTTAAACTCCATCCTGGAATTGTTATGATTAGTAAGCTTTATTCATTTTTTGTAACTTTTCCCAGATGGATTTCAATGGTATGCATCCAAATAAAGGTTTTGAACTCCAAGGAATCCAAAAATAAATTTGGTTGTTCATTTTATGGTGAAATAAAACAGTAGAAAATATTTATATCTTGAGTTTTTTAGGACTGATTGTGTTTGAATTGAAGATAAGATTCATGACCGGGGTTGGTATGGGATGGGGGAAGGATTGGGTCTTTAATTCAAAAAGCCAATTGTGTATTCTATTTATGATACGCACTGATTTTTCTAGATGTATTTATTTAACAATACTTTAGCAAAAAATGCATGTGTTTGCACATTTTGAGCATAAGACTGGATAACTTACATGGATGATGCAACATGAATAATGTGAGATTTTGTCTTTTTCCCATGGAGATTTTTTAACATCCTTTGTCATTGTACAACATTGGTCACTATTGGTTTATATTATATCATAAACTATATTAATATAAATATAATATTTATATAACATAAATATTAAAATATCTATGCAGCATGAAAACATGAGACTAAAATTTTTTCTCGGCCATCTCTACAAACTACATTAGGTAAGTTAATATTAAAAAAAAATTAATTTTTGAGTGTTCTTTTAACACACCATCCCCTCTGTCTTGGGCAAGGATTGTAGGCACAAAATAAAAAGAGTTGCACTTCATCTTGCCAGTGCTCCTTAGCCATACTTTCCATGTACAATGTGTTTCCATTTTTACCCCTAGGAACTAAAGACTGAAACCTATTGATGGAAGATCTTCTGGCCTCTTCGCAGTTCACCATACTTTCACTATCTGGTGCTGTGGAGTTTTGCTTCCAGCCCATCCTCTCCTGTTCCTTAGATCCCCTTGCCAGACTGGAAGAAATGGTTTATTTTAGTACAGTGGATTGAGACTGTTACGTTGAAATGAGTTAAACAAGAACGCAGAGACACAGTTGAAAACTGTTAAGGATGTAAGAGCCACATGACATGGGATGGACAGGTATCCCTACCAGAACAGGGGAAGATTCCTTACCCAGACAAGAGGTGAAAAGGGGATGGAAAGGCAACCTGACCTAGAGAGAGAAAGGGGCCTTACCCAAACAACACTTAACAAGTGTATGGACGGACATCCCAGCCATAGGAAGAGTTCCCTTAGCCAGACGGGACACCCAGATGGAGGGACAAGTGTCCCAAACAGTTATATTTACAGCACCTTTCCTGGCTGGGGTAAATAAGGAAGGACAAGAAAAAACTGTTTCTGAGGTCCGTTTGATCCCTCAAGATGTTAGATGGGAGCAGCCCTGGATATCGGAGTCGTTTTGGATACCAGTGGAGTATGCTGGGAATTGTATTCCAGTGTCACAGCCCTGCTGTGGTCTGGAGGCACCATAGGAGGGTGATGCAGAGAGATACACTCCCTACAATGTTGGAATTCCGTCTGACCCAGACGTGCTTCCAACAGGTGAAGCCCAGGCACTGGGTCCTAAATAAAAGGGACCATTACTCCCTGGTCCTGGCGAGCCGGATCTGGGAGGAAGGAAGGCAAGACTCCACTGGAAGAGGGCAGTGTGATGGTGAATGGAAAGGTATAGAGGAGAGTATAATAAACACCACCCTTTATTTGAACCCAGGACTGTGGTTGTGTTCGTGTTGGGGTTTGGGGTTCAATGGTGCACCATGTCCATCACAAGGGTAAATTTCACACAAACATTAGGAAGTTTTTCTTCACACAGACAACCAGAGACGCATGGAACAAGTCAACAAGTAGTGTGGTAGACAATAAGACTTTAGGGACATTCAAAACTCATCTTGATGTTATCTTGGGGAATTTAAGTGAATAGGGCTGGCAAGCTTTGTTGGGCTGAATGGTCCATTCTCATCTACATTTTTGTAATGTTCTAATATTGGATCTTACTTTGTTAATAGTACACCAAAATGTTTTGGTGTAAGACTTTCTTTTCCATCATTAAATCAATTAGTTAACTCTAAAGTCTATAAAACAGAAATCCAATATAATTAAAAATGAAAAAAAAATCAACAGTTGTAATAAAATATAGAATCAAAAGTGCCCAAGAGTGTATTTTTTAATATAGTAGAATGACAGCAACAATACAATGTATACTGTGTGCATAAGAGCAAATCATTCAACATAACACTTTTCTTCCCTCAAGCAAATTTACTACATATTATAAAAAGAAATACAGTGCTTAACATGACTGCATTTTCTGCTGCAAAAGTTGTAAGTTACCTTCATTTATTTTGCTGTTATAGTATCATAGATACATTTATCTCTGGTAACGACCAAAAGAAAACTACCTTCCAAATGCGTTGCTATTCCTGGTCCTGAAAAGCTAAAATGAATGAAACAACAGTGAAAATATCAGACACCATCAGACTGTGACGTATGAAGTTAAACGTATTTGTTCTCTTTCATGATACTGTACACTTCTTGACAACATATCTAGAATTGCTGCATGTCTTAGAAATCTTGGAATCCAAAGACTAACATATCATAGGCAAAATGAATATGCTAATCTGTAAGAAAGATTTAGGACAGTGTATGTATATGAATTCAGGAAGATTACATAAACATACATTATTTTTGCTTATTTCTAGACAAAATCTAATTTTGTTAGAACATCTGCTGTATATTTATTATGTTAGTAAAATATTAGCACTACCTCTGCATCACTTTATTTTCTTTTCATTTAAAGTACTTTTATTTCATGTTAAAGTAGACAAGCACACATGTTTTAATGTATTACATATTATGTTTTATTACTTTTTTCAATCCAAATTCTAAATATTAATTTAAAAAAATTAAGATGCAGATCAATGTAATTGATACATTTAAAACGTTTATTTTACATCTTTACAAGATGTGCAAGTCTTACGTCTCCCACTACTGGAGCTTTTGGTATCTGAAGTTCATTTGAAACATTGATTTAAAATCATATAGAACTGGGAATTAACTGAGATGAAGACAAACTTGAAATTTAATATGAAAATTCTGTAACAACAAACTCACTTGTTAAAAAGAGCCTTTTATATGGTCTGTCTAGTGTTGAACTGGGTGATGATGACATTTAAGTGATATCTGCATTCTTTTAGGGTTTCAGGACTGATGTGAAAGTATTCAAAACCTATTATGTGAAAAGCTTTCTTTCTAACAGACATTCACCCTGAGAATACAAACTGTACACTATAAAAAATGTCAGCAAATTTAATGGTAAAAATATTGTAAATGGTGAAAGTAAAATACCTTTTCTGAAAAAAAGGAAAGTTACCTTATGTTCTACTGAAAACTACCTGTATCTTAAACAATACATTTCATTATGTTTTACAGCCAAGTTCTGTAAAATCAATATTTTCCTACCTTCAAAATATGCTACATACTGTTTACCAATACATTAGAGTTACCCTAAAAAAATCGCTGTTAATTTTAGAGTGTAAAACTGTTAAATAGCAAAGGTAAACAACTGTAAAATGTAAAATGATAAAGTGCTCTTTCAGTAACACTGAAGTTATAATATTTACATAAGGACACGCCCCCTTGTATCATATTGTTCTAGTGAACTGGAAAAAAACTTAAACAACGTTAGCAGACGTATTTTTCCCTGCATGCTGAAGTTCTTTTGAGGTTATAGAAGCTGATTTATGGTGGGTTGTTTTCGATAAGCTGGCACACCTGTAGGACACCATACACCACAAAAGCAAACTTTACTTCTCCACCAGACAATGTGCCATAACCTCTTTAAACATTGAATTCTTTTCAATGTAGATAATTAATTGATACACGTTTGCTATTGATTGTTGTTACTTTACTGATGCAAACTGTGTACTATTGTTTGATCCTGACAATATTTTCTGTGGTTTTTTGATTGGCATATTTATTACATTGCATGGATTTCAGGTTATGGTTAAACAGTCACTTCGATTAGAATGTATTTTAAAGAAAAAACAGTTATTTACTACAAAGTTATACCGTAGACCTAAAAATATTGTCACCTTCTTTTTTACGGTAAAATTCTGGCAGCTACAGCTCCAGTACTTTACTGTAAATTTAACATTTTTTTTACAGTGTTGTGAATTAGCAATCTTTTGCAGCTTAATGATGTAAAAGAAATTACTGTGATTTTAGTTTTATTTTATGACTTTTTATATTTACAAAAAATGATTGTCATGTTACCGTTTTTAGTTGGCACCCATTGTTGTTTTATGTTTTTTAAATATTTTTTTCTGAAATGCTACTTGAATTGCCAAAATGTACAGATGTAAAATTAATATTATTTTCTTTTAAAAAAGAGGATATTTTTGTTTTTTATAGTGATGGACAAAATGTGTTAAATAACAAAGAAAACACTAAATTGCAGCTCAATACTGATTTTATACAAGAAGATATCAGCAATTTAGAATAACTTGAAAATATTGTCTGCGGTGGGCTGGTGCCCTGCCCAGGGTTTGTTTCCTGCCTTGCGCCCTGTGTTGGCTGGGATTGGCTCCAGCAGACCCTGGTGACCCTGTAGTTAGGATATAGTGGGTTGGATAATGGATGGATGAAAATATGGTTTCATTTTACTATTTTTTTTGGTGATTTGTTTTTACAGTAAATCAATAGATATTATATCAATACACATTAAATAATTGAATGGCCATTATATGGATTCGATCTGGTCTACAAAGTCAGAAAATGCATGAAATTTGTAGCAGATACTGTACATGAAAACATTGGCAGCACAACTGCAAGTGACTGGAGAGACTTAAGAGATGTTGAAACTAGTCAGAGCGTCTCAGAATGTGGATTGGAAGAGTGAACGAAATGGAGAGATGTGCTGCTAGAAAGTATGTGTCTGGTAGGAAGTAGGTTTATTTTCCAGAAAATGTAACTAGATAGATAGATAGATAGATAGATAGATAGATAGATAGATAGATAG
>JANRMT010062849.1:4280883-4310993 GCA_026402145.1 Polypterus bichir lapradei
TAGATAGATAGATAGATAGATAGATAGATAGATAGATAGATAGATAGATAGATAGATAGATAGATAGATAGATAGATGCTATAGTCTGACCACACACCAGAATAACTATAAAGACCCTCTAAACCCTTTATACCCTATAATACATATGCAATTCCCATTTTAACTTACTCTTTTGAAAGATTAAAATGAAAAACATTTGACTGGACAAACAAAACCTGTAAACTCCACTCTCTTATTTAATAGGTAGATATTGCTAGAGACTGACACAAGACTTACAGGGACCAATCAAAAGGGAATAACGGAGAAGGAGCTGGATTACACTTGCTGTTCACATGTTTGCCTTTTGTTTCTGCAGGCAGAAGGACACCAGCCTAGGAGAGCTCCTATGTATTCAACTCCAACCATATGTTGACCCCACTCCTTCCAGTCTCCAGGGTATATAACCTAGAAGAGATGTCAAATAGCTGTCAGTTGAGACCAACATCTACAGATGGCATATCAGAGTGACTACAGTAAGGGGCAACTATCATAGAGGTCCACAGTGGATCCCCATTCTCTTGGCAGCTTTTCATGTCATCTTAATACAATCGATTGATATAATTTTATGGAGTCATGTGTCAATGTAACCAATTTTTGAATGTATTTTCCAGCTCTTTGAATCTCATTTCTGATAACATAATACAATATGGAATTACACAATAAATATTTATTTTGAATGAGTTCATTTTAGGGTCTAAAGGACAGCTGTAAAGAATTTACTCAATTGAATTTTTAGATCAGCTTCTGGAAGCCTTGTAAAGATGCTCTGTAAGATTTATTTATGAGCTCCGTTTAAAAAGAAAACCCCAGAGCAGTCAATAAACTGGGAGTCTCTGCATGATGTGGTTGGGGGTGGGGGGTATGGTGTTCTTGCGTGCTCCATTACCTTTGCATTGATTTATTACTCTCCTTTCTTTGCCAGCCCATTACATCTCTTATACCTTTAATAAAAAGCAGTTTACTTGGACTTAATGGGAAAGGATGTCAATTTCAAATAATAACATTGCAATGGTAAATTGCATTTTTTTGCTAAAGATAATTGCCTGTGTTGTTAAAAATAGCATAAATGTGTTCAAAATATCCTTTCTTTTCAAGTGAGGCTGAAATGCTACACAGTTCACCTGCTCTGATTTATCCTGAGGGATTTGATTTAAGTTTGACATCCTTTCTGATAGCTGAATGGGATCACAAAGTGGTGCAGACAAGAGACAGACACACATTTTTGACTGTTTATTCATGGCAGTGCTCTTGATATTAGAAAGATTTCAGACAGTTCTAATTTGATTTCTCGTTCTCTGTTCACAGCTTTGTGTCTGAGACCTAAAATACATTATATTGACTTAGTTCCTGCTGTTGTTTATAAGCTAAATGACAAACAATTTGGACTGCAAAAATTTTGTTAGAAATGACTGAAACCTGTGCAAGGTGGAGGTGGGGGGCCATGTTTGTAATTAAAAAAAAGCACCTCTATGACTACAATTGCCATTTTCATTACCAGGCGTCTTTATAAATTCAGGTGGCTTGGTTGACCTATAATGGCAAAACTGACAGCTGCACTTTGTTAAACTGTGGTCTTTCCAGCCCTACAAACACTGTATGCTTTAAACATTTTGATTTAAAAAATAATTTGCATGAAAATTATGGTCTGCTCTAGTGAAGCCAACGCAAACATCACTTCAGTAAATTTTACAGCAATTAATTTTAGAAATATCTGTGTTATGTAGCTTTTTATTATTCTTTTTATGAAATCCATACTCATGTTCGAGACAGCAAATGAGATCGAAATAAAAACAATTAGTGAGCTCTTTTAGAATAATATTTGATTTGAAAAGAATGTGTGCAAGATGATTAAGGACGTCATTTCATTAACTGAACAAGGATTGATTCTGAAGAGCTTCAATTTTGAGAGGCACTTTAATTCGTTCTGCAGTATATCTATGCCGAGGCCAACATCATGCCCCATCTGTATTACAATAGGCTGAGGGCACAGCTGCAAATGTGTTACAGGAACATTGCTTTAACAAAAAATCAACACACAAAGATTATGATGAACTAAAAACTGAGCTTTGGTATAGGCTAAGACCTTGAAAATGGTACAGCCAAGGTGTTAGCTGTATTGCAGATCATATGGAGATTGGAATACATTTATAAAAGGCTATGCCATGGACCCCAGAGAGAAGAACTGCAATTAACGAACATAACATTTATTCCCCACTATAAACTATTTCCAATGAACTGACACTTTTGCATCACTCCCTACATTATCCAGGATTATTTATTCTTGTTACCCAGTGCTCCTGGGCTACAGCCCTGAAACTGGATTCAGCGAGTTCATTAATTCGGTGGATGGATAAATGCTTTATGTCATAAGTCTCATGAAGTTATGCTATTATTGACAAGTTAACTTAGTATTGGCATAAGGTCTGGACTTATGAGTAAGCCGGAGAACACTAGAGTCTACCGAATGATTCCATTAGAAAAACAATGGTGAAAATCTTCTTTAAAGAATAATGACAAAAAAGGGTCAGGTATGATGGTGTAGTTGGCAAGATTGGCATCTCAAAAGCCTTGGACACCAATTTTACAGTTTTCTGTATGGAGCTTCTCCCAGAGCATAAGAATAAGGTTATTTTTTTATTTTTTTATTTTTTAATTTTCATTTATGTTAATTAGTTTTGATTTCTGTACTACTGTATTTGCAGCACTCATTTTATTTTCAGTTTAGTTTTATGAACTTTTGACCATTTGTATTTTAGTTTTTTTATTTTAATAACTTAATTTAAAAATCATTTCAGTTTAGTTTCATTTTAGCTTAAAAATGGCTTTTTTACAAACATTAAGAAATGCATGCTGTGCCTACCAAGCAAAGAGATTATAGAAACATTCAGATATGCTCATAAAAGTTATAATGAGCTCCATTTTGATCCAGTCATCTACAGAGACAGCATTTTCTGAACATTTTGCAACACCTGCTGTATTTATATTTTAGTAATGTGTGATGGTCTGGGTTGGTTCTAAGGTCCCTGACAGCTTGAACCTGGAACCGCCGATAACGAAACCAAGGATAAGCCAGGTAAATGAGGACAAACACAGTCAGCAACAGAAGGTGCAACTGCTCAAGTGCTTTTATTGAAACCACATAACATTGTCCAAGAGTGTAGTGCTACGAATAAAGTCAAAAAATAAATAATCCATATAATCAAGTGATGTGCTGAGATTAAAAAGTCAATAAATGATCTATTAAAATGAGGTTAAAAATCACAGCAGGAAACTGTTGTATAAAAACTCACGAGCCTTGGTGCATCCTTCTAAAAACTAACGGATGTGATTCCGCAGCCAGAGGAGACGTCCTCCCATCAGACGCAGCCAACTTTTAAAATCCAGACTCAGTTCCCTGTTTAAGTTCCCTGTTTAATGTTTATGAAGTGACCCGACATTTGCGCGATAGACATATGAGCGGCGACAAAATAGCGTCCATTAAAACGCTGAGTCAAAATTGCGGCGACAAAATCGCACAGACAAAATTGCGCCGACAAAATCGTGAAAGTTTCATTAAATATGAATTACTAGTTTAAAGCATATACTGTATAATAATGTTTATTTTAGAAGTCAATATTATGAGACACGGCACGCAGATAGTCCTTAAGATCACGCCCTGCATATGTAGGAAGAATTGCAGCAAGACATCTTGATAGTTGAGCGTATTTAGACTTGCTGGCTACCTGACTGCTGGTAATTCCACTTTGTATACGATGCGTTATGCCAACCCTCGACTGAGTTATATGTTCGCGGCATGCCATCAGCAACACGTTCTCGCATGTTCCACATGGTGATAGGAAACAACGGGTTGGCTCGTCGATTGCGTCTCAATCGATCAACGTAATTGTCCTCCCAGTAGTCATAAACATTCTGGAGATTGTCGGGTCTACTCTCGCTCAGTTCATCGAAAGCGGACCCAACATCTTCCGGAGGAACGAAACTCAGTGCAATTAGCATCTTTGAATACAGTTATAACCTAGCACATAATGTGTACATAATGCGCACGTACGTGTCCCACTGTCTTGGCCTCTCTCGCGATTTTTTCGTGGCAATTTTGTTGCCGTGCATTTGTCGAAAACTAGTTAGCGAGTTTGTCGGCGCGAGTTTGTCCGTCGCGGTTTTGTCGGCGCTCATATGTCTATCGCACTTTTGTCGGTGAACCTGTTTATGAAGCTATAATAGAATAAACTATTAAACATAAGGAAAAGGGCTAAAGGTAACTCAAGAGTTAACTAAATATGCCTTAAAGCTTAAGACTGTGAGGTCTGTGCCTCATGTTAGAGAAACCACTAATGAGATTTTCCAAGTTTAGAATGAGGTAAATTAGTTAAACACCCCACTAGAAAGCAGGGAAAAACTGATGGGACAGGCCAAACACCCCTCCTATGAAGCAGTGCAAAAATCAATAGGACAATCTGCAAAACACCACACTTAATGAAGCAGTGTTCAGAATAATGGGAGAATTGACTTAAGTCAGAAATTACTGGTGGCGTTAGTTGATTGGATAAGGTGATAAAGAATCTGAATATTAAGAGTCAGATAATGTGATGTATTAGATGAGGTAATGGTAATAGAAAAGTATAAAAGATGTTAAATTGTTGAATTGATTGCTCACTCCATGGACTGAGACATTTGTGCATGCTCTGTGCAAATAAAGAGATTTTCATCTGGCCTCCATGACTGTATTCTTTGAAGATAGAGGAAAGTTTTTTTCCACAACACCGGCATGGCACTGTAAAGAGCCTCACCCCTCCGACTCCCACTGCCACTCCTCAAACTTTCACAGGTGTCCTCTTGATCAATGGATCACTCCTGCTACATGAAGACAACCAGCCATAGTCACCCTCTTCAGCCCCTTTGAGTGTCATCCATAAGCTCCTCCTCAGGGCTCTCTACCCGGCTGCCTGCCTCCACTCTACTGCACACTAGCTTCTCAGGATCTTACTGTCTCTGTCATCCTTCCTTCCTTCCTTCCTCCCCTTTAACCTCTGTATCTCTTCTGCCTCTTGTTCCTTCCTCTTCTCCTATGCAGGCTCCCTAATTTATTCCTCCATGGGAGCAACTTGTCAATGAGGCATTTGGAACTAATTTTACTCTCACATGCAAACATGATCACCCCATCAAACATCCCGGGGCTGCATGCACAATCACACCTATAAAGTTAAAGACACACAATTTGTTTATTTATTTAAAAATGTATATTGCTACTGACCCCTTCCATCAGACAATGTCAACCTGTTAGAGGAGCAGGATATTTACTTACTAAAGCTGGGCACATTACAACTTGGGCGAAGTACTTCACAGTACCTTATGAAGGCAGGTTATTCACAAAAGTGCTAGACATTCCTGATACAATAAAAACCAAAGCCATTGCACTTTCTTTTTTTGTTCAATCAACAGAGGTAACCATGCAGCAGCTTTCTTTTCTCTTCATAGTGCTACAAGGAGACACTGAAAGTCGTGACACCCAAGTCTCCCTTTGTTCGCTTTGTAGGAAACTGCCCCAAACAGAGGGAAACAGCAATAATGGGTTACTATTTTAAAGTGGAATCCCCACACATATGACAGCTTCCGGAAGTGTTTCTGCACCACAGTGAAGGACTCAATCCAGAGCCTGAATGGGAATTGATACTCAACAGTTAGTGGTCTATTATTGTCAAGCTAAGAAAGGATGCCAGTGCACATGATGCCACCAACAAATCCCACCTCTGAAAATCCAGAAAACAGCAGCTAGATAAGGGACTCTCAAAATGAGGATTGACAGCCACTCTGTTTACAAAGGAGATCTGGGTAAATGACAAAGTGCATACCAAACCCAAGAAAGTAAAGGGTATGGCTACTCTTTCAGGGATCCTTCTCCTTAGCTTCTTTACCTCACCATTCCTCTTACCTCCTTTTGTTGCCACCAAACCCTGGAGGACTTTTCTCTACATTCATAATGGCTAACACGGTACAACACCCTAGTCTTTCAGGAAGACAACAGATTAAAAAATAACGTTACAAACATTTCAGATAACAACGTGTGAAGAAAAAGCTGAGGGAATTCCTTGAAGAACATCTAGAAATGGCAACCAAGAAGATCTCCAAAGAAGAAGAACCACCTAAGGAAATGGACACTACCGAAGGATGTCCAGAAATCATGATTGATTTCAACCAGGACGAGGAACTTCTGTTTCAGTCCAGAAATACAGGGGTTAAAGAAGTGGATGTCCTTCCAGCCAGATTGTTGACTAAAACACGCCAGATTCACTGACTCATACCCTGCGCAAACCTGCACTAAAACCTACAGTCCTGTCACCTTATTACATGTATATACATATTCCATACAGTGAAACAATGCCTGACATGCACCTGTCAGTTTCATAAGGCAAGCTGTATGTCAGGTATTGTGATGTGGTATTGGCATGTCATATAGTTAACAGTGCACCACATCACATGTTTTGCTACTGTGCTGGTGAAAAGGTTAGATTGTCAAGCGGTGTTAATATTAATGTATATAAAAAAATATTTTTGGTAGTTTTGATACTCCTGTTGGTGTTTTCCTTGCAAACAACTGCAAATGCTACACTATCGTTTTGTGTGCCAATTACCAAATGTACATCATAAATCAGGAAAGGCTGCGTTAATGCACTCCATCATATCAATCATGTATTGATCAAAGATGTGTCCCTAATGTCTAATAAACTTATCATGATCTGATGTGAGTATGAAAAATTACAGAACATATTACTTGTACTATAGCTGTATCAGAATCAGAAAGAAAAGACTACTACAGTATTGCCCATGGTACAAAAAGAAAAAATTTACTTCTTTTTAATTTTCATTATTGCACATTTTTTCAGGTCATTTATAAGCGGTAGTACCATATTAAAGAGTCAGAGGGAAAGTGACTACAATGTTCAAAGCCTCTTTCATTTATTTGGTGTGTAAAGTAATCAAATATATTCCTTTCAGGTATGAAAAGGCAGTAGCCACAGTTTATGATGCTTAATTGATAATTGAAGAGATTTGTTAGCAATTAGATTTATTCTAAGCCAGCCCTGCTCATTATAAATTTGACTAGCTTTGGATCTCAGAACGAAGGTGCTGGTGTGCAAGCTCTAGAGGTACAAGAAGTTACAATTAAATTACATTTCTGAAAAACCTTGCTGATGTTTATCAGTTGTAAGAGATAGCCGCAGCTCAGAATGGCCGGGACGCCCCTAAGATGAAAGGATGGGGGAAGGCAGCTTTTCAAGGACACTGCCTCCCCCAAAACGCTAGATGGCAGCTTCCCTGGACTGTAGTGGTGCCCTGGATTCCCGTAGGGCTCTATGGGACATGGAGTTCGGCAACACAGCCCTACTGGGTACCGTGGGTGCCGCCAGGGGACGCTGGAGGAAGATGGTTGGAGAATAAATTCTCACCTAGCCCAGAAGTACTAATGGATTACAAGAACGGAAGCCCTGAAGTTCTTCCAGGCTGATTAAAAACCTGAATTCTCCGTCTGACCCAGATGTGTTGGCAAATCACGTGGGAGAAAGAACAGAAGCACTTCTGGGTTGAGAACAATATAAAGAACTGCTGAAGACCCAGCAAGCGAGCAAGAGTCGGGTGGAGTTGGGCAAAGCTTGGTGGGAAGTGTGGAGGAGAAAAGACAGAGAGAGAATTGTGTTGAGTGTTGTATTTGCTTGTTTAGTGTGGCTGTGGTGCTTGCAGACACTGTTTATGAAGAAAAAAAAATTAAAGATCTTAGTGCTTTTACCCTGTGTCCAGAGCATCTGTCTGTTGGGTTTAAAGGGGCAACAGTGCCACCTAGCGTTGACACAGTCTAAAAGAGAATCAAAAAACAATTTGTAAGGTTTAAGTTGTGAACTGAAGTCCAGTCAGAACTATTGTTGTCTAAACTGATATGGCAGTTGTAGAGAATTGTGAGTATAAAGCATTAAGGTTTTCAGGCATAAAGTATTAAGGTTTTTAGGCTACTTGGTAATTTCCTGATAACTGCAACTACTCTTTAATAAGGCGTTACACAAAGCTGACAGTCTGTTGTCAAATAACAGGCCAACTGCTAAGGAATAACGGCCAGCATGCTGGAAGCTGTGTTGTGTGATAGTGAATGTGCTGATAGTCTCGTACACTGCTGTATTGCAGAAACAAGCAGCTTAAATTGCAATACTTTGCTATGTAAAGAGAAACTTCTATAAATTGCAAGCAAATAAAGGGAGAGGTGAGTCTTTTGGTGCAAGCTACTGTATGAATGGCTCCCTCTTCGAAGAGTAATAAAGATTTTCTGTGATGAAGCTTCCTCCTGCCTGGTTTCTGAGGTGTCCAAAAGATGGGTTCTGGGTCTCAGCTTCCACATAGTTAATTTTCTCAAGAAGAGCAACACTATGTAACTTCATATGAAATGAAAAAAAAATCCCTATAACAATATCTATAGATCCACTTTCCTCTCGCCTCAGGTTACGTCAATGCTCACGAGTTCACTATTAGAAAGACCCTGTGCAAAAATGGAATTCATGGCAAGGCTGTTACTTCCTAATAATAATATGACAGTTTATCTCAAGTTTGCCAAAACCATTCCTGATGATTCTTAAATATTGTGTTACCAGTAATGGCACACTGCACGGAATACACTTGACTTGAGCATTCATAGTTTTCATACTCTTTCTCTGTACATTTAACATTTGTTTGCTACAGGTTGATGTGCTTGCTGCTTCCTGAGCATCTCTTCTTTTCTCCACCCTAGTGGCCTGCTTCTTCTCTTCTTTCATCTGCATCTTTTCGCATTAAAAATGATTAAGTCAGTGTTTGTGTTGCAACTACTTAGTACGTTTTCTTTAATTTTTCACTTAAGCTAGCACTTAAGTCTTCAATCTGCCTCAATAATGATTTAAGATATGAAGAGGTAGGGGAAGTGATGGTGAAGGTGGTAGGGATGAGAATGGCGCCTGTAGGCATGTGCCGCACAGCCACCCTGCTGGCCGCTGCCGAGAGTTGATTCTACAATAAAATAAAATAAAAATAAAAAAAGGAATAACCTTGGAAGTCAATCATCACCCCGAAAGCAGAGAGCTGACGTCACGTAGTATATGTTGTGACAGATTGGGGGCGCTATCGCTCCCTTGAACCCATGTCCAAGATGCCAGACACCAGGTAAAAGTCCAATAATACGACTTTTTATTGATCAACAGTGCACCAAGCACCCTCCTCTCCACAATACTCATAAATAAATTCACAATACTACAATAATCAATCCTCCACACTCCCAGACGTGTTGCCACCCTTCCACCCAGCTCAGCTCAATGTCTGGGGATTTCCCACAGTCCTTTATAGTCCTCGACCCGGAAGTGTTTTGCCCTCTCTGTCCACGTGACTAGGAACACTTCTGGGTCAGATAAAAATCCTTTTTCTTCACCCCAGAAGCATGTCATTCCCCTTGTCCATGTGACTTGGACGTACTTCCGGGGCGTAGGGCAAATAATATTCTTTGCTCCTCCCTGCAGCTCCATCCAGCGGCCCCTGTGGCATCCAGCAGGGCTGTGAATGAAAACTCCATTGTCCAGGATTCCCTGCTGGTCTTCAGGGCACCTCCATGCTGCAGGGAGGGATCCATCTGGCAGCCTGGGTGTATTGGCCGGAATAAACGACCGGCCATATGCCACAATGTATACCAAATTTCAGGTCAATAGTTCAAACGGTTTGTGAGCTACAGGTGATTCAAAATCCTGGGAAGACAAATGAACTGCCATGGTAGCTTATTATATATAAAGATAATTGTCACTGGACAGAAGAAACAAAAGTGGATTTTTGGTAAACATGGGCAACATGAAGTCTGGAGAAAGTCTAAAACTAAGAAGTTTATATAAATGATCAACAGTCAAAAATGGTGGTGGTAGTGTCATTAATCTAATACTTTTCAGTTCTTGAAGTGATTATGAATTCAGCTCTCTGTGTCTGAATTCTTTGTGTGAATGTCAAACCATCAGCCAATGAGCCAAAACTGAAGTGCAGCTCAGTCAAGCAACAGGTCAATAATCTGAAACATGTAAGCAAATATTTATGTTACGGTTTAAGTAAATAAAAAGTTGGAATGGCCTAGTCAGAGCCCTGACAAATGCCTCATTAAAATTTTATGGCTGAAGCAGAAATGGCCAAGTCATATTCAATATGACTTGATGTGAAGAACAACATTATCATTGGCAGAAAATAAGAACAATGCCATTTAGTGAGTGTCTTAATGGTGGATTGAAACATTTATTGCAGTATAAAAGCTTGGTCTCCAGAAGCTCATCTACTGATAATCTCCCACGGTACTTATGTGTTCAGAATTTATAATCAATTGTAAGTATTGTCTTTATTGCTCATTGATCTTGATGAGGAACTCCATAATACGACTTAACACACAATATAGAATTCATGAACAGAACAGAAATGCTTACTAAAAAATGAGCCCTACTTTGTAAAGTTGTATTTTTTTCATGGTGAAAACAAAAGATTGTTTTGCCACAGTTCAGCTTGCTCTATATGAATCACCATTATTTGAGGACTGGCGGTCCACATGTTTACTGGTATTTATAACACTGCTTTCAGTTTGCGATTCTCTTTGACTAAAAAAATATACAGAAAATATACAGTAAACTCATGTTTACTGTTTTTAGATAGGCTGTCCTTACCTGGAGCAGATTAATAAAACCCTGCAGACTTGAATGGAATTGATAAGGTGAAAATGGAAAAAGAGTTTTTTTAACACTTATCAGAATAACTGGACTGTACCAATTAGCTATTTAACTAGTTGGAACAAAAAAGCTAGATTAAAAGAAAAACAACTTCTAGGCAATCATATACTGTATGTTGGTAATCAACTCTATTCTGTTGTATTGGATGGAGCTAGTTGAGATTTAATTGAAACCAATGACAAATATTTGTTTGTAGCTCACCCTGGAAAACCAAGTAAAGTTATTTGGCCTGTTACGGCATGTCTGAATAAAGACCTCCGCTTCTATTGAGCCAAACCTAGGCTGACTTTGAATGCTATGAAACTAGGCTCGTGTCTGGATTTGACCCAGTCTTCTGCCAGTCTCAGCTGCAGTCACTGGTGATAATTTTTGGAAGTGAAAGCCTTTTTCATTAAAATAGCTTGCTTGGTATATTTTGATGTCATAGTATTCCTGGAAGCTTGAGTGCGGAAAGGGTTAACCTTTCCCATTCTGGCTCATCTCTGATTGGTTACGGTTTTTCCAGCACAAAACACCAAACAATTCCATTGTGTTTCTTGTAAGGATTAGTGGGAGTGTGATTTGCTAAAATACATTTTACATTAGAAAAAGAAAAAAGAAATGCATACATCTTATCTTGATCCTCAGCCTCTCCCCAGCTTTCAAAAATCACAGGTAAATTATATACTACTTTCTTTCAAGTACCATGGATGCTGAATAGATTACTGTGTTATCTATGCATACATAAATAAGATCAGATAGTTGGTTTCATGGAGGATGTAAACATTATCGTTTGAAAATGACCTGAACTGGAATTAGAGTAAATATGTAAAAAAAATTGTGCATATAATGATACTCACTGAAAATTGCTTGAAGCCCCATTTAATGCACCAGTAAGAAGTAGGGAAAGAGTGGTAATTTTACATCCTCCATAACTGCAGGGCACAAGTCACTGAATCCACCAAGAATCCTAAAGCTGAACGAAAAAAATTAAAGGCTTTCACAGTGGATGTGGAAGAAACCTTTATTATTATTATTATTCATTGCTTAGCAGATATGTATATACAAAATAGAATATAAAGACAAATTATATTACATATAATTTGGGTAGTTTCAAAAAGACCAAAGTTAACAAGTAATAGAGAACAAAGATGAAATTGAACAGCAAATGTGTAGTCACTATGGTAGAATAAAATTAGAATTCAAACAACATCAAAATTCACTGGAAATTTAATTAGAACAGGTAAAGTGTGGATATCTAGAAGGACAGTAGTGGAGAAGAAAGTCTAATCCGGTAACATATTGCATGGAAACGAAAGTTGTCCTCAAGAGGCACCTGAACATCAGTAGACTGCAAGAATATTCAATGGTCATGGAAAGGTCACTCAACAGCTTGGGAGCAAAAACTGAAAAGTATGATCAAGTTTCAGTACATCCTGTAAGAGGAAGCAACGTCAGCAGACAGTGCTGAGCACAAAAAAGGGACATACAAATAAACTAGAAACTGAAGGTAATGAGGATGACATAACGTGGAGAACTTGTAGGTCAAGACAAGAGTTTTGAATGGTACTCTTGCTACAACTGGGAGGCCTTTGGAGAGAATGAAGTAGTAACTCAATGTACAATTATAATTTTCCTAAGTGCATTAGTGTGACTAAAAGAAAATATTAGTGGGAAAATCTTACATCAGATCTCACCTGCAGTTTTCCAACAGACAGAAGGAACGTCAACACTAAATGGAACAAGACACAAACGTTAGCCTTTTTGACAAAGCATAGGCTAAGCATATTGTCAGAATGAGAGTCTCCAGTTCACCAGTGAAAACAGGATCAGGTATGAGTTTTCTTGTCTATTGTTGATGTCATGGCTCTTAAGGCATTTCCAGGTGACAGTGTTTATTGAAAAAGGTCAAAAGCCTGAATGGTAATCAGATGTGAAACTATGTAGACGGACAGTCAGTAAAGTGTGGTAGCTGCTTTTTTTATTATCTTATATAAAACATATCCATACAATTAGCCTGTTTGACAGTGTAGGTGCACTACATGCCCATTTGCCCTTTTTTTCTTTCTCTAGGGCTAGGTATACACTATGTGGCTTTAGCTCTATTTGTGATTGCCAAAGTGACTTATCGGATTGGCAAAAAAACCCAAGACAGTTGTTGAAGGTGTAAGGTATAATAAATGTTCCAGTGTAACCCAAGTGGCTTACAGACTTGTCATGGTTTTTTGAAATGTCTAAAAATATGCAGCTTGCATTTTACAGGTGTAAGCAGTATACGGGTTCATTCTGCATTTCAGCTTTGATTGACTGATTATGAAGTGACTTTGTATTTTCACATGAGAGGTATAGGAGTTCATTCTGTATTTTAACTTCGATTGACCAGTTGTGAAATGACTTTGTATTCTTACTTTTGCAAACATGGCTGTGAAATGTTTGAGAACACATGAGAAGAAGACAGATGAGCATAAGTAACATTATCTGCCATTCATAAGATACAGGCTAGTCAAATAAATACTAATAGGTAAATATTATATAATTCTTCAGAGTGGCAAATTGTGTGACATACTGTGAGTCTACTCATGCAATCTTGTGCATGTAAAATCACATAGTGTATGTCTGCCACTGATTGACTATCAGAAGAAGTCCTGAAGTGTGAGAGGGCACCTGAACGTGTTGAAACTTGTGAGAAAAGATGCAGTGTACACCCACTCTAACTGAAACAATCTGGAGAATTCTAGATAAAAAGCTGTTATTTCAAAGAATTTCACACTTTGTCTTACCATTTACAAATCATGTTTCAAATATTCTCATATAGTGTTTTGATACTGTACAAGTAAATCCCCTTTTTTGTGGTGTGTATTGTATATGTGAAAGCAAACTATATATGTAAAACTGTAAATATATCAAAACTTGAACATCAAATCATTAAAGCATATTATGTATTTATTTACCTGTTCCCTACATCTGCATGCTGATGCATAATTAGCACAGCTCCAAAGGTTTGTCCTTGTAGTAAAACTCCATTTCAGCCATGTGATAACAGCTGGCATAATGCTGCATTCCGATTTACACTGCTGTTTCTCTGATTGTCATGCATCAGTCCTCTCCAATATGCTCACTGAATGTGTTCTTTGTTGCTGTTGGTGGAAGCCATTCTCGGGTGACCACTATGGCGGATGATCAGTTATGTCTGTGTTCCAATTTTTAAAGTGCCTTACCCATTGTCTGTCACCACTAGAGCCTATTTACTTGGACAATCTCATCAATTGTTTCTTTGTTGCTTGTGGTTAGAGCAATTGAAGGTGACCACTGTGGGGTTGATTGTTAATGTCTGTGTTCCTACAACATCTTTACTCATCATCTGTCATTTCTAGCACCCGAACAGCCATTGCCATATGCACACCAAGGTCATGTGTGAATGACTTTCTCCTCCATTGATTTTAATTGTGAGAGATTGGTACATATCTTTACTGGTGCCCTGACAAGGTGTGAGACAATAGAATGAAATTTAGTATTGTCCGGCATATTTTAGTAACTTGTTAATCTGAGCAAAAAGCTTATCATTTGGTTAGAAGGATGTGTTAAGTTATGAACTGGCACTCCATGCATGGCTGGTTCCTGCTTTATACCGAGTGCTGCTGGGGTATGCTCCAACAACAACAACAACATTTATTTATATAGCACATTTTCATACAAACAGTAGCTCAAAGTGCTTTACATAATAAGGAATAGAAAAATAAAAGACACAATAAGAAAATAAAATAAATCAACATTAATTAACACCGAATAGGAGTAAGGTCCAATGGCCAAGGGGGACAGAAAAAACAAAAAAACTCCAGACGACTGGAGAAAAAATAAAATCTGTAGGGATTCCAGACCACGAGACCGCCCAGTCCCCTCTGGGCATTCTACCTAACATAAATGAAACAGTCCTCTTTGGATTTAGGGTTCTCACGGAAGGGCTTGATGATGATGGTCACGTAGAATTCTGCCTTTTAATCCATCCATCATTGTTGGAGCATCATGAAGCTTTGAGTAGGTGGAGGTGGCGCAGGCCACCACCACAAAGAAACCGGAAAAAGAAGCAGAAAAGAGAGTAGGGGTCAGTACGGATTTTAGAGCCACCATGAATAGTTATTATGAGGAAACTGAACATATAGAGCATCAGGATTAAGTTAAATTGAAGTTATAGAAAGGCCATGTTAAAGTAATGTGTTTTCAGCAGTGTTTTAAAGTGCTCTACTGTATTAGACTGGCGAATTCCTATTGGCAGGCTATTCAAGCTATCCAGCACAGGGTGAGCATGAAATTTGATTAAGTGAATTATTAAGAGGGAGTGATGGAAGTTGCATCATGAAGTGTGCACTGCTGAGCATTGCTGCATCATGGCTCTTGTAGACTGGGTTTAAATATTGGCCCCTTCATGGTGTGTATGAAGCTGGCATTTTATCTCTGTGCTATTATCTGTATTTTCTCTGGGTACTCTGATTTTTCTTCCCACAAATGTTTTAAACTAGAATATTTCCATGATTGTTTATCAGCTCCATTAATTCATCTAAAGTGCCACTGTGTGAGGCTGAGCAGAAAATATTTTCCACATTGTTGAGAGACACAACGGCAATGCTGTGTCCAGTATCTTCATTCAATATTAAAGCGATTGTGTTTAATCACCTTTGTGACACATCTATTCCTACTGTATTTTTATTGTAGGATGTAAGAAATAATATTAGAGCAATTGTGAAAGAAAACAAAAAATTTAAAATCTATTTTTTCTTTGCGGAGCTTTGAATTTCTGAATCTCCAAACACACGTAGTGGTATAAATGTGAAAGGATTAGTTATTGCATACACTTGTATTTAGTCCTACACGTGCACTAATAGCAATATGTCCGCAAAAAACATTAAAAAAAGAAATACATCTTCTGCTAATGGAGAATGTGGCATGCATACAGGGACAATTGCATGCATGGTTTGATCCATTAAAATGTGTTACAGTGCACTGGGCATTTTACTGAACACATCTGCTATCCATGCTGCTCACATTGCCAGCATGCATGTTAAATAAAAAAAAAATGCTCCGTCTTAGGTTTAGACAGTATTTTGCTATAATTAGGAACTTAATGATCTTCAAATCCCTTTGGCTTCAGAAAACTGTAACATACACAGTAATGATGTTTCGAAAATAAACATTCAATGAAAATTTCAACTTTGTTTACAAATCTTAATTATAAGGGGGCAATTGCAATATTACAGTTTTTGAGCCTTCCTTTAAACATAACAGGTAGAAATGACTAATTATTTAACAGCTCAGATTTTATGCTCATTAAAGAACCTATACTCACCAAATGTCATAATTAACCAACGTCAATCTGCTCATTTTCTGCACCTGCCATAACAATGTATTTAAAGAGCTGGAGTCCTTCCTGGCACCAATAGGTACAAGATAGTACCAGTCCCAGAATGGATGCCAGTCCCCCTAAGGTCATACTCACAAATATACCCACTTATTCATTGTATTCCATCTTTAGGACACAGAGGAAACCAGAGTGCCCAGAGAAAATCTACATAGACCCAAGAGAATGCCAGGCTCACCCACACAGTGGCCTGGACAAAGAGAGCACTCCTATACAAACTTACACTTGTTTATATGGGGCCACTAACTTAGTGAGTCTCTAACTAATGTAACATGCATATGTTTAAAATGTGGGAGGAAATGTGGCAAAAAATTGTCACCAAAAGGCTTTTACCTGAAATGAAGGCTATTAGGACTCAGGATAGGCAAACAGAGTTTATAGCTTTATTGCAATTAAACAATAACGCGGACTCAACCCAATTCGGCCAAATCAGATTGAGCCCCAAACAGTTCAGAACTCAAAACTTATAAAGTAATTTCTTATCACTCCGACCTCACTCATACTAGCTCATTTGCTGTTTTTCTCTGACTCCCCTCTGTACCTGTCCGGCCAATACCTCGAGTTCTCATGGGAACCATTATTATCTCCTGACTTCCCCCTGCAGCTGGCCTCTGGTATTTTTACTGTCTATTATCCATCTTTACTTTCTTTTTTGCTTATTATGATTGGCCTAGGCTGAGCAGATGTTCTTTCTCTTCCATTTATGGGCTTTCTTTTATCACTTCCCCTTCCTTGGCCTGCAAGCTAGTTTATTTGGTGCCCAAAGCTAAGCTTTAATTAAAAAGAAATATGGCATGTACCTTTATTTAATCATTTGCTTGGCATGCCTGACTTACATTAATTTCTGCACTAAGGTTAATGATAATATATTTTTCTATATTTATTTATGCTAGTGTATTTTTTTATTCTCCATACATTACATCAACTTGACCTTGTTAGTAGCAATGCCTTTTGCTGTTTCTGCTGATTCAGTATTCCAGCTGGCTTCTCACGTGCCTACCAGGACCATTTTTCTGTATTATGTCATTGGTATCGTTCCTCAGCTCCTAACCTTCGAACAACAGGTGTACACGTCCCCCCTTCTTCTGTCCTCGATAGTTTCTGTGCGTCATTCTCTTTCTATTCTGTCCTTCCTTCTCCAGTATTGGTAATTTTGCTTCAAGCTTAAAAAATAATGCAATATGACTAATGTTTTTTATTTAACTATTTGCTTGACATATCTTATTTACTTGACATTCTAATTTATGCTAGATATAATGCTTCAGAAGCTGTTAATCACTTTTATGGCTATTTGTGCTAATATATACTATTTATTCAAATATCCAGAGAATCCCTTATGAAGAGATGGGAACAATGTGCAAACTCAGTACCGACAGTGACCAGATTAGGGATTCAAACTATCAATGGTTTAATTGCATATATACAACACTAAACAGAGTGTAATGTCATGGTTAGCTCCATCTCCCCAAATTAATCAAGCTGCGGGCTTTGGCAAAACAACTAGAAGTGGGACAGAAAATTCCAAATGCTTCAGAGCCTGTTTTGTTCTCTTACAGTAGTAGAAATAGTAGTAGTTAGCATCAGTTATTATGAAGTGTCTAAGGGTGACAGTAAGACAAAGAGATGATTTTAATAGCCAAAGATTGTCATGAAAAAGGCTGAATATCAGGGCTTTAATGGCCTTTTTCTCTTTACGTAACTGTTTTTAAGGTTGCATACTGTATTTCTAGGGGGCGTGGTCTCCAGAGTCATGACCTTGAGTTTATCAGCATGATTAGATTAAAGTTCACCATTTGCACCAAGTTTTTTCCACTCAGTGGATAAATCCTTTAAACTTAAAACAATCTCTCTCTTTGTTATTAATATTCGTGTTTTCCCTGGTTTTGACTTCTTGCCTGATTTTTAACTGTGAGTCTTGCTTCTCATCTGGGCTTCATTCAACTAGTTTTCATTTTATTTGTTTTGTTTTGCGTTGTGCACACATACCTCCAGTTTGACTTAAAAAATTAGCTGTTTCCAGTCGAGCCAAGACAAGGATATGATCAGGCAATGCAAACGGTCAAAACCATGAGGTCAAAAAATAGTCAGGCAACCAAGAATCAAAGGGTCAAGATGTTACTTGGAAATCAAAGGAAAAATGAAAGTCAAAAAATAGATCAATCCTAATGCTAGGGCCTACCTGGAAAGAAGCTAAGGCTAACCACATAAATAAAATTTTGAAATGTGGAGTATCCACTGCGCATTTACTGTATTGTGTCACTTCCGTGATGACATCGGTTTTCAAAATGAAAAATAAAGCCTGACAAATGTATTATATGATATATAAAATCATTGAATACATCAAAACACACATATAATTAGTGTTTAACTACTGTTTTATTGTCACATATGCAGAGTACAGACTTGAATGTCTGACTAGCATGCAACATGTTGTCACTGTCGAGCACCACGATACACAAGAATATACAGTATTAAAATAGATAACTATATTAGGCAATAGAAAACCCAAATAAGCTCACCTGAAGTACTCCTCACTCCTATTTTTATGCTCCTATTTCTAGAAACCTTATGGAAAAAATCCGCAGGAAGGTAACTGGAAGTATGTCATGGAGGACATGTCCTACATGGTTCTGCGGAGGTCCCTGGAATGTGGCCCAATGTAATAAGGCATGAACAGATCTACCATCAGGGTGAGTTGTGTGTGGACCCTGGAGCTCTGCTTGCAAAGGGGCCTTAGCATATGTGAGAAAAAAATGTCTAAAAACAGCAAAGTTCCATATTTTCATTAACAGGGAGTCACAGCAACCCACTATCCAGCATGCATCCCTCCTGCATTTTGGTCCTAATGGTTATAAACCTATAAATAAAACCTATACAAAAACTTTTAAATGAAAAATATGAAGTGGGTAGGACATGATCAGAGCAGGTGTCTAACAGATCACTTTTATAAGATCAGGTTACAGTGCAGACAAATTGGTCAGTCTAAACGAGGGTCCAGTGTTGCACCAAAAGAACAAATTAAAGAGAGACAAGCAAAAGACATTTATTTGACAAAAACTATACCTGACATTTACAGCTTTAAAACAAAATACCACAGATGAGAATTTGAGACAATAGAGATTGACCCTACAGGCAGTCGGGAAATGGCTGCTTCTGTCAGCTTTAGCAGCAATATGCTGGTCAATAACACCTCCATAGACATGAATAACAATGTGGCAGAAAACAGGAGGCAAACACAGATGAAGGAATCCCCCCATATGGTCTTTTATTTAATTTAGTGATAATATGTAAACCTAAATCATTCAGTTATATGTCACCTTTTTCCATAAAGTGACATAAACGTTTTAAAAAAAAATATTTAGTTGACATTCCTTAACTGCACTGTTAGAAGAAAGCTGATTTTGTGCAGATGTGATGTTGCATTCAGTAATGTGTTTGTTATATTCATTGTAATGGACAAATCAACTAAAATGCTGAACATGATTCAATCTAAAGTTTTGGAGGCTTTTTTTCTACATGTTTTTTTATTGACATATGTGATGTTCATAATGTGAGGGTAAATGACAAAGTAAAGGCAATTTGAAAATTATGTGGTACCCACAAAAAACAGAAGCTGACACGTGGTGTTCGAACATGTACAGCACAGCACTCTACTATTAGTGTACTTGAAGCCAAGATCAAATAAACATAGACACTCCGCTGTGGGATTGCACCATCGTTGAACAACTCACCATATCTTTGAGATAAGATTTCTTTGGGCAGAGGAGTTGAAACCTGCTGAAATTCACCAAAGGATGTTGGCTTGTGCAGATCATTAAGCTGTTTGGGATCCCATATTGTGCAAACTTTCTGATACCCCAAATCATGATGCACTATGGTACGTGGTAATTCATAGCTGATATTAAAATGTACATTAACAGTCTTCTCTGATGAAGGCATTCTCCATGTCAAAGTGGGCTTGTGCCACTTTAAGCCTTTCTAGTCATTCATAAACTTTTTGTTGAGTCATACTGTTTCATGTTTGTACTGAGCCAACATCCTTTGGTGAATTTCAGCAGGTTTCACTCTCTCTGCTTAAAGAAATTTCATTAAAATGTGTTGTTCAACAATGGTGCAGTCGCACAGCGGACCTAGGCTTCAACTAGACTAATGGCAGCGCATTGTGCTGTACATAAGCCATCATGAACATATTGTATAGTGTCAGACTCTATCAATTGCCGTTATTGAGTCATTTTTAGGTTGCCTTTACTTTTTTTGTTTACATTCGTATGGGAATATATGTGCATGTGCAAGCTGGGAGTAGTGAGATGGGGGGGCTTGGATTGTGGATTTTGACACCCTGGGTTCCATGGGGTTCTAAATCTGACCTTGTAAGTAGATTATGTGAACACACCTTAAAAGGCTGGGTACTCAGAATTAAAAGGAGAGTAATAAGACCAGAAGAAGTGAAAAGATAACAAAGTCAGAAGATCATGCAAAGACCAAAACATCAGAAAAGACTGAAAACACAAATGTCTAAAACTAATGTTAAAACAGTTCTAGAGAAACATCAAAGCCACCCTAATAAAATAAAGCCCAAACAAAAAAAAAAACAACAAAATTGTCAAATTACAGGGTTTTTTTCTCCCAATTATAGCATGATGAAACTAATGTGCTGACATCTTTTATAGATGGGGAATGAGAACTCATCACATGCCATGACTCCACATCATGTGACTGGCAATAGTGACCATAAGGAACATAGCCAAAGCTATGCTGAGACAGCCATAAAATAATGGCACTTGCAAGAATGACATGCTTCAAAATGGCATGGGATGATGTTATTGTGATGAGGGAAAAAATACAGTACATCATAACTTGAATAATATACCTTGTTGCAATAACAGTCAAAAAACATCGAAAAAGGTTTGGGGCAGCCACCCATATATTGTACCCTGGCTGCAAATAGGTAATTTGGTTTGAGTTGTTCACAGGTTTGAGTCCAAAACAGAATTGATTTTAGGGATATGAGAATATGGTGGCTTTAAAGGCTGGGACAGATAGTGACATCATCTGGACCAGAACCAGAAGTGATGTCAACATGCCCGGAAGTGATGTCATAATAGGCGCCGGAACCTGGCAGGATTTCCCGTGGATGGACTGCAGAGGATTGAGAGAGAAAGCCAGTGCAGCTCACCACCCCCTGGTCTGGCACGGTACTACTATTATTCAGGCCCTTTAGCTGCCTCCCAATCGCACGAGTGTGACACCCAAAATTTAAAAAAACACACAAATGATTCTTCAGGCATCCTTATGGATTGTCTTTTTCCAACACATGGCCTCAAGAGATATAAAAGAAATGAAGAGGAGAGAAAAAGCAGTTCACCTGAATCAATCTAAATGGCTAAAGTTTTTAAAAGTGCTCCCCCCAGGCCTCGCTATGTTAATGGTGGTTGGATATTTATTTGAATTGCCTGCTAGGCATGCATTCCTTAAAAGAGTTTAGACACTTTGATAACTAAGCTCAAAAAGGAAGTAGTTGTCCTAAAATGGAACACAATGTGAACAACAAAGTACGTCCAACATGGCAAGAATGGAAAAACATACAGAATGTTCTTATGATTTGGTTTGTAGAGCAAAGTGTACTGACCACAAATATGTAAATGAAAAAGAACTGAAAGCATACAGCATATATATGTAGTGAATGCCTTAATGGTCAGGACTATTATCTCGAGTTGGACAAAGAAAGATGGCTTACCCAGCTATCAGCAACCAAGTGCATCCTGGGAATTTAAGAACCGGCCTATTCTGACTTTTTAAGAAAATTAGCCTTACAACGTCTTCAGTTCTAGTTTGATCTGTTTTTGTGATTTTAAAATCAGCAAAATCCCCCTAAATTTCATCTGTTCAAATTTGTGACTTTTCCTGCATTTCCCCCAATTAATAGTTTAAAAAAAATTAAACATTTCATCACGCTGTAATGGAGGAACAGAATGGATGGAGGCACAACCCAGCTGGGGCAATTTGCAATCCTTATCTTAGTTAGGGCAAAAGAATAATGGATGGACTGGACAAGGTAGGAAACCTAAAACGGATCATCTCTCCATATGAGAGGTAGCAGTGTCCCTCTTGACTAGCCCATGCCTGGACACCTGCAGGGTTGTTGGGAGTTGGAATTTGGAAGCACTGCCCTATTGGGGTCCTTGGGTGCTGCCAGAGGGTGCTGCTTTGGTGTCCCTGCTTTCTGCATGACCAAGAAGTGCAGTGCTATAGCAATGGAGGTACTACCTGCTCCAACATAAAAGAAGGCATCTCACTTAATCAGGGGGGTTGGAGTCAGGAAGCAGAGACAGAACTCACACTGGATATCCCAGGATGCACACAGTTGCTTTTCTCTGTACAGCTTCTAAGGCTGATGAGCACTTTCTGCAGAATGGTTACCAGAATGACGTACACATAAACCTCTTGATCTACTTCAGAGTGTGCTTTGAGTAGATTTGCTTTGCTCCACCCTCTATTTAGAATTCATGTTCCTTGAGTCTACATTTCATATTTGTTTGTCCATTTTCAGCTGAATTTTTCTGTGCACTTTTGTAGACTGCCCTTACTTTCTACACATTTCACGAGTCACAATGTATCAGGATCTTTGATTTTGATATAAAGCATAAAGGATAAAAGCCCAAGCACAGATGTCGCTGTGGAGTTCACTTCTTATAATTCATTCTCATATGTTCACACTGTATGTCTCCTGCTCCTTAAGGAGCTCATAGTCCAGTTTCTTAAGTTTGGAATATTTCTGCAGTGAGCAAATTCATGATGTAGAAAGTCACTAAATATAGAGGTTTTAACATTTGTTCATCCTTGGCTTGTGCATTGTTTGGCACAGTGTAGATCGACAAAAGGGACACAAGCTGCTACTGTTCAGGACTAAAGGGATTTTATTATTTCCCAAGGACATAAATCAACATCCAGCTATTGACTTTACCCATTTGATAACAGCACTTTTTTTATTTCCTACAGTTTATCCTACCAAACAAAGTGACAAATGAAAATTAAGCAATTAAAATACTGTACTTAACAGATAAATGTCTTAGAAAGACCTTTTCTCCCGGTAATCTGGCATTTCAAGCTTTCATCGTGTTCATTGAAATTCATATATCCCAAGATGGAGTATTCCAGGCTGTGTTTAGCACAGACTCCCTGTTTCACTGTTAAATTCTCATTAAAATGTTGTGTCTTCTCTCATTTTATATGCAATGTCAGGTATTGTGGTGCTGAATTTTTTAATGTATTTTCCATCTGTTTTATAGTCATCTTTTTCCTTAAAGTACAAACATTTCATCATATCTGTTTCCTTACCCATTTGTATTTTAGTTGTTGATATTTTAATCTTGCATTTTTTAAATATTATATTTGAAAATGTGTTATCATTTTCCCACATTCACTTCCAGAACCAATACTGTATTGTAAATATGGAGCATATCTTCAAGGTCACTAATTAGGCAAATGTATTTTACTTACTTTTTTTTTTTTATCTGTTACAGTTTATAATACTACATCCTACACATTTTAAACATATACTTCCATTAACTCATCTATATCCTGATAGATTGGTGGGAAGACGTAGTCTACTGTATCTCAAAATGACTGGCAAGAAGCAGCAGCCTGAATGGGGTGCCATCTCATTGTAGTCACGCTGGACCAACCCTGACTAACCAATTAATAATAATAATAATAATAATAATAATACATCTTATTTAATAGCACCTTTCCGATGCTCAGTTAACGTAATTTGCAGGTCTTTGGGATTTGGGAGGGAATCGACATAATCATAAGAATATAGAAAGTGCACAGTCTCTGGCTGGGAAGTAAATTCAGGTCCCGACTGATCTACTATGAAACTAATGAAGCTTAAGCTTCAGGACCCCTAATCCTGGAGGGGCTCCAGAAGTGACTTTAGTCCACATTGCTTACAGATTTTGAGTGTTTACTGTTTGAGAGGTTTTTTTTCTTCTTAAATAATTAGGGGACTTCACCTCCTGCTCTCTTTGCTCGCCAGCCCCCCTGGGCCAGTGCTATGTGCCAGCCACTTCGTGTCTCTGCTGCTCGCTTATGTGGATTTCACTTTCACCAAACAACAAATCTTTTAATTCTCGTGGATATGCCTCTTCATTGGGAAGAAACACAACGTTTCCCGGATGGCAACATGAATTAGACAATCTACAAATCTCTGACTTAACAGTTTAAGTCTGAACAATATATTCAGTTTCTTTTCACTGTTCCATTGTTTCACTGAGTAATAACTTCCATTTGTTTGTGCTAATTTGATCTTTAATATCATTTTTTGAGACTTTCGAATTTTAGTACTTTCATTATCTCAAACCTGCTCTGCATGTATATCACGCCAACATTTTTGAATTTGTTAAAACGTTCTACTTTGTCCTCTACTCTTTGTCTTTTATTTCTGGCCCCAGGCATGGTTAAATCTCTTGGCACAAAGTCTCGTCTCGCGGGACATGAAAGTATCTCTCTAAAAAAATCATGTCTCGTCCCAGGATTTTTTTTTATTATAATAGATATTCTTAATAATATAGTGTAATTTAATACAAAATAATACTTAAAATAAAAATTAAAAGGTTGTTCAAGTATGAAAAAAATAAACTTTGTGGTGATCTGTTGTGGAACAACCCTATTGAAGAAGATAACAAAGGCAACCCAGACCTCGTTGGTGGTTATGAAGGGGCCCCCATAACAGTACAAGCTTCAGGGCCTCAAAATTGTAGGTTTGCCACTGGGTCCCTGAAAATTTCTGGCAGGATTCTGGGTATGTTATACTACTGGTCAAAAGGATTACAACAACTTAGTTTTTTTTTAGTTTTTAAGGAAATGCATGCAGTTTAATGTCTTAGTGTTTCATGAAATAAAGGTATAGAACAAATAAACAATGGCAAATAAAAAAATAAGACAAAGAATTAATAAGGATACAAAATTTTTTTCACATCTTTGATTCATCAAAGTAGCCACTTTTTATTGATATAACAGCCAAACTGTGGTATCCCTATGATTCAGAATGTCAGTCGCTCTGTACAAGTCACCAACTCTGCCCACAGCTAAAGAACCCCAGACCATCACACGTCCTCCTTCATGTTTGACAGTTGGTGACACACACTGAGGAACCACCCTGTCACCAACTCAACAGCAAACAAACACCCAGTGTGATGTACCAAAGATTTCAAATTTTGATTTACTGGTCCATACGACGTTTTTCCAGTCTGCAGTAGTTCACAGTTGGTATTTCAAGGCCCTATTCTGTACTTTAAGAAATGGCTTTCTTCCTGCCTCTCACCCTGTCATACCTGCAGATCAAAGTCTCCTCTTCACAGTAGAAACTGAGACTTTCATTTTTTGACTGTTGTTAAGCTGTGCTTGAAGTTGTTGTGCTGTGAGGTGCCTATCATGCCATCCGGTGAAACTCAGAAACTTGTCTTCTGACTGGGTTGTGACTTCTATCAGGGTTTCTTCCAGTTTCCAATTTGCCTTTGGACTGTGTAGGACACTGTACTCATGGACACTTTTTTTTTTGTAGTTTCTCTAAATGAAAGGCCTACACTTCTAAGGGTATGCACTGTCTTAATTATTAGTTGCTGTTTTCTTGCCATTATCACTGGAATATTATCCAAGTGGTACTTCAGAGGGTGTAGTAACACAGTCTGTTCAAACTCTGCTTTAAGACAGACAAGAGGGGTTTTAAGTAATCAACAGAAGTAGGGACACCTATGCAAATTGTTTCAACTTGTAAGGTTTTATTTACTTTAATTGCTGCAGAACATCTGTAGGTTATAACCTATTAGTTCCTCCCTGAAGAAGGCTGTTTTGTAATATTCTGAAACTTCCCTTTTTCTGTTTTTGTTAACCAACGCTTTAAATTTAAACCTCTGGCAGTGTACTGCTTACCGTTTCACCATTTTAGGTCATTTTTTGCATTTCAACTGATTAAATCTGTAGAGAAACTGAACTGCTTTAAAACTTTTGACTGGTAGTGTATATAAATATGTGTACATATACATCCATCATCCAACCCGCTATATCCTAACTACAGGGTCATGGAGATCTGTTGGAGCCAATCCCTGCACAAGGCAGGAAACAAACCCTGGGCAGGGAACCAGCCCACTGCAGGGCACACACACCAAGGGCAATTTAGGATCGCCAATACACCTAACCTGCATGTCTTTGGACCGTGGGAGGAAACCAGAGCACCCGGAGGAAACCCACACAGACACGGGGAGAACATGCAAACTCCAAGCAGGGAGGACCCAGGAAGCGAACCCAGGTCTCCTTACTGCGAGGCAGCAGCACTACCCACTGAGCCACTGTGCCACCCTACCTATACATAGATTCTTATTTTCTGCATGAAGCATTTATACTTTTAAAATGAATCTTAAGGAGATTTATGCAACTAAAGTTAATTTGTTAAATTATAGGTATGTATAAAAGTAAGTTGAACAACAACATTTCACCCATGCACTTGATGAATTACACTGAGATTGATTTGTATTAGTCCTGATGGCAATTTCTTTAGGTTCCTTACATTCATACTAATGTCTGTCCTAAAACATCTTCTGTCATCTTTTGACATAAATTTTCATAAACTACTCTCTAAGCTATGTTGTACCATACTATATACGGTTTAATATAAAGGCGCCAGATCAGTTCTTCAGAGAGATGTCACACTGAGGAACCATTTTTGGTACCCAAAAGACCCATCCATATGACAGTTTCAGAAAGAATCTTTATTTATTTAGATCCACAACATGCTCCATAGAGTAAATAACTAGGACGAGATGGTAACAAATCTGTAAAACACCAATGGCTCATGATTTTAAAAGGACACTTGCTTTCCAGGGATGTCTTAATCGGTTAGCGTCCTGCTAGGTAGTCTACCATACATTACAGAGTTCACGTTTCTTTTCTACATATCTGGAAGTTTTTCAAAGCACAAAAAAGCAATTTCACATGCAAAGAACCCTTCTCAAAATGAAATGGTGCTTTATCAATCAATAGTTCTACCAGGAACAATAAAATGCCAATAGAAAAAAACAGTACTTTTAAGAGTAACTTTTACTAATTCCCTCGTGATTAAGTGTTTTACATTTAAAATAAATGTACTTAAATATGAGTCCATTTGTCTAACGTGACAAAGAGCAGCGTTTCACCTTTTTTAAATAATGTAGTCAGAGTTTACTTGGCACCGTCTCTGCTCAGTCACTTTGGGCCGTCGAGAAATCAATCACTGAATCGTCCTTAAAAGCGCACCCACTGGCTTTGACCGTGTGGTTTAATGAATAGACACACTTATTCTGATCGGGGTACAGCGCTACGAGTTTGGAGATTTCTCACCACTTCGTAAAAAGTAGTTCTCCCAGAACTGAGAATAAGTTGCCACCAGACGTACGTGTCCACCGTACATAACATGGCCATTTAACTATTACTGTTCTCCTGAGTAGCTTGACATACAAACCCAGAATTCCCTCAAAGATTCTGACAAAAAAAGCGAGTCATCAGGAATGATTAACGGTACACAAATGAAAGAGTTAAAATGTAAGGCGCTGCATGATGGTGTCCACCTGGCTCCGCTGAGATTAAATGATTGACTGCTAATACTATTAGAACCCAAATTGTATAGTAAGTGCTAATCAGTTGTTTTTCATAAAGCAGTTTACAAACTAAATTTAAAGGGAGCAATGATTAAAAAATTAACACATTCATTAACACGTTTACAACTGTAACCCGTTTCTATTAACTCCTGAAGCACAAGGAAAACGTGCGAACTCTCTGGGAAAGGAAATAATCTGGGCTCAAGTGTTGTGATTTTTTCAGTGCTACTCATATGTGCCATTTAGAAATAAACATACTGTTGATAAAATAATTGTGAGAATGAAGACTAGTATTTTTATTGCCGTCATAATTACAATGACAAACCTTTCTAATGAATCGTTTGCTTCTCCCTTCATTAAGTCATTTTTTACAATCATCCTTATAAATTAAGTCAGTTTGACCTTTTGTTTGGCATTTGTTTCTGTGCAGATACGTAGTCGCATATGAGCAAAAGTTCAAATGTGTATTTTTAAACTGACTGTATAATGACACGAATTGAAACCGCGAACTGATCTCCGTGCGAAGCGCACCATATCTCCCTGAGAAATCCCGTCCTTAAACGCGATCCAGCTCCGCTCTTTCTTACCGCTCCGCTGGGGGTCTCGGTTTGTAGTAGACAAGACCACTATAGAAAAGCAGTAGCACTGAGGTGCAGTAAGACGGAGGATGTTGTGCGCCTTTTACCAATGAGGGCTGCAATATAGCGCACGGGTCCAATCATTTACGGGATAACTGAAGGGAAAAGGAGACGTTACCGCGGCGGATTTGTTAGTTTGTTTTTGCAAAGACGGAAAGAACAAAACACTTCTGAAACAAAGAATAAATATACGAAGGAACAGATTTCAGCGAACGTGTTGGCAATGAAGTCTCCCGCAAAGGTAAGAAGCCGAGGTTGCGATCGGCGCTGCACTCATCGTCTCCTAACCCTAAAGCGTCTCACCTGATGTTCCGATACAAAAGGGCTCTGCTAATGCACCACTTGTCAAATAACTGTTCTTGTCTACTTTAAGGAAAGGATCTTTATTATTATTCTTGTTAATGGGCACTTCCTCAGGTAACCGTAAGCTTAACATCGCATCAACCCGCTATGAGGTCGCGTAGAGGGGCTTCTCAACATAACGAAGTCACGACTCGCCGGGCTGCCAAAAGCTTAACGAATAAACTTTCTTTGCTGTATCGGAATAGGCAGCCACCTGCGCAGAGGAGTATTTAACTTGTCACAAATGCACGTTGCTTAGGTAGCGACCTACAGCCCGAAATGCTAAAGCGCTGCATTCTTTTAGCCTTCTAATGCTGCGCTCAGCGAGGTTTATTTTAATGATGCGCAGGAGAGATGGACATCATGGTGTGACTCAAAGGATATGGGATGATAAATAATGAGCACGCTGCCGGCGGCCCCGTAGCCTTCTTTCCAATTGACCGCGTCTTAATGGCTCATTTTAGCGGTGCCGACTTGCAGCGGCGAGGTTTCATATGCTGTGATCGAAGCGCTCTGGGAAGTTGTTTAATATTGGCACATTTTAAAAATCACACTCTGATTTTTACGGTAACAGTCGGCTTTAGGACATATGTTTCATTTCACTGCTGCGCTTGAGACGCCTATCCCAAGAGGCGTACGAATCCGGGACGGTCCTGTCACATCCGCATTTCTCCTAAACGATTACGCTGACCGAACCAATGAAAATAACCATTAGAACTTTCTAAGGATTCATTTAAATACCACACGTTCTAAAAGAGGAAGTCCGCCATCTGAATATACGTTCTTTTTATATTTCTATGTAATGTACACCAAATGCCTTGACAATGTGGTTAATGGTAAGAAAATGAGCATTGGGTGCCTTTGGATGCAAATGGACCCATTCTAGTTGCAGAAGGTATGAGCATACAGGTTAAAAAAGCTTTATACTTTTATTCTTATAACTATATAAAATATTAATGTAGACTCATATGATCAACAAAATATAGTAAGATTGAGTGTATCAATAGGTTAATCATAAAACGCTTTTAGAACGTTAATTAAAAATCTTGACTTTTCATTAAATGGGCAGCTTAACCAGGATGCTCAGTAGTGATGTCAAATATATCAGCCTCAAAAACTTGATATTGAGCAGTAAAAGCAAGTGTTAACAGTTCTAGACACAATATGTATTATTACTTTGGAGAAGGAGATTCTGGTGGGTTCTGCACTGTTTATGCTTTTGATTGTTATACCTGGGACTTTAAGGTGTTCAAATAAAGTATCTATCTATCTATCTATCTATCTATCTATCTATCTATCTATCTAT
>JANRMT010062849.1:4311003-4479951 GCA_026402145.1 Polypterus bichir lapradei
TATCTATCTATCTATCTATCTATCTATCTATCTATCTATCTATCTATCTATCTATCTATCTATCTGTCTTTGGCAGACAATTTTCTGAGCAGGAGGTAGATCAGCGGACTTTACATATATAATCATTTTTATCTGGGATAGAAATTTAAGGCGCTTCGCTTTTGTCATGATTGGTTTTAATAAAAAAAAGTTATATACTGTATTTAGGCAGACTAAAAGCAAACAGAATGAAGAAACATAAGTGTTTTTCAGGTTGCTCTTTTCATCAGCAGATATTACATTTTACTCTCTGAATGTTGGCACTGCACACCCTTACAAATAAAGCTATCCAAGGTGTTTCTTCAGACCAATAAGGGGAACCATCCACATAAAGGTTCCAGAAAGAACTTTGATTTATTTAGTAGTACAGATTCGGTAAATAATCAGGAATAGATAACAGATTTGTGGATCCTGATTTTTAAAGTGCTCTCACAGCATATAATCACACAGGCTCAGTTCAGATTTTCTTGATCTCTCAGTTTCCTGCTATGTTGCCTGCTATACATTAAATATTCCTGTTTTGTTCACATTTTAGAAACGTTTTCCAAGTGCAAACAACTTACTTCACAGGCAAAGACCATCTGAAATAATGAAATGGTTCTTTATCAAGCAACGGTTCTATTAGGAACCACATAACCAAGTATAAAGTACCATTAAAGAACCAGGATATTTAAAGAGTGTGAGGGAAGAAAAACTGCAGATTAGAGAATGAATGCAGTCTGGATTCTATTTGGTAACAAGTGCATATTTTAAATTCTCTAATGCATGGAAATTGTTGCCAGTGGTACAGTAGTACAGAAGAGGACAAATCAAGACCATGAGAAGCTCGTGAAATTCTGCTTTTAAGGACACCCATTTCATCTTGCTCTTTAATTATTTCTAGTTTTTGTTCTGAAAATATTGAATGTGCTTCACCTACCAAATGTTAAACATGTATTTTCAAAGAGGAACATTTTCAGCATCATTTAATTATCTCTATATAGTTATCCATCCATCTTCTGAATCTACTGTTATCTACAGCAGCATTCTCTATGGTATTACAGCCACAACTGCTAATTCTTGTTCAACTTAAAGCATTGAATCATTCAGAAATTCTGTCATACTCGGCAAAACTGGCAGTATTCCATACATTATCTTTGCTTTTATGGCTTACTTTAACAACATAAGAGTTAATTTAACACTGGATACGATGTGTACAGAACTGTATCTCTCTCTCTTCCTTTAATTTCACCGCTCATCCCGTATTCAGAGTTCTGTAGACTTGTCCGAATCCACACACAAAGGTCTTCGGTAGCAGACCTCTACCCTCCCTTTTGAAATCGCTTCTTATGGGGAAAAGATGCAAACTTCACACTGGGGCTTTGGGGAAGCCGTGCTAACCGCTGTGCCACTCTTGTTGACCACACACACACTACACATTATTCTTGTAAGTCATTTTTTCCATTAAATGGTCAAAGGTTGCTTGAACTTACATCTGCAGTACTGGCCTTAAGTCGGGTGCCAACCCAGGATGGAACACGGAATATTTACAGGGGTCACTCATATGCACATTCTCACTCAGTCATTAGTTAACTGGACACACACACATCTTTGAAATGTGCAAGATAACTACTAATAATGAATCACAAATGTGCACACACTTCCCCATGCCAGGACTGGGAATTGAACTCAGGTCAGTGAAGTAGTGAGGCAGCAATGCTGCCCATTTTTCCAGTCCCCAGTCAATCTGTCTTGAGTAACCGTTTGAGAAAATAATGCAGTTCAGCGTGAAAGACGTGAGAATTATTAGAAGTAAAAAATAGAATTCAGCTGAAGAAACTCAAAATATTTTTAATTGGAAATAATACACCTGCATGTGTAAATGGCTTTGTTAAATAGCTGCTCAGATAAAGAAAAGCAGACATGCAGGTTACACACCGGAAGAGGGTAGAAAAACAAGGATAAACAAACAAGGGGATATAATTTCATTTTGGACTAGAGGATTAGTACAAACGAGGCAAAGTCACACAAAGCAAAATCTGTAGAGCAAACAAATACACAGCTGCCAATGGTCTAAACAAACCAAAGAGCAGGAATTCAATTTCTATTAAAGATGCTGTGTGGCCTGTTCTACTTTTTGTAAATAAATAACTGATAAATCATTGCGGTCGAGGGGATGATTCTCTAAAATAATCCCTTTTGAGCAAAAGCAGAAGCAGCAGTGTTGCTACCGCGGTGAGTTGAGCGCTCTGTTTAACTTTGCGTTGAAATGAAGCCTTTTTCCTGAAGCAGGTGATATGATCCAATTTGCACATGCAACGTTAACTATGACTGTAGGGGATAATTTAATACAGTTGAGAGGAAAAAAATCCCTTGATTGTTACTAGCTGAAGGAAGTCTTTAAAATGGCATTAAAAAGATTTGCCTCAAGGATGGCGCAGTTTGTTTCTTTTAATGGTTCTTTTATAGCTTAGTGCTCATTTCCTACTATGCAGCTTCCAGATCTGCAGCCCAAGTTAAATGTTCAATTGCTACGGACACTCTGAGATTTTTTTTTTTTTTTGTACATAACTTGGTAAATATATGGATTATTACTAACTCTTCAAAACACAGATGTTAATTACGCAGAAGTCATCCAGTCGAGGATATCCTGCTTAATGCTTGTCAGGTTTGCTGGCATTAAAATGCTTATTATTGAGAATAATAATTTGTTCTGTAATTACAGTATTAGGAATGACAGTAATTTTCTGAGTTTTCAATTTAGTTCACTTCAATGAATTCCCTTGTATTTTATGATCCTGCTAATTTCAGATGATATTTGCAGTTAAGGGAGGCCATCTTAGCAGCTCTAAGTGCAAAAGTAGAACCAACATAGAATTGGGAAAGCAGGTTGCCTCAGGCTTATTAAGTCACATCAAAATAACAATTTATATGCAGTATTTTTACTTCTATAATGAAAGAATATGGCCTATCTAAAAGTAATACATCTACTCTGTTTCAGGGATCTCTTCATCAATATTTTTAGGATCCAGCTCCTTACTATTGCAAGTAAACTTTAAATGTATTCATCCAGTTTCTGACCAATTCAGGGTTACAGAGTGCTGGTACTGATCCTGGTAGTAGTGAGCACAAAGTGAGCAACAAAAATGGCTAGAGCAGAAGTCCACCAAATTGTACATTAATGCACACACCATTCACTGATGCCAGGTATATCAGTGTGCATGAAGGAGAAAGAATTGGGTACATGTGCTTGCAGGCATAGTTAAAAGTCCAAGTTCAAAATTATCATCATAAGTATATGACAATATGGTATAAATTATACATAGTGCAGTAACATTCTTACTTTCATGCCTTATCAGAATAGTAACAATAATGCAATACTAATAAATGATGCACAAAGACGTATACATGGAGTGCAGTACATGTATATTAGAACGTTACAATAATTGTGGAGAGAACATGCTATTCAGTCCAAAGAGCGCATCCATCCAATTCACTTGGATTCTTCAAAATAACATCAAGTCCCTAAAGTCCTCTCTACTATACTAATTGGGAATTTATTCCATTTTATACAATACATTAGTATACTGAAAGCATTCTGAGGTCTAATTATGTTGACATTGTACATATGTGGCTGTGTTCACTTTGGGAGAGTATTGGTGATCAACTAAGATCCATTACGTGATCCTGGGACTGTATTGTGTATTACTGTGTCTGGAACCTCAGTAGTGCACCCTATTGATTACTCATATTCGTGTGTGTCCATATAATATATAGTAACTCCAAATCAGGGAAAAGTTGGGGTATTACCCTCACAGACCCCTTTTTCATTGATATATATATAAAAAATTATTTTCGCGTTTGAAACGGAAATTAGGTATGACCACAGAACATATAATACAGGAACTAATCACTTCATTTGTGGACGCCATTTTTATATCATCTTTATGAATTGTTATTATTTGTGTGAGAGTTACTTTACTGATATTGAAAAAAAGTAAACATAAACATGCTGATCTATCCCATAGAAGTGTGCCCCGTCTCGCCCTCTCCCAGCCCTCCTCTCTGGACTCCAGCGCTGAGCCGTTCGCCGCCAGGTGTGTTCTGACAGAGAAGTTTTATTTATTCATCCACATGACTGTCGCGGAAACTGCCACATTATAACTTTTTTTTAATTGGCAGTACTTGATAGTGGAAGAGATGAGGAAAACAGCTTTGCGTCTTTCTACAACCCCAATTCCAACGAAGTTGGGATGTTGTGTAAAACGTAAATAAAAACAATACAATGATTTGCAAATCCTTTTCAACCTATATTCAATTGAATATACTATGAAGACAAGATATCTAATGTTCAAACTGATAAACTTTATTGTTGTTTTGCAAATCTTCACTCATTTTTAACTTGATGCCTGCAACACGTTCCAAAAAAGCTGGGACAGGGGCAGCAAAAGACTGGGAAAGTTGAGGAATGTTCAAAAAACACCTGTTTTGAACATTCCACAGGTGAACAGGTTAATTGGGAACAGGTGTTTGTCATGATTGGGTATAAAATGAGCATCCCCAAAAGGCTCAGTCATTCACAAGCAAGGATGGGGCGAGGTTCACCACTTTGTGAACAACTGCGTGGGCAAATAGTCCAGCAGTTTAAGAACAACGTTTCTCAATGTACAATTGCAAGGAATCTATGGATTTCATCATCTACTGTCCATAATATCAAAAGATTCAGAGAATCTGGAGAAATCTCTGCACGTAAGCGGCAAGGCCGAATACCAACACTGGATGCCCGTGACTTTTGATCCCTCAGGCGGCACTGCATTAAAAACTGACATCATTCTATAAAGGATATTACCACGTGGGCTCAGGAATACTTCAGAAAACCATTGTCAGTTAACACAGTTCGTCGCTACATCTACAAGTGCAAGTTAAAACTCTACCATGCAAAGCGAATGCCGTATATCAACAACACCCAGAAACGCCGCCGGCTTCTCTGGGCCCGAGCTCATCTGAGATGGACTGACGCAAAGTGGAAAAGTGTACTGTGGTCTGACGAGTCCACATTTCAAATTGTTTTTGGAAAGCATGGACGTTGTGTCCTCCGGGCCGAAAAGAACCATCCGGATTGTTATCAGCGCAAAGTTCCAAAGCCAGCATCTGTGATGGTATGGGGGTGTGTTAGTGCCCATGGCATAGGTAACTTGCACATCTGTGAAGGCACCATTAATGCTGAAAGGTACATAAAGGTTTTGGAGCAACATATGCTGCCATCCAAGCGACGTCTTTTTCAGGGACGACCCTGCTTATTTCATCAGGACAATGCGAAGCCACATTCTGCATGTGTTACAACAGCGTGGCTTCCTAGTAAAAAAGTGCGGGTACTAGACTGGCCTTCATGCATGTGTGGCGCAAAATACAACGGAGACCCCTGACTGTTTAGCAACTGAAGTTGTACATCAAGCAAGAATGGGAGAGAATTCCACCTACACCGCTTCAACAATTAGTGTCCTCAGTTCCCAAACGCTTATTGAGTGTTGTTAAAAGGAAAGGTGATATAACACAGTGGTAAACATGCCCCTGTCCCAGCTTTTTTGGAACGTGTTGCAGGCATCAAATTCAAAATGAGAGAAGATTTTCTAAACAACAATAAAGTTTATCAGTTTGAACATTCGATATCTTGTCTTTGTAGTGTATTCAAATGAATATAGGTTGAAAAGGATTTGCAAATCATTGTATTCTGTTTTTATTTACGTTTTACACAACGTCCCAACTTCATTGGAATTGGGGTTGTACTTTTTAACTGCGCCGAGCTGTAAACAATGTGAAGACGACACCGCCTTCAGCGGCGAGGGGACGTGAGAACAAAGTGAACGCTCGGAGGCGCGGAATGTCGGGCTGCTCTGCCGGGTCGAGAGCTTCGCAGTTTCGGGCGGCGTCCTCTTTTCTCGCACTGTTTGTGACACTTCGAGTGCTCCGTCGGCTCCTGGGAGAGTGGAAATCATTGCGAATGAGTGTGATCGGCGCAATCGAAGCAAAACTCTCTTTATAAATTGCGCTTCACGACTACTTACTGTCTCTTAAGGTGAGTTCTGGTCACTAAAACCCCGCAACGTTCAAGGTTGCTTTTGTGATAAATTCTTTTAGGAAGATGGAGGGTTTACATCTAAGAAGATGTACCGACCTCTTCATGTTAAGTTTTGGACTTGGGAATTGTTTGGACCTTCTGCCCGTTAAGCACGAAAGGGCAACGTCCACATTTCTCAGAATAATTTTTCTCTTAAATCACAGGCACGCAGTGCAAGGTTGTCGGGCAGAAATTTGCAGGATCGCATAGAAAATGTAATTTCTATACCACAGCGGTCGTGTAGCGCCTTTTACAAGGGATCTGCTACCGAGAGATGATCCAAATACATTTAAGCTGCTGTTAGTGCTACTTACCTATTGTGTTATAGCGCCTTTAAAATGTACTTTACCCGAAAGCACTCCAGTACTGCTCAATGTATCTTTACTTCTTACATGTTAATGTTTTACTGTTTAATAATTTATATACTACATTTTATTTTATATATATAAAATAAACACACACACAGTGTTTATGGTAGAGTATTTGTTCTTATCTTTGGCTATTCAGTAACCTTACAACCTGAAGACAAATGTACTTCATGAAAGCACCAGTTCAACTGAGTACGAAACTAAAGAATACCTGATCAGATGAACATCCTTTGTTTTATAGGGTGTCTTTTTATATTGAATGTCATCAAAAGGTATTTTACAAATATATGTACTTCATATTGTTGGTTGCATTTGTTTTTGAATGGCTGGAGTACAAGTAGCTTGGGTATCTTGGTTATAGTCACAAAGCGAGTCAGAAGTGGTAGTTGAACCGGCAGCTTTCTAGTTTAGTTTATGTTTCCTTAGCTACAATACCATGCAATCTAATTGTGTAACCTTGGCAAATAAAAAAAAAAAAAAAGCCTGCAATGCAATTATTTAAAAAGAAAAACAACCGTTTTAAGTTGATACGATGATAAATGTTGATAAATCATAGTCCCAGAATCTTGGGTTCAAATCCCAGCCCTATCAATGGGGTTTGGTAATCTGGTGTTTTACCCAAAGACGTGTATGTTATACTAAATATAGCTTTACTGTTGACTAAAGTCTTTATCCAATGTTAGTGACCTGATGAGTATGCTGCACAATTCTTGACTCACCTTTTAAATATTTTTAGTACAGGTGTGTTTAATGACTTGGTTAGGAAGTGATCTGACAATCTTGTGGTTTAAGTCCCAAGGCCTTAACCACTACACTACACTGCCTTGGAGATGCTAAATGGGCTCTGTGCGGATGTGTTCATGAGTGTGCGCTCTCAATTACTTTTGCCCCATCTAAAGATGGGCCCTGAAATGTGCCTTATGCTACTCGGGTAGTCTTCCTGTGACCCTAATCTTAATTAGTGGTTATATAATGGATGGATTTCCATATGTGCTGAGAGCTACATGAACTTAGAAATGTATTTACTTTTAATATCAATCCATCACCTGCTTATCCTTCCATATTTGCTTTGTTCACTTCAGTGTCAAAGTGAGCATGTCCAACCAACACATGTCCCCAATATCTGGGTTTTCTTAAATTGGGCAGAAGCCACACAGGGGACTCATGTTCTCACATCAAATATTGGCCAATATAAATTGGTTTAAATGGTATTTCTATGGAATGTGGGAAGAGAGTGAAGACCAAAAAAGAAAACTCCCATGAACACCAAGAGACCATGCGCACACCCAGTTGATAATTGTTATAGAGTCTGGATGCCATTCCTCTGGAATCTCTTTTTACAGAATGTTTTGCATCCATCCATCCATTTTCCAACCCGCTGAATCCGAACACAGGGTCACGGGGGTCTGCTGGAGCCTATCCCAGCCAACACAGGGTACAAGGCAGGAACCAATCCCGGGCAGGGTGCCAATCCACCGCAGGACACATACAAACACACCCACACACCAAGCACACACTAGGGCCAATTTAGAATCACCAATCCACCTAACTGGCATGTCTTTGGAGTGTGGGAGGAAACCGGAGCGCCCGGAGGAAACCCACGCAGACACAGTAAGAACATGCAAACTCCACGCAGGGAGGACCTGAGAAGTGAACCCGGGTCTCCTAACTGCGAGGCAGCAGCGCTACCACTGCGCCACCGTGCCGCCCGAATGTTTTGCAGTGTAGTGCAATTTGAATAATAATTGTTTATCAACACCTTGTCTCTTTCGTTAATACATGCTTTAATAATGCTAAATTTATGTGCATATTACCGTACTGTATCTTATTCTGTCATTACTGAAAAAAGAGAGATCTCCATGAAATATGCAACAATGCAAAACAGCTAAGAGAACATAATATGCTGCTGTTTGCAACTCTTACTGAAAGCATTGATTTTGTCCTTTATACTGATATGCTGTATGTCTCATCGCAGAATGGTGACACAGTGGTTAGGGGAGCTGTCTGATGGATCTAGCATCCCGCTTTCTAATCTAGTCTAGTTGTCCTCCATATATATACTCAGCAAAAAAAGAAACGTCCCTTTTTCAGGACTGTGTATTTCAACAATAATGTTTTAAAAATCCAAATAACTTTACAGATCTTCATTGTAAATTGTTTAAACAATGTTTTCCATGCATGTTCAATTAACCATAATCAATTAATTAACATGCACCTGTGGAATGCTTGTTAAGACCTTAACAGCTTACAGAAAGTAGGCTTTTAAGGTCACAGTTCTAAAAACGTAGGACACTAAAGAGACTTGTCTACCGACTGTGAAAAACACCCAAAGAAAGATGCCCAGGGTCCCTGCTCATCTGCGTGAACGTGCATTAGGCATGCTGCAGGGAGGCATGAGGACTGCTGATGTGGCTAGGGCAATAAATTGCCATGTCCACACTGTGAGACGCCTAAGACAGCGCTACAGGGAGACAGGAAGGACAGCTGATCATCCTCGCAGTGGAAGACCACGTGTAACAACACCTGCACAGGATCGGTACATCCAAATATCACACCTGCGTGACAGGTACAGGATGGCCACAACAACTGCCCGAGTCACACCAGGAACACACAATCCCTCCATCAGTGCTCAGACTGTCCGCAATAGGCTGAGAGAGGCTGGACTGAGGGCTTGCAGGCCTATTGTAAGGCAGGTCCTTACCAGACATCACCAGCAACAACGCCGCCTATGGGCACAAACCCACCTCCGCTGGACCAGACAGGAGTGGCAAAAAGTGCGTGAGTTTCTGCATGACAGCAATGTCAGTGTTCTGCCATGGCCAGCGAAGAGCCCAGATCTCAATCCCATTGAGCACGTCTGGGACCTGTTGGATCGCAGGGTGAGGGCTAGGGCCATTCCCCCCAGACATGTCCAGGAACTTGCAGGTGCCTTGGTGGAAGAGTGGGGTAACATCTCACAGCAAGGACTGACAAATCTGGTCCAGTCCATGAGGAGGAGATGCACTGCAGTACTTCAAGCAGCTGGTGGCCACACCAGATACTGACTGGTACTTTTGATTTTGAGCCTCCCTTCATTCAGGGACACATTGTGAAACATTTTTAGTTTATGTCTTATGGTGTTGACTCTTTTAGTGTTCATACAAATATTTACACATTTACACATTAAGTCTACTGAAAGTAAAAACAGTTGAAAGTCAGGGGACGTTTCTTTTTTTGCTGAGTATATTATTATTATATATACATATATATTCTCCTCGTGTCCAAGTGGATTTTCCTATGTTTAGTCCTGCATTCCCAAGCTAATTGGCAAATCCAGACTGGATCTGTGAGTGTATAGATGTGTGTACTGTCCAGAGGTTCAACTCCAGGTCCTAAACATGATTAACCAGTTTTGAGAATGTTACATTATATGCACCATTTTGAGAAGACCCCTTGAGTTGGCATACTACAAACAGAAGGACTTTTTAATATCTGGTTTCCATTTTATTGAAACTTTTCTATTCCCACTTGTGTCCTGTGGACTGAGGCCATATTGTGTGCCATATGCTTTTGCTTCCTCCTGCATGATTGAGTTTCTTCTGAAAACTAAACTGGCAAGAATTCTCTTCAAGTGAAACTCGGCCTTAAGTACTCTGGCTCTATGTGGACAGCTGACCTGGGGCACAATGACATGAAATATCCAAGTAATTGGCTTCTGGGTAATTTAGTGGCTCATTAATGCATTGTGTTTTTTGTCTTGACTGTTTTAGGCTGAGCTGCTTTTTAAAAAGCAGCTCCCTCTACTGGACAGCAGAGTTTATGGTGAGAGCCAGCTTGGAAATCTTTTGGCCTTTTTCCCCACTGCCTCTGAGTAGAAGGCCAGGTAGCATTAGTATATGTCATGTTTCTTGTCATCGACTCTAACATCCTACGGGAACCTCTACAGGTTCATTTCAGTGCGTCACAGTGCTGTTTTCAGGGCACTACTTTCATGTATCTTACCCCATAGCAGTCCCTGGTTTCCTCTACTGAGAAGGAATTTTCTTTCCCTCAATGTCTCTGTTAATATCTATTTTTTTTTTTTGTAAAGTATAACTAATATTGTCATTTTCATTGAGCCAACCTTTTGACAATTATACCCCTGGCAACAAATTGCCGGTAAACATCATAATGCACAGTTTCAAATGCGGTCAATCTAATTTAGGGTAGTAGGGAGCTGAAGATGATCCTATCAGGTACAAGGCAAGAATTAACTCTGTGTATAATACAGAACAAATTAATACATTAAATATATCCTAAATACATGTGTAGTAGGCTCATTAAGTACACTGTCTTGTCCCTGCACGTGCAAGTTTTCGTGTATATGTGAGTATGCCCTGAGAGAGCCAATCATGCCATATTGGATTACACTTGATGCTGCTGGGACAGGTCAGCTCCAGATGGATCAATGTATGTATGGCTTAGGGTTTGTTCCAAGGATACTTTATTATTCCAGATTCAGTCTCAGTTTGATTACGCACATTTATTTTTCTAAAAGAAGTTGGTAACACTTTAGTTTATGCACTGCAAAAATGCATCTATTACTCAGTTACTCTTAAGTACCAAGAGTTAGCTTACATGAGACATTTCTCATTTGATATTGCATACTTATAAAACCTGCAAATCGTTCAGATTAGCAAGTAATTTTACCAGTGTATCAATTGGTCTTATAATGCCACACTGTACGGTGATGCATAACTTATCTGCTGATGTTTCATAAGTGTAATGAAGACTAAAAGAAGGCTTTGTTAAGGTTTGGTTGCATAAGAGTACAGTAAATGAGTAATAGATGCATTTTTGCAGTACCTAAACTAAAGATTTACCAAGAAGTTTAATGACAGGATGAAATGATGCTGCACTAGTTCATTTTGCTGTCTCATGACACCGTGAAACTGTTTTCAGCAGGCTATGCGGAGTTTTCAAATTCTCCAGGAATCCGCTCGGATTTTTCTCCAGGTACCTCAGGATCCTTTCCACATACTAAACGTATGCACGATAGGTTAACTGTCAAATTTAAATTGGTATGACATTAGTCAGCATACCCCTGGGGCGGACAGGTGCCCCATCCAGGGTTCGTCCTGCATTACATACGCAGTAGCTGCCATTGACCTCTCGTGTCTGAGAACTGTATGAGTTAGAAAATCGATTGCTGGATACATTTATTTTATGAAGTGTTCTTTTAACCATATACGGTAGAACAAATTAATATTCTTCCTTTTTTTTTTAAACTTATTTATGGTTTCTCCTTTTCCTTATTACATTTCATACTGTCTTGGTGCTTGTTTTAGTGTGGTTAATGACAAAAGGTGCCGTAGAGGTCCAGGTGTATCATCGTATCCCTCAGTTTAATTCTGTATTTCTGCTATGTTAACTGCCTTTTGGCTTTTGGTCTTAGCCAAACCAAGTGGACTCTTTTTGTATCAGCCTACAGTTAGAAATGTTGTCTGATGCATGCTGAGAAGCCTGTGCTGGAGACTGTGGAGAAGGTGATCTTCAAGTCAGTCTTTTTGGCGCGTGTGGTGAACAGGTACTGCAGTGTCATGAAATAATGTGTGTTCTCTATGATCTTGCCAGCTGTGTTGTTGATTGTAATGGTGTCTGCTAAAGATCAGAGTGTAATTTTGCAGACTGAAAGATCCCATTGGGGAAGACTGATGTACAAAAAGAGAGAATGGTTTCAGATTTTATCAGTGCTTTTGTCTATTTTTAGTTTAAAGAATCTACATTCAAAAGTATGATGCCAAAGCCCAATATGTCACTTTTCCCTTTACCAAAACTTTGACCCCAGTTCCTGGCGTGGATTTCCTATTTTGGTGGTGTGACCTAATGACAGGCTCAGAGTTTTCTGACACTGTATTTCCATGAAATTCTTATAGTACCTGTTGTGATTTTGTTGTGCCCAGTTGTATTCATGAAACTTTGGTGGGGTTAGATTATTGAAAAAATGAGAGCGATTCAAAAAACAATTTGGTAAGCTGTAACTAAATATTATATGTTATGTTACTATACCTTAAGTGCCTTCTAAATTTACTCAAAAACAATTGTGCTCTCCAAAATCCTTCCTTCACAGATATCCATAGTCACAAAGTTTATGTTTAGATATGTCTAAATATGTCTGAAACCATCAAAAAGAGTTATGCTCTCCAAATCCTTTTCTGGCTGAGATACAATGTCATACAAGAGCAGGATGACTACATTACCCACATGATATATTTAAACAGCAGATGTATTTTCCCCTAATAATATTATGTCCTTTATGTGCATGTTACATCTTTCTTTGCATTTTCTTGGAACAGGCAAATAGTTAACCTCAATCTGTAGAAAGATTTTACTATTACCTGCTCAATATATATGACAGAGTGGTAACATGAGGCTAGGGATCTGCGCGGGCATATGGAAGGTTGCCGTTTCAAATCCTGTAAATCCCAGAAGTGATTCAACTCTGTTGGGCCATTGAGCAACGCCCTGAACCTGCAATTGCTCCATCCTGGGTATGACGTTAATCTGTGTGCAGCCCTGAAAGTAGGTCCTCCATCTTGCAGGGAAAACTCGGGTGTTGGTGGTAGGATTGTCACTCTAGCCACTGTAAGAAAACTTGGCAGTGTTCCATTACATTAGAACTACAGTAGTGCGGTGCTGAGGTTTGCTTGGGTTGTTTGGGACTCTGAGGTGGTTTGTCGTGTGGTGGGTGCGGCAATGTGCTTTATCATTGCAGGCTCCCAACCACTCTCTGTCTCTGTTCAATATGGTTAGCTTTTTCAACAGAGTTCACAGTAACTTTAAAGTGCACTAGTGACTATTGCAGTAATGGCAGCATATCACTTCATCCTTATAACAATGTTAATTACACACAAACCTGTAATAGCTTTCATGTTTCCCATTCATTTAAGTACTATATTGCTGTGCTTGTTTTATGAAAATGATATGCTTCAATTTAAATACTATATTAATTGTTTTCAATCAACTAACTAAACAACTAATGAAGCTAAATAATTTTGAATACATTGTAGAATTTTTTTTTTTCCTCTTATATTTTTATTTGGAGGCAGCACAGTGGAAAGTGTTGGCACTTTAGCCTTCTACAGTTCTTTTCTATTAGTGGACATGTTGATCATGCCACAATAATGTTTCTGAGTGTATTAACCTCGTTTTACATTTGCACCACTCAATACTTGCCTCTAGTATCCTTGCCAAGGGCAGACTGCATGCTACAGGGACCAGTTTTGTTCCCAGTTTTCCATGGTGAAACAATGGTTAGTGCTACTGCATCAGAAACTTTACTTTGAATCCCAGCTTGCCTCCGTGTAGTTCTTGTTTACTTCAAGTTCTGTACACTCCAAAAGTCCTAGTGTTATTAGATTAAACTGATGGGAATAAGTGTGTGCATGAGTGTGACCTGCAACAGCCTAGCATCTAATTTATAACTGTTTCCTTAACCTCATAGCTGATGGTACCATAGTACAGTCCAACTTGATCTGACCCTATAAATGAAAAGGGAAGGTCTGGAAAATGGGGACACCTATTTATAACTGGTGCTGCAGGCAATGGAATAAGGAAAATAGGTAGCTGTTGCTGGGGGAGATCTTATTCTCGTAACTGTATAAAGTACCATGAGGAAGATGTCATGGTTTTTCGTTGCTGTAGTGTTCTACCTCCAGTAGAAGTTCCTGAGGCAGACAGCAGGAGAGAAGAATAGATCAGGATATGAAAATAGCAAAGGGTCAAAATCGAAAAATCAAAACAATCTTTCATGTAGGCTAATAAGAAACATTTATTTCATTGTCAAAAACAATTAGATTATGTTCGTTGCCAGGGAATCAAACTAAGCACTTACAAGAAAGGTTTTGAGAAAATCCCCAATCCTGGACAATGATCTACATGCAGAACCTGTTTATATATTGCCGCTCCAGTGATGTCACCTGACCTGACTTCTGGGACCACACCAACTAGTAACCTTTGTTGTGCCATAGTAATGTCACAACATGGCAGCACCCACAAGAAAACAAAATGGCTTTATGATAATTTCAAATGTAAATGATAAAATAAGTCCAGAAACGCATTGTAAGCACAAATGAAACTGAAAATGAATTCTACACATTAAAAAACTATAGCAAAAAATAGGAAAACCTCCCAGGAAAAATGTATTGAGCAGAAATAAAAATTAAAGAAAAACATACATAGCAGCACGCGATCATGTGTACTAGACATGTACTAGACATGTTCCCTTTCTGCCTCTTCTCTTCTGACTGGGTCTTTGTCTGGCTCTTTAATAGAGCACTAGGGCTTAGAAGTTCTGGGGCATCTTGACAACCTGAGAGAAGCTCAGGGCATATGACCAAAGGGCTTCTGCACAGCCCATATGACACCATATGGGTGGAGGTGGCAGGAGAGTAAATGACAAATACTTGACTGGTGGGCTGAAGAGAGGCCAGGGGTTTTAAAAAGATGAAGTAGGTGGGACAGGATATTGTGTGTCTACAGTTGAGTGGGTAAGTGCAAAAGGGAATCGGGGGTTCAATATCCCAGATAAGCAGTTCCTATTTTTGTGTTTATTTTGATTAATTTCTCCCTGAGTTATCTCGCATCAGGGGTAATATGCTGAATTAATAACTATATTTTTTTTTAAAAAGAACTTGAGGCTCCTTGACACTCCTTTTTGAGACTGCCCTACTGTTCACTACTTCAGAAAATCCTTAGTTATTCCCTCACATGTGGTTCACATACTGTAGAAATAATTCATACCTTGCTAGCACATAAGTAAACTGGTCCCCTCAGAGACTGGGAAGGTGTTACAGTAATGTCATCGGATTGCACTGAAAATGAAAAAGTATAATGGATGCAGAAGTAAAGAAAAATTTGCTTTGCTAGTCCTTAAAATAAATGAAGTGTTGGGGTACGTGGTGTGTAGTACCTCATACATTATTTCATGATTTCATGGCTAATGATCTGCAACTACAGCACTGCTTGCCATCATGATGAGTTAGATAAAATATACACATATTTAAAGCATGGAATATATGCTGGTTTAAAACTGCACATAGGGCATACATTACACCTGCAGGAAATAATGATAAGGGATGTATTTTTGTATTAAACATTATGCTTGTGGTTTAAGTTAACTACACTATATATTTGTAATATTGTGTAACTTTCTGTTCTTGCAAGTGGATGTATAATCTATGGCGGGGGTGGGCAACGTCGGTCTTGGAGAGCCACAGTGGGTACAGGTTTTCATTCCAAACCTACTGCTTAATTAGAAACCAATCTTTGCCAATCTCAGACCTTATTTAATTTTATGGCTTGTTAGTCTGCAATGTAAGGTTCTTGTATCGTATATTTTTTCCTTTTCAGGGATGTCATCAAATTAGTTGAAGACTAAAACGTATAATTTTCAGTCTGTCACATTTTTCTATTAAGTTTTTTATTAAATTAAACAGTGCATGATTAACACACAGATGTAATTGGAAACAAGCAAGATGGAGAACTGCTGGCTGCTTTGTCATTTAAATCTTATTACTAAATAAGGAGCTATTAAAAACACTGCATGTAGTTGTTTAAGATTGAAATAAGCAATTAAAGGTGGGGAACCTTAACAAGCGAGACCGCTAAAATGAAGGATCAAAATGTCATTTAAACAATAAGTGCTTCATCAGCAATAATTGACTTCTCATTAAGAAACTGGGTTGGAACAAAAACCTACAGCCACCGTGGCTCTCCAGGACCGACATTGCTCACCCCTGATCTATGGGAATAAAGTAAGCTGAACTGAATCAACCAATTCAGAGATTTCATACCCCGTGTGTTTTGAACATATTTTGATGAGAACAGGCCGTTTAGGGCAACAAGCTCATCAATGTTATGTATCAGCTTAAATTTATATGTATTTTATGTTGTCATTTTTGTTAATTTCAAGTTGCTATTTTCTATGTTGTAATGTTAGTTCTATTAGCTTCACTTGCCATTTTTTATTTGTGTTCTCTTATTTTTTTTAGTCATACTCTTTTTACCGTTTTTGAATATTTTTATTTCTTTCTTTTTGTAAATAAACTCTCAAATTATAAAGATTAGTTTGGGATTGTCTTACAAGACAAAGTTTTTATGGTTTTTATCTCTGTTGTTAGGCATTTGTGTATATTTTTGTGACTGTTATAGTCTTTTTAATCTTTTAAGCCCCCGTCCCATCTTTGAGGCCTCCTAGCCCAAACAAGCAGTTAGCAGTTGGAGTAACCTAAGATTGGGATGAGCCCCTTCTGAGCAGACTAGTGAAGGTTCTGGCCTGACTTTTGTGAAGCATTTTGAAGGCCTCACATCCTTTTTACCATCTCTTGGACTCCTAATCACAACAGTCCTATATATTTACTTAATTTCTCTAAAAAGACCTCAAGTTGAATTTTAAAGATTGTGAAAGTGTTACTATCTACCACACATGTATCATGTATCCATGTGAAGAAAAACATTCTAATGATTGTGCAAAATTAACCCTTAACAAGTTTCCATCTCTGTTCCCATATTTTTGTTTTAGCATTTTTTTTTTAAACTAATATTGAAACAGTATTTTAAAGCAGATGGGATCTAAAATCCTAATTCCCTTCATAATTTTAAACAATTCAGTCATATCATTTCCTTAATCTCTGTTTGCTTAATCTAAAAAAATTAATCTCAATCCATCTTTCTTCAAAACTCAAACATCACAATCTTAGGATCAGCCTGATTGCCCTGCTCTGGAGTTTATGTCCGTAATATGGGGGCCAAAACCACATACAGTACTAAAGGTGCCACTCACTCCTGTTTTTAGTGCAGGATGTCTGCAAATTCATTAGCTCATAATGGCAAGGAAGAGAAATTAAAACGGGAAACATCCATGCTGTTTGTTATGAATGGCATCTTTTATTCATTTTTTGTGAGTCTCCTGCTGGAGATAAAATTCCTTCTGACGTTTTTCCTTTTTTTTTTTTTTTTTTTTTTTTTTTTAAACCCAAGAAATTCAATTTTGCCCTTTACTTTATTATTGGAGGCTTCCTTGAAAAGTTATTTTTTTTAATGGATTGTTTTCATGGTTGTTGCCAAGGCAATGTATTCCATAGTGAACTGGGAGTTTGTGACGGGTGACGTCATTGAGGCAACCGTATAAAGATTACCACATACATTGCTGGATTATTTGAGATTGTGAAACCTGGCAATTGAAATTGGTTCGGAAATTTTTTGTTACCAATTTGGCTTTGTAGATTCTCTGCTGACTTAAAGAATTGACTCTTACCTACTGTATAATTGGCCACGTTCTTTCCTTCTGCTCATTTTTAATTAATCACCTTTTTCAGTCAGTATGCTGTTTCTTAGGGTGTAATTACCACAGCTGTATATCTATGTACAAACCAGCAGACATAAGAGATAAGGCAGAACTGGTGAGACTGGATATGGTAGGTTGGAATTCAAAATAGTGGTTTGGCAATTTTAAATATGTCGAGGTGGGCATTCAGTTACTTGTGCCATTTCTGGAAGAAATTTTGGCTATTTTGGCTGGTTTCAGTGTTCGCAAATACGTATTATACCTCCCATATTGCCTTTCTTTCCCTTAGCATCCAGCTTTAGTATTGTCATCTGTCAAGATTTTCAATGAAATGATATGATTTAAGTCTCAAAGGTGAAGTAACATTATTTTGGGAAAGAACAGTGCATTTCTAGACAATTCCAATTTGACAACCTTATTCAACACCCTAGAAATGAATTGTCAAGGTGAAGATACATCTAAATAATACCATATATGTACCAAACATATTACAGTGTGCTGCAGAATCTTGGGCAATACTGGACAAAGATCTAAAATAACTGAAGACCAAGGGGATGACCTGGAAGTGTATAGAAAGTAAATGTCAAAGAAGCAGCCAGAAGGAGAGGGATGACCATGGAACAAGTGAAGATCCTGGCAAAAGACAGGGAAAGATAAAATCAATGGCTCAAGACCCCAACACCGTTTGGTGTAATGGGAGAAGATAAAGTAAGCAGGTAAGTAAAATTGTCTGTATTGGATTTAGTACCACAAACAAAAGTGATCTAAATCTGATTTGTAAAGTTGGAATTCTATGTGTATTTTTTTGCTGTTCATACTTTTTCTACATCATATGTGCCCGTAACTACAGTATAAGCCCTCACTTCCTAATAACTTGAATTATTTTGTAGCGTAGCACAGTGCCTATGAGTGCTGACCTAATGGATTTGTGCTCTTTACATTGCTCTTTTAAGTATCCAGTTGTCCTAAAATGGGTGGCTCGCTTAGTCACACCAAGAGAATGCAGCCGTGGCAAAATCACCCTTTTTTGTTTTAGGCTGAAGCTATTTTTTCTGAATGGTGGAATGGTAACTCATGCTTTTGGCGATCCATTGCTGATGTCATCCCTAGGCTGATGCAACACTATCTGTCAAATTAGTCAGTGTTATAATATAATAAATAGCACAATAACCTGGACCCTTTTGTTAACAAAGAAAATGCATTTCTAAACACCAAAACCGTATTGTTTCTCCAAAGAGTTTCATATACCTGGGTGGATGAGAAAAATGGAGTGTGTTTTTTTTTTTTTTTTTCTTCTTCTTCTTTAAAGGTGCTGATGTGTAATTGTCATGTGATCAGGCAGCAACTTCAGTTTGTTCTGATAATTCCCATTGTGATTTCACCTTTATTGGCAGGATTGGCCTTCCCTAACATCTCTGCATTAGATGATGGGTACTGCGCCTTGAAACGTTCAATTATTTGTTTTAATTCTTTTGTCATGACTCCCAGTCTATATTTTTTTGAAGCTTTGGCAATTTCCACTTTAACAACATCATCTACCCAGGCAAAGAAATCACTTTTGTTTTTTCGTTGTTCTGTCAGTATTTCCATCTTCAATAATAAACCGCACACCATGCATGCCTGTTAAGCAATATCTAAATGTTTTTGGTGTTACAGTGTCTATCCAGCAGGGGGCGCTAGCTCCCTGGTTGGAATAAGTTCTTTTGTAATTGCGGCATGTTACATAACCCGAAACTATATAGATACAGTATAATATAAAAAGGTGATACCCCTCCCTTATTGATACGGCGGTAAGAAATCACATAGGAGAAATAACTTTGCTTTCTTTAATGACGGTTTATGCGGCATAACAGACGAGGAAGCCATGACAAGACCTACGGGTAGTAGGAGCCCGATGTGTAGAGTCTGTCATTTTTGTTGCTGTGTTGAAAGGAGTTTCAGGATCGGATGACGTTTTCTCCCATCTGGCCATTGGCTTCAAAGGTGTGCCGGGTAATGTTCTAAGGCTTTATACTCTTTCTCCATGTGCAGGCCCCCACTTAGGTAAATCATGCCATTCCAAACAAGGAAAAGAAGATCTAATGTCATGTTGACTCTGACACACAGAAATAGTACAATGCCCATTTCGAACTTGTCCCTGTCCTGTCTTCTAATGCTTGCCTAACAGTTCTAAATGATGAGACCCTGTACTAAATCTGGCTTTGTGTTGGCTGTACACGTGAGAAGAAAACAGCAGATTTAAAATATTTGTACAGAGCACAGTCACATATTAAACTTAGGCTATATTCTGATTACACGGTGTGGGTAACACATTTAGAAAACAATCTGGAAATGCTTGTGTGGACAGAAGACTTTTAGAATGAAAATTGTGTTTTCAGATGTATCCGTGTTAGTATGGACGAAGCCTTGATTGACTCGTATGCATCCACACAAGCTCCATGGACATTACTTCTCTCATGTTCATCTCTTCTAAGGTATATTTGCTTAATTCCATTGACAGCCACATTGTCACACATAGAACATGATAAACACAAAGAGCAAATAGCCTTTCCTCACAATAAGACAGCCATTTTCTGTTTGTTCAGTTTTTTCAAGGAAAATAGTCTTCTGTTTAACTATAGTTGAAGGTTTTTGGCATGAAAGGTGATGGGGGCGAATAAAAGGCTAACTCATCTGGATAACATCATAAAATGTAAGAAAAACCAGCACCTCGTTTTTCTTTTGTTACTTTGCCCAGAGTTACTTTTAAAATCCTTGCAGTGACAGTCCACACTTGGCTCTTTCACCTGTCGTGACTGGCTAGGGCTGCTGCCATCACAAATTCTGCTTCCTCTCTGTCTCATTAGCATCTGCACTTGCCAAATTATAAGAAGATGAAGGATTTGGAGTAAATAGGTTGGTTATTTTTGCACAGTTTGATTAATCTAACTACAGATTTTACACTCTTTTGATCTGTTTTCTGATCCATGGTCTTAGGTCAGCCATTTGAAGTTTTAAATTGGATGCAATGTGGTGGCAGAATGGTCCTATGAAGCTGCACTCTTGTTATATTTAAAAGTAAATATATTCATATAGAACACAAATTTAAATTCTTAATACACTCTATTGTTAATTTGCTATTTTAATTATCTTTTTTAATATATTATAGTGCAAAGGCCCTTGGAGGCTGTCCTGCCTCTCTTGATGGCCAATCCACTCGCCAAAAACACATCTACAGTCCCCAGCATATTGTCCTGACCATGAAGTAAGGAAGCAAGAGAAACTTACCTTAATGAAATATAATTTCCATAACATCAGAATTTTTAAAATTTATATTTCACATTTTCTTCCACACATACTTAGTATTTGCAAAGTTATTTTTACAGCAACAATAATACCAGCCTGAAAAACATGACGAGTCATAGTTATTTATTTGAAATGGTTATTAGTTTGTCAATAAAAAATTAATTTCCATTGAGAAAATATAAAAAAATTCACATATTGCATTCAATTATTTTTTGATATTTCATATAGTTTTCATTTGATTCAATTGATGCTTATTTAAATATGTTTATAGTATTGCAGTGATTAACAGGCAGGGAGTGTAGTAATTAGAATTTTAAAAAAGTTTAAGTACCTGCTTTCAAAGAAGGTTTATGCCCATCCATGATTATGAACTTACCGACTGATTTTTTTTTTTTTTTTTAATTTTTTTAGGAAAATTTCTTGAACAGTTCTTTAAAAAAATAAACTGGAGTTAATATACTGTATAGAAAAAGCAGATTGATAGATACTGTATACTGGAATTATCTAAGAAAATACTAAATGAATTAGTGTCAAATCAAACAAATTAATCCCCTAAATAGATTGATAAGTTGGTATCAACTGAACAAAGTAAAGGATAAACTAATATCGGTTAAACAAATGGTTTAATCAATTGGCTTCAATTAAACAGATAAATAGGAATCAGCTATACACATACAGGGTGTCAATTGACCACACAAACAGCTTAATTACTCTTAGCTAAACAATTAATTAGATAAGATGCTGTCAGCTCATTTACTTCCAGAACTTGCCGCATCCAAGTTGGGGTTACCTTGGGTTGGAGTCTATCCCTGAAGCATTGGGTACAATGCAGGAACCGACTTTCGACAGAGCACCAGTCCATCTCAGGACACACACGTTCACACCCCTATGCTGTTGCACACGAGGCCAATTTTAAATCACCAGTTTGCAGCATTGCCACATATGTTTTAGAGGCGCAATATGTCCTATTTTAATGTTAGTTTTGTATTATTAACATATAATACTGAAAGCATAGATTCTTGAGTTGTAAATATGGTTTTATGCTGTGTTCATCATATGATGGAGGTGGGAAGTCGCAATTGTGTCATCTGCAAACTTTTGCATTTGTGCTACCCAACTGGGGAAAAAAAACATGGTTACCTCCATGAAAGCTGATGTTTCGGCAACAAATGTTAGTTCTATAGTCTGGATCAAAAAAGAAACTGATGAGCAAGAAAGGTGCCAAAAGTTTGCTGTCATGTCTTTTTTTTAAAAAAAAAAAAATTACTGTATGTTGGATAAAACAAACTCCAACCTAAATTACCTGATGTTATCCAAAAAATAGATGATAAATCAACTGGTGTTACCTAAAATAACTGATACATTTGTGTCAAATCCATGAATTGTTGTTGTGCTCATTAGTGAAATAGATAAATTATGTTCAAACTAAGCAAATTGGGGTGCTACAGTTAGTGCTGCCACCCCATGGATTCTGCAGCCTGGGAGTGAATGCTGCTCCTCATCATTGTCTGTATGGAGTTTGCACATTCTCACAGTGACTGCATGGGGTTTACCTCTGAGTGATCCAGTTTTGCTCCTACATTTCTAAAGGTGTTGAATTTAAGTCTTGCTACTTCATTTTTCCAAAAGAGTGTTTGCCCCCGCCCAGAAACCTTAATTGTATTAAATGAGTTGAAGGATGTTATGTTAAATAGACTGGGGAAGGCTAAAGAAAATATTGGGTAAATGGATAAATAGGTAAATTTGCTTGACCTACACACTGGTATCCATGAAACAAATAAATAGAAATGTTACAGAGTCAAAAAGTGAAGCAAACAAAATAATTTTGTATTGAGTAAATATTTAAGTAAAAAAAAAAAAAAAAAACTTGTCCATTAGCAAATGTGCAAGTTCTAACTAAACAGATTGGAAGAATTTAATATGAAGTATGTAAATTAAATGATTAATTGAAATCTGCTTTGAGTTTATTAAATTAAGGTAGATGAAACTTGGGCTGCATGTTGGCACAGTGGTTTGCTTTTCTTAACATGGCTCCAGTGTTCTGGATTTGAATATTACCCCGGTTTCTTCCTGTGTGAAGTTTGTGGATCGTCTATGTGTTCCATGAAAATTTTATACTGAATTCCATAAGATAATTTTATCGACAATACTAAACTTGCTTATCTGTTAATGGCTTTTGTTATTGTTAGGATGGGCTTGCCCACCTCAGGCTTTTTAATGGATAAGCAGGATCAGAAAATGGATGGATGGTTATACAGTGCCTGTTATTTCTCCATTTCTATAGGTTGCCTTTAGACACTTAATGGACTGTACATACAAATACACAGAAGGTTACAATCGTCCTGTCTAGACATTATAACATACATTGTCTATTATCTTTTGCCCAACATTCTGAAAATTTGTGTATTAGATTATTTGTTGAGTCTGAATTAGCTTGCTGTTAATCAGTGTGTGTGTGTGTGTGTGTGTGTATGTGTGTGTGTGAACCTTGTTGTAAGGGGGATCCTTACATTTTAAGCTAACTGATTTCAAGTAAATTGCTGAGGCCCAAAAGACTTATCCATGCATATCCTGTCTGTTTGCACCTTAATGCAGCTTTTGATTCCAGTGGGAATCAACCTTGAGCTTGTGCAATAACTTCCTGTGTTTTGAGAAACCATTAAAGTGTTATCTGCTTTGCTAGTGGACAGTAAGTCAGATGTGTGTGCTTAATTTGAGCGACACAGGGTAGAGAGGGTGGCTACTCAATTTTTTTCAGTAGGAATCAGAGTTCAGTTTTCTTAGTTTAGGTCATTTAGTGCTGTGTTATAAGAATGGACTGTTTGGTGTATTTGCTGCCATTCTAACACTTTGAGAGGATCCATAAACATTTTAAATGGAGTTTCCTATCTGCTTAGCTGCTTGACATCTACAATGGAGCATTGTCTCTGGCAAGAAATCTTTCCTTTCACCTTCTTGATTAAGGAAATACCCTGTATAAATCAATAACTAAGGAACATGGGCATCTGAAACCTGTCCTGAATGAAGACAGCATGAACTCACCAAGGCTGTATAATTCTTTATATCGCTTATATTTGCTGCTATTGGTTGTTATGCAAATAAATATATTTTTTTAAGGAAAGGCTTAAACTCAATATCTCTGTCTGTGGGATTCTTCATGCCCTGTCTAGCTGCAGCTCCTTAAAGGCATGCGAGGATGTTCTTGTGAAGCTCTCTATTGGTGGTTAACCAGGTTGAAGTAAAGGATTGAGAGTAAAAGACAAGTAGCCTTCCATAAGTAGTCCCTAGGGTTGAATATGTGGGAGCACAATGCAAACGGTGAGACAGGTAACCGTGCTATAGCTGGTTTTGATATTTCTTCCTATTCCCTCATTAGGAAAGGAACTTAAAAGGTTAGTTGGTACCATTTTTGTTAGGTGCATCTAATAACACGATTAAACACTTGTCCAGGGCAGGCTCTTACCCTTTGTCCAGTATAATCTGTAAAGATTTAAGTGAGCTTTATAATGAATAGATGGATATATTAAAACATAAAAAATAACATCTGTTATTCAAATATTTTCAAAAGATATTTAAATTAATCAACTCAGTGGAACAATGATTAGTTCTACTGTCCCCACCATTCAAGGACCTGAATTTGAATCCTGAGTCAGTCACTGTAGACTTTGCATGGTCTGCCAGTGTCGGTGGGTTCATTCTTGACTCTTTAAAGATGTGTGTGTGCCTGTAACCATCAAAGGGGCTTTTGCTCCTAATGCCACTGAGGTTCAGAAAATCTGTCTGCTATGTAGATTTGTCAGTTTGGCTTTGGTGACACGATTGATAGAGGAAGAGTGAGCGTGAGAGACACAAGGAGGAGTAAAGGCGTAAGGAGAAACGCTGAGAGTCTTCTTCAAAGATGGGAGGTAGAAAGGAGGCAAGCATGGTGCCTGCAAATAACAGAGAGGGGGCGCCACAGTCGGGATGAGGTCAGACGCATACAGATGTCAAGAGAAAGACACTGAAGGTACACATAGGGCAAGAGATATCAAATGTTTTTAAGTTTATTCTTTACCTGGTGTTTGACAAGTCATGTGACTAGTGCGTATCTAAATGAAGCATTTATACAATTATAAATATTCCTGTGATTGTCACAATAAATTGTACATGTTACATGATAAACTAGTTTTGTCACCCTGCTTTTTGTTTGGTCCTGAAGGACAGGGAGGTGTTTTTTTTTTTTTAATCTGCTGACTTGGGAATATGGTATGTGAGGGCAACAGGCCATTGAGGAGGATTTTCTAAGTTATTATGTGTTATATTAGGAGTCAGTGGCAGAGAAAGTGATGTTGTTATGATATAGTTATGAATACAGATTTTGGGCTTCTTAGAGGTTTTCTTTGTAATAACGTGGTCTAGAGATTATGAAGTTCAGGGGCATTTTAGAATCAAATAATGTGGAAAAGGGAAACATCTCTTGGATGGGAAAAATACAAGCTTATTTGGGGACATCACATTTCATAGAATGGTGCCTGACTCAGAATAATAAAGTTTATGGATGTAAGCAGAAGTGGAGATTAATTATTTAAAGAGTCTTGATCAAATGATCAGAATGTATTATTTATTGCATTTCATATTCAGGTAGTTTATCTGTCTAGATTTAATGTCTAAGCGATGACAAAGATCATGTAGTTTTTGTTGAAGTGGAGAATTAGTTAATGGTTTGATAGTAAGATGTAGTTCAGAGTCACTTACTGTACTTAATGGTGATAGCCACTGTAAGTCCATGGTGCAGGATGGCGGGCATAAGAAGGAGCAAGTGGACAACTGGATTTTGCATATTAGTATACCTCTGAAAGCATGTCCAAAGAACTTGGAGAAATTCAATAGAACAGAATAGTTTTTCTTTTTTTTTTTTCATGTTAGTAATAAACTCTTCATGCTTATTGTTATTTACTGGAGCAGTGTCTTTTACCACAAAGTATTTATACAGCGATACAATTTTGGCACTCACTTCAGCTGTTTGCAACAAGGGACTTTCTCAGTACATTCTGTTGTAATACCTTTTTTGGTCTACCTATTGTACTGTAATACCTTAGTATTAAAGTGATAGGAGTGAATATCTATGAGGAATATTTTTTGACAAAATACATGAATACATACATGTATTATGAAATATGACAATATTTAAAAGCACAATGTTATAGGAGCTTAAATATGGTAATTACTATAATTGTGTCATGAAACATGCTTTTTGCTACCTGTTTCTTTATGTATTTATTTAATTACCGGCTGCACTTATGCTTTTACTGAAGACAGGTAATAGAATAAATTTCAAAATGGCTTTCCTGCTGCTCCTCTCCTCTGTATCTTCGCATGCCTCAACCTCTCGCCATAGATATACTGCCTGCATTCCTTCCATGCCTTTCCTCAGTATCCTCATGTGTCTCAGTCTTTCTTGCTTGGCAGTTACTCTCTTAACCGTGTCCCCATAAAGCCTGCTTCTCAGATTCTGTCTTTTTGAGATGTTTTATACACACCTTGTCTGCTTTTTGACTGCCATCAATGGTAGATGAGCCCTCACTACCAACTGTGAAAACATTATTCGTATTCACATAAATACTTCCTTTCTTTGAAAGTGCCTCATTAGTATTTAGAGACCCAGCATTGCTCAGCAGGTTATTTTCTTTGCGGCCTTTGAAATGGTTAATTTTAACTTGTTAAAAATAATAATTAAAAAATTGTCACAATCGGGAAGTGAACTTTACTATTGTAAAGTAATGCCATCATCCCCACCTCTGAGCAACCAAAGTCAAAGTGACCAATTGACCAAAGACAAAGTGACCAATTAGATTACTCGGAGGGTACAAAAAGCCAAACTGATCAATCGTATTGTTCGGAATAATCAGACGCAGACACATAGTTCTGAATGCTGCCATTTTGTGGGCTTTGGCGAGTACTGTGTTTTAATTGATGAGTCGTTGATAGCATGTTTAAAAATCTTTGGCTAATAAGTGCCACATTCATAGGCAGAGACTCCTGAGAGGATGAAGAATTCAGGGCTTCTTGAATTGAAGTTTTAATTAAAATAGCTGCTTGGGAAGTATATTCCAGTCAACTTTTTCTTCAATGGACGCACCAGTTGCAACTTTGAACAGGCGTTTTGCCTTCCTTGAGAAACCAGTGAATGAGAGCGATGTAGTGGCTGTGTGTTCCCTCTACAAATGATTTACCAATTAAAAAAACAGTACTTGCAACAGCCCACCCAGGTGAAAATGACAGTTTTCATTTCAAGCTGTATTTCATACTGTGTGCGGAGTCACTGAAATAAGTGAAGAAATGATTAAATAAATATATCAAGTAATAATCAACAAAAAACATTTTTCATGACTCATTTAATTATTTATGCTCACATATCAGTGTTTTTTTATTTATTGTAACATTTTGCAATATATTTATTTAGTTGTTTTTTTTATTTATTTCATTTTGTCTGAAAAATTCCTCCATAAATACCACCCAAGCAGCAATTACTAAATTCATACTACATAAATACAGTATTTCTATCAAGGACTGAATGGTGCCAATAAAATATTTAAATACTAAATGGATAAATGAGCATGAGCCAAGCCCACAACAATCTATTCTGTATGTACAGGTGTTGGTTTTAAGTAATCTTTAAATTACTGTAACATAAAAAGTAATTTTGTGTAAAATACTGAAACACTGATTTAGGAACTCACTGAAAAATTAATAATAATAATAATACATTTTATTTATTTGTAGGTGCCTTTCTAAACACTCAAGGACACCGAACAATAGACAAACACAGATTATAAACAAAAGTAAAATACAAAAGTTAAAATCAGACAGAGCAATTGTAAACAAAGAGAAAAATCAGTCTTAAACAAATTAGTATTAAGTTTAGATTTGAAAAGTGAAAATGATTAAATATTTCTAAGCTCAAATGGTAGTGAGTTCCAGAGCTGGGGAGCAGAGCAACTGAATGCTTTGCTCCCCATAGTGGTAAGATGGACGAAGGGGACAGTCAAGTGGATGGAGGAAGAGGATCTAAGGGTACGGGAGGGAATGGCAACATGGACGAGGTCGGACAGATATGGAGGGATAAGGCTGTGGATAGCCTTAAAAGTTAGTAGGAGAATTTTGAATTGAATTCAGAACTGAACTGGAAGCCAATGAAGCTGCTGCAAAAAGGGAGTGATATGGTGAATTGAGGGGGTTCTAGTGATGATGTGGGCAGCTGAATTCTGGACCAGTTGAAGCTTATAAAGAGATTTGCGAGAAAGACCAAAGAAAAGGGAATTGCAATAATCCAGACGAGAAGTAACAAGGCTATGAACAAGGATAGCAGTGGTGTGGGGAGTGAGGGAGGGGCGAATACGATTAATGTTACGCAAGTGGGAATATGCAGAACGGGAGATGTTATTGATGTGGGACTGAAAGGATAAAGTACTGTCAAGGATGACACCCAGACTCTTAGCCTGTGGGGAAGGGGAGATCGAGGAATTATCAATAACAAATGAAAATGATCATTTTTGGATAATGTTGATTTTGTACCAGTGAGGAGGACCTCAGTTTTGTGACTATTTAATTTAAGAAAATTTGAAGAAAAACAGGATTTGATTTCTGCTATGTAATCAGTAAGTGAGGAGGGTGGAAAGGAAGCAGTAGGTTTGCTAGTGAGATAGAGCTGGGTGTCATCAGCATAACAGTGGAAGCTAATGTTATATTTACGAAAGATATTGCCAAGGGGAAGGAGGTAAATAATGAAAAGGAGGTGCCACAGGAGCCCTGGGGCACATCTGAAGTAACGGTGGGTTGGGATGTGAAAGTTTTAAGCTGAAAAAACTGAGTGCAGCCTGAGAGATAGGATCTAAACCACTCTAGTGGAGTGTGGGTAATGCCAATCGAAGATAATCTATTGAGAAGAGTAGTGCGACAAATAGTGTCAAAGGCTGCACTCGGATCAAGGAGGATGAGAATAGCAATTAAACTAGAACCAGCTGCCATAAGGAGGTCATTAGTAATTTTTATAAGTGCCCTTTCTGTACTGTGGAGGGGACAAAAACCAGACTGGAACTGTTCATGCAGATTATTTTGAGATAAATGAGAATGAAGTTGAATAGCCACTATTTTTTCAAGAATTTTGGAAAGGAAGGGTAGATTAGAAATAGGACGAAAATTACCGAAATTAGTCGGATCGGCACCAGGTTTTTTCAGTATTGGGGTTATTGCAGGAGTTTTAAAAGATGAAAGAACAGTACCAGTAGTGAGAGAAGAGTGGATTATAGCAGAGATAAGAGGGACCAGAGAGGGGAGGCAGGCTTTGACTAGAACTGTAGGGAGGGGGTCCAGTTGACAGGTGGATGGCTTAGACTTACAGACAAGATCTGAGATTTCTGAGAAAGTAGGAAGCTGAAAAGAGGAGAATAAGTGAGTTGGTGGGTGAAATTCAAATGAAGTACTGGAGGAATCCGTACAGAGAGGCTGATGAATCTTCTGGATTTTTTTAATTAAAAAAGGACATAAGAGAATTGCAAAATTCAGTTGAGTAAAGGTGAGAAGGTAAAGAATCCGGGGGTTGTGTGATATTGTTAAGTAGTGAAAACAATGACTTGGTGTTTCCTTCATTGGAAGAAATAATGAGAGTATAATAGTTAGATTTAGTTTGGGTAATACAGTCCTTGTAATAAAGTATATGGTTTTTGTACATCTCATTGACTTTTTAGGAACTTTTGTGATTTATGTAGACCCTTTTATTAGTTGACATACAGTTGAGTGGTTTCTATTTCAAATTCTGCCCCGATTTAATTCAATTCTAGCATTTTCGTAAATGGAAAAAATGAATCTTTGTAAATTTGCATTGCTTCTTGATACATTAAAGGGCACAATCAAAGTGGAATCTGACTGTAATAAATAAACATAAAAAAGGACTACCATCTAATGTGACCTGATGTGATGGTTCTGCAGGGCCAAGTTTTAGCCTTATACAATGTTTTATAAAAAGGTGGAGACTGCATGGACTGCTGCCAAACACATAACTGGAATAGCAGAGATATGTCAGAAAAACAATTATATAAGGTTAAAATTACTAATTAAGAAAAGAAGTTACTCTGAGAGTGGATACATGTCATCTGCCCACCTTTGTGAACACGTAGCAGAGCACCTTTAAAGAGGTAAGTGTATGTTGCTCTCATGCCATTCTTGTCTTCTTTTTTACATCAGCAGGCCTCCACGACCTTTCAGCATGTGAATTTTTTGCACTTTTATAAAGATGTTGTTTCATCATTGCTGGTCCAGCTGTGACTAAACTGAATTTCTTTGGTCTGCCCTTAACCCCTATGCAGAGTCCCTCCACCTATGTTCTGACCCGCTCCTCCAGTTCAGGGTTGCAAGGAGCTAAAGCTCAATCTGGCAGCAGAAGACCAAGATGGAAAATAACATTGGGTGAGGTGTCCATGCTGTGTCACAGATAGTACTATAATTAGTTCACACGTGACAAAATCAGAGCCCTTTCAGTTTTAAATATTGGGTTTGTACAGTGTTTTACATCAGTAATGAGTGAACACTTGCTTCTTTAATGTTATTTAAGACAGCTGCAAGTTTAAATAAATTGCCATCTTGCACAAGTCCTTCATAAAAACTTATGTCTTGAATTATGCTCTCATTTCTTAACAATAATCAGTCAATCTTTATGCTATATAGTGACAGTGTGGTTTACAAAGCAAGCAAGCGTGGTTATGATACAATTCAGTGCAATAAAGTCAAAAAGAGCAAATTAAAATGAAAGCATAAAGTTCTGCTTTAAGAGATACCAGGATAGACTAGGAAGTAGCTGTTTTTCTGTTCTGGCTCAAACAGTAAAAAGAAAGAACAAGCCACTTTTGTTAAGATTTCATCTTTTTGAATTAACACTTTCCATTTCAATAAGTCTTCCCAGTAGCAGCAGATATAAGAGGGAGACTGTCCTTTTCCTTTGTCACCAAGGATTGCGCTTTGCCAATCTGTAGTCCTTAACTAAACACAATATAGGGGGAAAAAAGGGCTTGCAGGCTTACGTAGGATGGTTAACTGTATATCATTAACTTGTATCTTCGTTCAATACAGCAATAACCTTTTTAAAAGGATGAAATCTTGGTGAGCCCTCTCATAGTCACAAGTCTTTTGTGACACCGTGCCTGATTGTCATGTCATGTCTCTTCTACTTGCTGGTATGTTGTAGCACTAACATTTTAATTTTTTTTTTACTTGCCTATTACTAGTTCAGTAAGAATTTCTTGATCTGGTATCAAGGTTACTGTTTCGGCCTGTAATGTGGTTTTATTCATTTCTTCGTTACAGGTTATATAGATCATTGACTGTTTAAAACCTACTGCATAAAGGTCATGGTTGCCACATGGTTGCCGCCAGTTTTGTCAGCTAAAGGGCTTTTTCTTGATCTTCATGTGCCAGCTCACTTTACCCTTCTCAAAGGCAATGGGAATTTTCTCCCTGTTGACTGGCATGTGATTGAGCTCCCAAATCAATGGACTGATTATGTACTTCAGTCACTTTTTGTAGCTATAGCAGGAACAGGAATGATTCATTCTTACACTGTTCGCTGAGATCAGGTGCAATCCCTGCAGGTGGAAGGTCTAGTATTGTCACATCTGTCTATGAGAGCAGCAACCTATTAGGATGGGCAGCCTTGTCAAATGTCAGAGATTTAGACCCAGATGTTGGAGGTTATGATGTGTACTTCTTTCACTTGTCTTTTGAGTTGGTAATGTAAGTTGACTGGCGCTCAGTTGTTCTGTTTCACTTCATAAGCTTTTCAGAATTAAAGGGGACTTGTGTCTGTTGTAGTTGCTGTTAATCTAAGGTTTTAAAAAATGTTGGTTTTAGTAGTTCAACCCAGAGAGACTAGGTGAAAATAATATATTTTTTTTTCTCAAATGCCACTCAAAACGCAGATGACACCATTGCAACTCTCATCATCTTTATCCTTAGCATTGAAACTAGCTGTAGAAAAAGTGAAGGAAAAATATAACTGCAGCAAACACAAAACAGAGGAACCGGTCAGACAGTGCCCCTTTAATACTCCATATAAGTAGGTCTAGAGGGTGAGAGGGGCGCTATTTAAAAAAAGATGCTGTTTAGGGTGCTTAGTTTCTTTTTAGAGCCAGAGTAGGGCTTTCTGTTAAAGTTGGGATGTCTTGCTGCTAGCTTTCTCTTTCATTTTCTTAGTTATACAACTGCCACTAAACGCATGTTGTTGACATCAACAGGCTTTTTATACAGCAAAATTTAGTGACACACATATTGAGGACTGCCAGGTAAAAAATATTGGAAAAAAAAATTAAAGGAATACTTCACTTGAAAATATTTCTTAAATATGTTGCTGTCCATAAAGCCAGTAAAAGGTGTCATTTTGCTTGGCTTTTCTCTTTTTTGGTGGGCTGACACCACAATCCTGTATATTATAATGCAAACTTTAAAGTGTTTTCAGCAAAAAAAAATTTGTCCTCTCAGGACAGAGTCTAAGACCAGACTTGAAAAGATGACCACTCTTCCTGTTAAGTGCAGCCCAGGCAGGAAGAGGTAGGTCCAGGTGGACAGACACTGGAAGTGAAGTCTGAGGTGGTTGGGCTCTCAATCATCCGGTCTGTAGAGGGAGGAAGAGAAGTGGCATTAGTCTACACCACCACCTTGTGGACTGGCATTGAATTACCACCACAGAGCCTTTAAGCTGTCCCCTTGGCTCATGTTTGTGACAGTGTTACTCCATTTATATTTTAATCTCATCTTCAACTTCTTCATGGTGATGAAGTTTCTGATAAAATATAAAATCATGGTGACCAGTGTTGGACAACATCAAACAATATCAAAATGTTCTTGAAAAAAATCACACATTACTCATGTTGCATATTCCACATGTGAAGTCATCCAGTTGTATTCTCAAGACATCCTAAACACATATTTTTACTGAAAGATTAAGTCATTTCTGCAAAATAACCCTTGTGAACTAAGATGGAACCTGGTCAGACATAAATGAGCATTTGAATTGTACACTTGCTTCCTGTCATTATATTTATATTCATATCCACAACTGGAGTACCTTTTGAATTACTTAGCGGCAGTCCATGAACCGAGTGAATTGAACTTCAGTTTGTTGAACCGTCTCGGATATGCTTTATTTGTAGACATCTTTGAGTGAAGTTTGCATTTTCATATGAAGCGCAATGTTAGCCATTGAATAAGCAGTTACTGGGCTGGACTCGGTGACCAGTGAATGAGAGGGGAGATGGGTCTTCACATAAGATTCTTGTTCACATCTGAGCAGTTTCTGCTTTAGTTCACACAAGTGTTTTCCAAAAGTGGTTTATTGGATATTACTTTAGTAAATACACATATGATTGGACAGTTGTGAGGATATGGCTGACTTCACAAGTGGCTCATGCAACATGGGTAACTTGAGACTTTTTCATGGATGTTTTGATATTGTTTGCTGTTGTCCAGCACTATTACAGTATATTGTATTAAAAACTTTTTTTTGCCTTTACTCTGCATTAAAACTTGTCAAGTAATTTTCTAACCTATTTTATCCAGACCAGAGTTGTGGGGGGAGGCTGGAGCCTATCCCAACTAACATAGGGTGTAAAGCAGAAACAAATTCTGGACAGGGCACCAGTCCATTGCAGGGCAAACACACACACACACACACACACACAAAACCTATTTAACATCAGCAATCCACCTAACCTGCATGTCTTTGGGAGGAAACTGGAGTGCCCGAAGGAAACCCATGCAGACATGGGGAGAACATACAAAAATCCATTCAGGGAGGACCTGGGATTTGAACCTACCACTGTGCTACCCTGCATTAAAACAGGAGATTAAAAAAATTTTCTCATCCATCACTACAAAATACATGGGGTAAGTAGCATATAAAAATTATAATAATATGTAATATATGGTTTTAATTAGACATTACTGCAGACTGGGCATGCATTTGTCTCACTGCTTCAGGCAATCTGCTGCATGGACACTTAAACTACTAAGTAATGCTTCTGCATTCATCTCTTAGAGGCGCATTAAAAAAAAAAAAATGTTTTTACACTTGCCGTAGTTTCAATACTCCTATCTCATAGCTCGCAATACTCATATCACTGCACGAGGATCACTCTACCCAAGTATGTTTCCTAGCCATCTGAACTTGTAAATTCTGTCTGGCCTGTCTGCTGTCAATCTTGTACTAAATTTACCACTAAACCTACCACAATTCTTGTTCCTGTGTCTCTTAGAACACCGGTCACTTGTTTCGATTGTATGGGTTTCTGTTCCACAAACCTCCAGAGCACTCCTCTCCTTGGGCATTTCCCATTTTCAACTTTTGAAAAAAAAAACAACTTGTATCCTACTGATTTTAAGAAGGATAGTTCTTGAGTGATAGCTCCTCAAACTTTTATCATATCATATTTACCCTTTCATCACAGATGGACCCTAAAGTTGTTTATTGGTGAGGGAGGGTACTTTAATGCCATATCATCTGCTTCTTCTGATTCTCCCAAGGTCAGGCAGAGCAGAGATGAGCAAAAGCCAAAATGAAACTCAAAAACTGCCAAGTCAGAAACCAGGAAATCCAAATAGAGCAGTAATTAAAGTTTTATTATACAGAATATCCAAAAGATTGGATAGTATAGGACCTATGATAGGGTCAGTTTAATTATTGTCACACTGGTAACTACACACAGTGGGACTTCGGGGACTGCATTCTCTGTCATTGAGCTGCTACATAAAGAAGCTGACCATCAAAAAAAAGCATAATGAGAAAATAAGTCTTAATTTAAAGTTTTATGAAGAATCTGGATGAGATATTGGAACAGCTTAGCTTTTATCTAAACAAATGGGCTTGATGGACTGAATGGTCTCCCTTTGATTGTCAAGTTTATTATGTTCTGTGTTCTGAAAGTGAAGGCTGAAAACAAAAGTGAAACCAAATTCCACATAACTGAAAACCACAATGGGCGGCACGGTGATGCAGTGGGTAGCGCTGCTGCCTCGCAGTTAGGAGACCCGGGTTCGCTTCCCGAGTCCTCCCTGCTTGGAGTTTTCATGTTCTCCCAGTGTCTGCGTGGGTTTCCTCCCACAGTCGAAAGACATGCAGGTTAGGTGCATTGGCGATTCTAAATTGTCCCTAGTGTGTGCTTGGTGTGTGGGTGGGTGTGTGTGTGTGTGTGTGTGTGTGTGTGCCCTGCGTTGAGCTGGTGCCCTGCCCGGGATTTGTTCCTGCCTTGTGCCCTGTGCTGACTGGAATTGGCACCAACAGACCCCTGTGTTAGGATATATAGTGGGTTGGATAATAGATGAAAACCACAACAAAAATATTCAATTCTGAGATAAACATTACTTAAGCCCAGAAAAACATTAACAAACAACCAACCAGTGAATCATGGCAGCCCTTCCTGTCTCCTGGCATTTGTCCTCTAGATGATGGCTGTTCCAAAATCTGCTGTCAAGTTCAGGTTTATTAATTCTATGTAGTTTTAGGTCAGTTTTTATGTTTTACCTGTTGCTTATTTGTTCAGTTCTGTCTGAGTCTACTAACACCTTAGCTTCTTGTTTTTGACCCCTCCATTTTCTAGCTTTTGTTTCTGTGTATTGCTTTGCTTTTTTTATCCTGGCTGATTTTCTTTCACATGTATTAACCACCAGTCATTTCTGCTTGTAAATCTTAACATTCCTGGAGTTGCAAAGTTCTGTTATTCCAATTTGTAACACCCCTGGCATCTTTTATTTTCCCTGTCCGGGCACTTGTGTAACCCCCAAATTGTGGGTGAAGTACTGGAGTAAATGATGAAAGGACGAGGTTTACAAAGGCATGGCATCTCAATTTTAATGTTGTCTGCCTCTAATAGTTAAGTTGTATTGATTGTGGCCTGATATTGCAGGAATATAATAAATGCAATCAAAATGTTGTGTGAGGTTTTTTTTTTTTTTTGAGTGTAGCATTATCACATAAGCAAGTGATGTTTTAGTTAATATAACATGGGTTGTTAATTGGCAGGCAGTGTAGTGTAGTGGTTAAGGCTATAGACTTCAAACTCTGAGGTTGTGGGTTCAAATTCTGCTACTGACACTATGTGACCATGAGCAGGTCACTTGACCTGCCTGTGCCTCATTTGGAAAAACAAATGAAATGCAACCAATTCCATTTCAAAAGTCAGGCAAATAAATACTTAATAATAAAGAGGTTGTAATATTCTGACTGCATTCATGTACACAATGTGCACAATGGAGATTGTGTGGAAAGAGTTCCTGCTCTAGGTGTACACGTTGCAGAAGGTCTCTCCTGGTCCATAAACATCACAGTGACAGTCAAGAAGGCATAGCAGAGACTCTACTTCCTGAGGATCCTGCGGAAAAAAAAAAAAAAAAAAACACTAAAAGGAGAAGCAGCTGGAGTCCTTTTGCTGCTGCACCATGGAGAGTGTGCTGTCATGCTGCATTTCTATGTGGTATGCCAGCAGCTCATTGGCAGACAGGAGAGCCCTTCAGAGGATCATAAACTTTGCCCAGAAAATTTCTGGCTGTACATTGCCCTCTTTGGAGGAACTCTTCAGCTCTCACTGGATCAACTGAGCAGCCACACTCATGAAAGACCCTTACTACCCTTCACCTCACACGTTTTGAGATGCTGCCCTCTGGTAGGCCGTTCAGGTTCATCCAATCACAGGCACACTATTTAAGAACCGGTTCTACCCCAGAGACTTATATGAGAATGGAATACTGCTAAACACTTCTAATAATTGACAATGACCAATATAACAGTTACTCTTGCACTACAAGTACATGTTTACATTCTTTGCAGGTTATACTGTAGTATTATTATTATTTATCTATCTCTATTATTGCACTCAATTCCTATGTGCATTAAAGCTAAGTGCAATATTTAGTTATTCTTTTGTGTTGTATTATAATTTATGTCCATTATACGTGAATGCACCTTAAGGAGTGCTGCAGTTTCATTGTGCTAAGTACAATGATGATAAATAAAGGAATCTGAAAAAGCAGTTGAACGCTGCTTCTACCAGATCTTAACGGCTGGTGGTTTATTTAAAAGTTGCACTTCAACTTTGCTTCATCAATGTCATTCTTATATACCACAATGTAGTTTACGGATAACGGAGATGTTTGGTTTCTTCTTTCTCTTGGCAACCACACATTCTTGGCAATTGCAGTGCATATGAAATAATTAGCATCATATTAAATAGAATATTGAACCTATGATGAAATATTCAAACAGCTAAAAGGGTTACTACTTTGAGTACAATTACCCATTTGTTGTTTTGGGTATAACATGATGGCTAGCAGTGCATTCCAACTCTTTGGAGTTCTCGATTTGAATCTCTAAGGCACTGCCTGCGTGACATTTGTACATTTTCTCTGTGCCTTCATGAGTTTTTCCTCCAGGGACTCTGGTTTTCAGTGAACATTCCAAAGATATACAGCTTAGTACAGTGTAGTGAATGACTACGCTAACTTGGCATAGTATTGGTAACTGTAGGTGTATATACAAAGTGGCACCCCACCCAGAACTAGTTACCACTCTGTGCCTTATACTTTTGGCATAGGGCATTAACTATCATGTTACTTTGAAGTGAGTTTATCAAATCTTTGTAAATCTTTGCTCTTCAAAACTCTTTGCTATGTTTTTGTGCTTTTCGTCATTTTCTGAATCATACATGTGATGAAAACTAGTTTTGAGAGAGAGATGCATTTCAGACTTTCATTTAAACCTTCATCTGTATGAAATAAAAACCATAAAAAACGTAAAACATCTAGGACGTAATTTACGGCCTTGAGTTTTTCCCTCCATTTCTCCATACTTCCTAGTATTAAAGGAATGCCCCACCTTTAGGGCTTTCACTGACATTGATACAAAATACTAATACCTGTTTGGCCTACACCGATGAAAGGGGCCTGGAAATGATTTGATGGTGGGAGAAGTTAGAAAATGTATGGAATCTGAGGTGATTCTCCAGGATATGCCCAAGAATAGTCTGTTCATATATTGCTTGTAATCCATATGCAGACCGCAGTTTGTGAGACTCAAGGACTCTGATACGGATGTGAGCAACATTGGAGCACCACAAGGAACAGTCTTGTCTCATTTACTCTTCGATCTGTACACCTCCAACTATAAATATAACACTAGGTCATGTCACTTGCAGAAATTCTCAGATGAGTCTGTACTTATGTGGTGTACTGATGAACAGGAGACAGACCTTAAGAGTCAGGTGGAGAAGTTTGTTTCTTGGTACAAAGAGAATCTTCAACTTAACATCAACAAAACCTAGGAACTGTTTATTGACTTTCACCACATAAAAGAAGCCTAGATGTCTGTTTACAGTTCAGGAACCGGATGAAGAGGTGGTCAGCTCATACAAGTACTTGGTGGTCCACATTAATGATGGGTTGGATGGGTCTCTTAACATGGAGGGACTATATAAGAAATGGCAGAGCAGGCTCTTTAATGCTTAGGAGACTGCCTTCTTTTAATTTGGGAAGTGACATCCTTCACATCTTCTGTAACTCTTTGATAACCAGTGTGTTTTTTTTATGCTGTGGTGTGGTGGGCTGGTAACATCACTTCAAGATAGGCCCACTGAATCAAGAAACTAATTAAAAGGGCAAACTCAAACACTCTTTGTACCCCCTGGAGGTAGTAGCAAAGGAGAGAATTAAAACAAAACAGAGTGCCATTATGAACAATGCTGCACATCCTCTCTCTGACAAACTAACACTGAGGACTTTCAGCCAACGAATTGTTAAGCAGAAGTGTGTCAAGAAGCACTAAGGGGGGCTCTTTTATACCAATAGCAATACGTCCACATAAAGGCTCCCTGGGACTGCCAAGTCAGAGGTTTTCTGTCTTTTGTCATTTTTTTTTTGTAATTCTGGTGTGTGTGTGTATATAAAACAAAGGATGTTCATCTGATTTGTCATTCTTTAGTTTAGTACTCAGTTGAACAGGTGCTTTTATAAAGTACATTTGTCTACAGGTTGTAAGGTTACTGACTAGTCAAACAGAAGAACAAATAATCTAACAAACACTCTGGGTGTGTGTTGTGATGAAATTAATTCACAAACAATTATAAAGGTTTGGGGATTAGCCCCTTATATTGTTAAACAGCGATTTGTTGGTCCAAGTTCGGTTGAAAAAACGATCAAACATTCGACAGACGGGTACAGTATTGCTGGGTTTTTATAAAGTATCCAAAATGGCTTCCTGAGGTGATGTGGCAGGAAGTGACGTTACCATCAGGGGACCAGAAGTGACGTCATTCACATCGGACGGAAGTGACATCATCATGATGGGACCGGAAGTGACATCATTCGGTTCAGACGGAAGTGATGTCATCATTGGAAGACCAGAAGTGTGATTTGTAGTTCTGTTGTTTTTCAGGACATGGTTTGTTGTTGATAATGGTTTATTTATCTTCTTTTGTTCTATAAAATCAGAGAGAGAGGCATTATTACCACAAAACAACCCCCCGTCCGATGATATTTCACTCGCCTCGGGGCTTGTTGACTGTCTCCTAAGGGCATGTGTGTGACATGACCCCCCCCTCAGCCCAGACCCATCGGGTCGGGCGGCCAAAACCGAGAGGTCGTGGATCCTGGAGAGAGCATCGGTGATAAGTGACTGTAAACTTCAAAGGTTGTAACTCCAGAAACCACCTAGTGACACGAGGATTAGACGCACGATTCAGGGCCATCCACTGTAAAGTGTCATGGTCCGTCACAAGAGTAAATTCCCGTCCCAAGAGATAGTAACGAAGTTGAGTTATAGCCCACTTAATAGCCAAAGCCTCCCATTCCACCGCCGCATACCGAGTCTCCCGATCCAGCAGTTTCCGGCTGAGGTACAATACGGGGTGTTCAGCACCATCGATGCATTGGCTCAACACGGCACCTAATCCTGTGTCCGATGCATCGGTCTAGAGAATAAAGGGATAAGAAAAGTTAGGAGAAGACAAAACAGGTGCTGAAGTAAGGGCCAATTTTAAGTCACAAAATGCGGTTTCAGCAGAATCATCCCACACCAATTTTAGGGGAGCCCTTTTCTTTGTTAAATTAGATAGAGGCGTAGCCCTCTCGGAAAACTGAGGAACAAAACAACGATAGTAACTCGCCAATCCCAAGAAGGCTTGGACCTGCCTCTTAGTAATCGGATGGGGCCTTTTAACAATGGCATCAATTTTCGAACACTGTGGCTGGACATAACCACCACCCACTAGATAGCCCAAATATTTGGCTCCAGCCAGTCCAAAGAAACATTTCTTTGGGTTAACACGGAGCCCAGCTTTAGCTAGTGTGGATAGAACAGACACCACCTGCTGTACATGATCCTTCCATGTGCCGGAATAGATAACTATGTCATCCAGGTAGGCGGCACTGTAGGAATTGTGGGGCCGTAACAATGTATCCACCAGACGTTGAAAAATCGCAGGAGCCCCGTGCAAACCAAAAGGGAGGACTTTGTAGTGCCAGTGTCCACTAGGAGTACTAAAGGCGTTTTTTTCTTTGGCGGATGTCGTTAAAGGAATTTGCCAGTACTCTTTTGTCATATCCAGAGTAGTTAAGAAGCGCGCGTTTCCCAGTCTCTCGAGGAGATCGTCCATGCGAGGCATGGGGTATGCATCAAATTTGGACACCTGATTGAGTCGCCGGAAGTCATTACAGAACCACCACGACCCGTCAGGCTTGGAAACTAAGATGATTGGACTAGACCATGGACTATAGCTTTCTTCAATAATATCCATGTCTAGCATCCGTCTAACTTCCAATTCCACTTCTGCTTTCTTTGCCTCCGGAAGTCTGTATGGGCGTTCTCTGACAACCACCCTGGGGTCAGTAATAATATCATGTTTAATCAACGTAGTGCGACCTGGTTGTTCGCTTACAACTCTCTTAACAGACAAGACAGCTCTCTTTCCTTCCACCGTTTCAACAAGTTGATGTGATAAACATGCTCACTTGGTCGACGATTAGGTTGTTTAACTAAATAATCGACCAGTCCTTTTCTTTCCTTAATTTCATATGGCCCCTGCCAATGTGCCAATAATTTAGAATGTGAAGCTGGAACGAGCACCATAGCACGATCCCCTGGGTTAAATTCCCTGAAGGTGGTGTTTCTATTATAATATCGCGCCTGCGTTGCTTGAGCATTCTCTAAGTGTTTTTTAAGCACTGGTCTAATTTTATTTAACCAATCGCATAATTGTGCGATATATTCCAAAATGTTGGAAGATGGGAGGACCTCCTCTTCCCAGCCTTCTTTTAGAATATCCAATAGACCCCTGGGTTGTCTTCCATACAGGAGTTCAAAGGGAGAAAAGCCAGTAGAGGTCTGAGGGACTTCCTGATAGGCAAAGAGCACGAGGGGCAGTAGCTGATCCCAGTTTCTGCCATCCTCGCTAACTACTTTGCGTAACATCTGTTTAAGAGTTTGTTTGAAACGTTCAACCAATCCATCCGTTTGTGGATGATAGACTGACGTTTTCAGATGTTTAATTTGCAGTAACCTAGCAACTTCCTTGAATGTATCCGACATGAAAGGAGTTCCTTGGTCTGTTAATACCTCCTTTGGAATCCCAACACGAGGGAATATCCCTACTATTTCCTGTGCGATTATTTTGGAGGTTGCTGAACGCAAGGGGACAGCTTCAGGAAATCGCGTGGCATAATCAACCATAACCAGAATATACTTATGACCCCAGAGGGAGGGCTCTAGAGGTCCAACGAGATCGAGCCCGACCCTTTCAAAAGGAATATCTATTAGGGGTAGAGGAATAAGAGGAGCACGGTCACATCTGGGAATCTGACGAATCTGGCATTCAGGACACGAAGTACAGAAACGTCGGACCTCCTCGTTTATTCCTGGCCAGTAAAATCGGAACTTAATACATTCTAATGTTTTTTCAGTCCCCAGATGGGCTCCGAGTAAATGTGCATGTGCTAATTCACACACTTGTTGAAGATATGTGCGTGGTATTAACAACAGAGTTCTTTTTTCCCCTTCATGCTCTGACACGCGATATAATAAATCATTCTTTATAACAAAGTGGGGCATTCGTGGTGTGGGATTTACGGAGTCATGCCCATTAATTGAAATCACCGCATTTCACGCAAATTTCAAGAAATCATCATTCCATTGCTCCCTTTTAAAAGACGAGGCTGTAAATTTAAATTGTGAAGCCAAATCGGCAATGGGATCAGGGTCGATTTGCAGGGTTGGAGCTACAGTCTGTTCAGGTCCTTCGACAGGTGGACTGCCTCCCGAAGTGCCTGAGGGACTTTTGCTACCGCTACCGTCATTTAAATAAACTGTATGGGGACTATGGGAGTTAGTACACGACGTGGAGACAATCGGATTTTCTTTATCCATAAGCAAGTCCTCTTTTAATGAAGGGCTAGTAGTAAGTTTACCGCTGTTATTAATACCAGTCTCGCCTCGGTATTACTGGATAAGGTGGATCCGGTAGTACAGCCATTACTGTGGTTTTCATGACGTGATCTACCGTTATGATACAGGAGGCGGCTTTATTATAACAGATCTCTCCGTGAATGCACTTTATACTAACTTCTAACTATTCAGCCACTGTTGCGGTAAAACATAACGGCGAGCAACAATAGAAATATTACTCCTGGAATCGAACATTGCAGTAACGCTAAACCCATTAATCACTACTACCCCAGTATAAGGAAAAGACAAGGGATTGATTATGGCACAGTACCTCTCCCCCTTCACGAGAGAACAGTCCATTGGTTCTGGAGTCGGGTACACAGTAAATAAATGACCTACCCCCCCACACTTGAAACAGCGTGGAGGATAGGTAGTTTTTTCTTTTTTATGGACAGAGACCTCAGTATTAGATCGGGAAGGCTCAGAATAAGGCACACAAACCTGTCAGGTTAGACGAGGGGACCGTTCTGACCCTTCTGATTTGCAGACCGCCCAATAACGTTTTACTACTTCCACGAGACTATCCATTGAAGTAACTTCATGCTTGCGGACTTGCTGTGCGAGCTTTTCAGGGAGAGCATTAATAAAGGTTTCTACTGTGAGCATTTCTGCCATACGTTGGCCACTATTCACATCTGGCCTTAGCCAGTGGCCCACTTTGCCCCAGACCTCATAGACCTGGGTAAGGATCGATCTCTCCGGATCGAATTTCCATTCACTCCATTCCCTCGCCTGCTGTGCCGCTGATACACCATAGCGTTTGAATATCTCGATTTTTAATATGTCATAGTTGGCGGTCTGCTCCTCAGTCAGATCATAATAAGCCCTCTGCGCCACCCCCTTCAGATAAGGAGCCAGAATGTATGCCCCCTCCGATTGCGGCCAAGCGTGACATTTAGCGTTATGCTCAAATATTAAAAAATAAGATTCTATGTCATCGTCTTCCGTTAGGTAGGTTAGAACAGGGGGTACTGACCGGGAAGTCTCTGCCCTTACTGCTGCTGCACGTTCCTCCGATTCGGCCAATCGGGTCCTGGTGTCTCCCAGTTGAATCTTTACTTGTTGTAACTCCGCCATCATGGTGTTTAGAATGGTGTTTAGGTCCTGTTCCTCTGTCATTCTGGAACGATTTAATCCTGCCGGCTACGGCAATTGTGATGAAATTAATTCACAAACATTTATAAAGGTTTGGGGATTAGCCCCTTATATTCTTAAACAGCGATTTGTTGGTCCAAGTTTGGTTGAAAAAATGATCAAACATTCGACAGACAGGTACAGTATTGCTGGGTTTTTATACAGTATCCAAAATGGCTTCCTGAGGTGATGTGGCAGGAAGTGACATCATCGTCATCATCATGGGACAGGAAGTGACGTCATCTTCATGAGACCGGAAGTGATGTCATTTGGTTCAGACGAAAGTGATGTTATCATTGGAAGACCGGAAGTGTGATTTGTAGTTCTGTTGTTCTCCAGGACATGGTTTGTTGATGATAATGGTTTATTTATCTTCTTTTGTTCTATAAGATCAGAGAGAGAGAGGCATTATTACCACAAAACAATCCCCCGTCCGATGATATTTCACAACCCCTCAGGGCTTGTTGACTGTCTCTTAAGAGCACGTGTGTGACAGTGTATATAATATATAAAAAGCCAAATTTTATCATGGGAACAAATAATCTATTTATCTATGTGCACAGTAGTATAATTTACTTTGTCCTATTGCTTATCGAAACCTCAACAAGAGAACAACATAAACAAATGTTACTATTCCTAGACATTTAGGAATATTTGTGTAAAAATAGCTGAAATTAATGCTGACATTGTGTACATTTGCTTCCTATTCATGTGATCCTTTAATCTTAAATTCAAAATGCCAAGAAGAGCAATTTTTATTTTACCATCACAACCATTGGATTTCCAAAGTTACTAAAAATTGTACTATCTGTCTCTATCCATATTTCCCTTTAGATTATCCCAGAACCTAGTGGGCAGGCAGGAGTCAAACATGAATGTTGCAACAGTTCATCGTCAGGTTTACTTATTCACTTATGCCTGGTTAACCGTTATTACATACGTTATCTTACTAGGCATTCTCTGAATACTTACATATTTTCTCCAATAACAAGAACAAAGTTATTTCTAATGCTTTTATTACATTGTTTTAGTTATGCTGACTTCTAATGTCATTGTTCTGGTGTATATGTTAAGGTTTTCAAGATAATTATATATATATATTTATTTTATTTTATTTTTTTTTAACCAAACAGATATAAAAGAAAGAAAAGAAAACATGAACCAATGTGCAATGCAGTAAACAGTATTTTTAACTGCAGTATATTGCTTCTGGGCAGCACAGTGATGCAGTGGGTAGCACTGCAGCCTCGCAGTTAGGAGACCTGGGTTCACTTCCTGGGTCCTCCCTGCATGGAGTTTGCATGTTCTCCCCGTGTCTGTATGGGTTTTCTCTGGGTGCTCTGGTTTCCTCCCACAGTCCAAAGACATGCAGGTTAGGTGTATTGGCGATTCTAAATTGTCCGTTGTGTGTGTGCGTGCCCTGCGGTGGGATGGCGCCCTGCCTAGGGTTTGTTTCCTGCCTTATGCCCTGTGTTGGCTGGGATTGGCTCCAGCAGACCCCCGTGGCCCAGTAGTTGGGATATAGCAGGTTGGATAATGGATGGATGGATATTGGTTCTTTACAATAGATGGTAGATAAAACTTGACATGGTGCTTATAAAGGTTTGATGCAACATGGTCCTCTCATAAGAAGGCTGGAAAAGGATTACACTGTGAACCCAGGTGAGTCAATAAAGATAGAATACAATAGTTACACTAAATAAATTTAAAATAAAAGCAGTAATTTGAACTATACTATTTAAAAAGACAGTGTGTGTGTGTGCTTTTGTGCTTATCTGTCAAACTTGTTTAAAACAACTTTAACAAATGTCTTAAATGAAACAATCAAAAGTCAGGAAAATAAAAGAACTAACCATAATGGTGTGGCATATATGTGCCAAAATTTGTCAGCAATAACAATTAGGTTCCATTCTTGAAGAAATGGTGTTTAAAAAAATGCTTTAATATATTAAGAAAGTATGTCAGTTCTTAAAATATGTTGTTTTACTCTAATCTCATAAATGGGTAATTAGCACCATAACCTTCACTGTGCACAACTCAGTTTTAAGCACTTTAAAAATGTTTAAATGTGAAATGCAGTCTTTCTACCCTTTTAATAAAATAAACAACTAAAAAAAAAGAGTGGTTTTCCTAGGATTGCATATTTTTTGATAGTTAAGTGTTCATTTCATGTGAAGGAAGCACTGGCCTCTTGCTCAACACTGGAGTTAGCAAGTTTAAATAAATGGGTTTACATCAGGCTAAGCAGTGTGCACTACAATGACCCTGTCCTTCTCAAAGAAAGCTTTGTACCACTGAGAGGAACGTTAAAGTAGCTCAGCCCTAGACTGCTTTGAAAGTTACAGTTGTTTACAATTGCTTTGACACATTTCATGAAACATTCTTAACACTCTCATGACTTTTAAGTGAATTTTACACAACACTTCATACAATAGGCAGAACATAATAGTTAATCAACAGAAAGACAGCGCTCACACCAAACATTTAAGTTGTATTACAAAAGTTAAAAAAGCAAATAAGTCCTTCAGTTAGTCAGTGTCACCAAAACAAAAAGTGCATTTAACATCACACAAATTGCAAAAAGCAAAATGTTTAGGCTCATTGTTGTAATGTCGGACAGGAGAGCAACAGTGTTAACAATAACAACGTAACATTACAATCCTCTACGTCGCCTGTACTGAACAATAAAGCATGTAGCCAAGTACAGCACATTTCATTAGCCAAAAAAAAAACCACACATACATGAATGTAAAACAATTTTACTGGAACACACTCAAGATAGTACAATGCACCAAATAGCCAAAAAGAAGAAATACACCCAGCATTGTATAAACAACAGCAACTGAAAATCACAACATTGTACTTAACTAAATATCATGCAGAATTTAACAATGTTCACTGGAAATCTTCATTGGACCTCTTGTTGCTCACGTCTGTCTGGCCACTTATTTGCATTCACTTCGCACCTTATATTTTCTCCTGCAGTGCACCATGGGAAAAATCTTTTTGAGTGCCTCACACACCCCCTATAAGATTCTGCTGTTATGTCGTCGTCCTTCCATTGCAACTAGCAAGGACATTTGGTCATGAGGCCGATGGTCATATACTTTCAATCTCCACGTTGAAAAGAACTCCTTGTTTAGATCCAACAAAGGAGAATAGGGTGGGAGGGACACTATTTATATCCTTGAGTCAGTACTGAACCATTCATGGATGGCATTGGTTCTGTGAAAGATGACGTTGTCCCACACAATTACTTAATTTGGCAAGTCTTTTCTGACCAAACCTCTCTCATTTTCTGGAATAAGATTTGTATACAGAATGTCCAGGAAGATAAGCAGTTGTTGAGTGTTTTAATGCCCAAGCATGGCTCTCTATGCATGATCACACCATTCTCTGATATGGTAGCACTCATTATAAATTGTCTCTTGCTGGTCAGGGACATCTACCATTGCTTTCTGACTTATTAGTTTTTGACTAAGTCTTCAGCTCCTGATCGAGTTAAAACACAAATGCAAACTTGTGAGGAGTTTACACTTGATTCCAGTTCCATGATGGTCTAAAACCAAGAAAAATATAAAATAGTGATAAAATTAGTGGTGATGGAAATCATACAGCGCTATCTTTTTTTTTTGTACTTTACATTCTCGTAGTGTCTGTCCCATTCTTCAATGTTTTGAAAATTTAATTAACTTTTTTTTTTTTTAAATACATTTTTGGTTTCTTTGGCCTTACTCTGGTTGCAGATTGTGTTAGCAATCTTCATATCATACTATAAATGATCAAATATTAGGTTAACACATACAAATATTGATTATACAGTGGAAATCCTGTTGGCATTTTGTCCAAATGGAGTACATTTTAATTTTATATACTGTGAAAGCTCAAAGAACATTTTTACATAAACAATGTACTAAGTGTTTTGGGTTAAAGTAAAGGAAGAAATGAAGAGAAGGCAATACATGTAAAGCCATGCATGACAGTAGATGTGAAAAGGGCAAATAGACCTTTGGGTAAGAGAGTGTAAATGAGGATGACGCAGGCCTCTCGAGGCATGTCTTCAGATGGACTTTCAGTGCTGAGATTGAGAGATTTTCAGAAACGGGTGCAGAATTGGGAATGCAGTACTCCATTTCAGAATTATTTTAATAGACTACACTCTTTTTTGTCATTACCTCACTGCACTTAAATTTCAATTCATTTTTCAGATGGGATAACATCTACAGTTAGGTCCATAAATATTTGGACAGAGACAACTTTTTTCTAATTTTGGTTCTGTACATTACCACAATGAATTTTAAATGAAACAACTCAGATGCAGTTGAAGTGCAGACTTTCAGCTTTAATTCAGTGGGGTGAACAAAACAATTGCATAAAAATGTGAGGCAACTAAAGCATTTTTAAACACAATCCCTTCATTTCAGGGGCTCAAAAGTAATTGGACAATTGACTCAAAAGCTATTTCACGGGCAGGTGTGGGCAAGTCCGTCATTATGTCATTATCAGTTAAGCAGATAAAAGGCCTGGAGTTGATTTGAGGTGTGGTGCTTGCATGTGGACGATTTTGCTGTGAACAGACAACATGCGGTCAAAGGAGCTCTCCATGCAGGTGAAAGAAGCCATCCTTAAGCTGCAAAAACAGAAAAAAACCATCCGAGAAATTGCTACAATATTACGAGTGGCAAAATCTACAGTTTGGTACATCCTGAGAAAGAAAGCAAGCACTGGTGAACTCAGCAACGCAAAAAAACCTGGACAACCACAGAAGACAACAGTGGTGGATGATCGCAGAATCATTTCCATGGCGAAGAGAAACCCCTTCACAACAGCCAAACAAGTGAACAACACTCTCCAGGTGAAAGGCGTATCGATATCCAAGTCTACCATAAAGAGAAGACTGCATGAAAGTAAATACAGAGGTGCACTGCAAGGTGCAAGCCACTCATAAGCCTCAAGAATAGAAAGGCTAGATTGGACTTTGCTAAAGAACATCTAAAAAAGCCAACACAGTTCTGGAAAAACATTCTTTGGACAGATGAAACCAAGATCAACCTCTTCCAGAATGATGGCAAGAAAAAAGTATGGAGAAGGCGTGGAACAGCTCATTATCCAAAGCATACCACATCATCTGTAAAACACGGTGGAGGCAGTGTGATGGCTTGGGCGTGCATGGCTGCCAGTGGCACTGGGACACTAGTGTTTATTGATGATGTGACACAGGACAGAAGCAGCCGAATGAATTCTGAGGTGTTCAGAGACATACTGTCTGCTCAAATCCAGCTAAATGCAGTCAAATTGATTGGGAGGTGTTTCATGATACAGATGGACAATGACCCAAAACATACAGCCAAAGCAACCCAGGAGTTTATTAAAGCAAAGAAGTGGAAAATTCTTGAATGGCCAAGTCAGTCACCTGATTTTAACCCAATTGAGCAAGCATTTCACTTGTTGAAGACTAAACTTCAGACAGAAAGGCCCACAAACAAACAGCAACTGAAAGCCACTGCAGTAAAGGCCTGGTAGAGCATTAAAAAGGAGGAAACCCAGCATCTTGTGATGTCCATGAGTTCAAGACTTCAGGCTGTCATTGCCAGCAAAGGGTTTTCAACCAAGTATTAGAAATGAACATTTTCTTTCCAGTTATTTAATTTGTCCAATTGCTTTTGAGCCCCTGAAATGAAGGGATTGTGTTAAAAAAATGCTTTAGTTCCCTCACATTTTTATGCAATCATTTTGTTCAACCCACTGAATTAAAGCTGAAAGTGCATCTGAGTTGTTTCATTTAAAATTCATTGTGGTAATGTACAGAACCAAAATTAGAAAAAAGTTGTCTCTGTCCAAATATTTATGGACCTAACTGTATGTGGAATGTGTATGTTCTATCTGTATGCATTTTGGTTCTCCCTGGAGATTTAAACTTTGCCATACCTACTAAAGATGTGTAACATATTTAGGCTTACAAATCTAAACTGACCTGTTGTGAATGAGCATAGATGTGTGCATGTGTGTACTATGATAGGCAGACATAATGTTCAGGGTGGTCACAGGGTTTAGGGATATGGATGCTGCTGTTTTTGATATATAGAAATGATTTGGATCAGAATATAAATAACAGACTGGTTAAGCTTGCAGATGATGCCAAGATAGGTGGATTGGAAGTTAATCTGGAATCCATTGAATCATTACAGAGGAACTTGGGCAGCATGCAGGCTTGGGCAGATTTGTGGCAGATAAAATGTAATATAAGTAATGAAAATGATTACACCTAGGAAGTAATATGTTTGGTTTAAATACACAATAGAAAGTCTGAAAATTGATTTAGGAATCATAGTGGACTCTGAACTATCACATGCTAGACAGTGTTCAGAAGCCATTCAGAAGGCTAACAGAATGCTGGGTTATATAGCGCCCTGATGTGTAGAGTACAAATCCAAAGAGGTTCTGCTCAAGCTTTTATAGCACTGGTGAGACCTCATCTGGAGTACTGGGTTCAGTTTTGGTCTCCAGGCTCAAAAAGTTAAAACAGTATTGGAAAAGGCCCATAGAAGAACCACTAGGCTAATTCCAGGACTACAAGGAATGAATTATGAGGAAAGATTAAAAGAGCTGAGCTTTTTCATCTTAAGAAAGTGGAGATTAAGAGGTGCCATGATTGAAGTGTATCATAAGTATAATTATGAAAGCAATTAGTTCAGTGGATCGAAACTGTTACTTTGAAGTAAGCTCAACAAGAACACGGGGATGCAGTTTTAAACTTCTTAAGGGTAAATTTCACACAAACATTAGGATGTTTTTCTTTACAAAGAAAACCATAGACACATGGAATTATTGTGGTAGACAGTAGAACTTTAGGGAATTTCAAAACTAGACTTGATGTTATTTTGGAAGAATTAAGTAAATCGGACTGGTGAGCTTTATTAGGCAGAATGTCCTGTTCTCTTTTAATGTTCTAATGCTGATAGGTGCTTGCTCCATCCAAAGTTCCCTGGTTGAAGTCACCAGCATTCTAAAGTAAGAATAATTCATTAATTGGGAACAGAGTGAATAATTTCTGTTCCTGAGTTCTAAACATTAACCAGGATGATGATATCTGTCTGGGCAGTAACGTGAATGAATTCAACATTTCAATGTCTGGATTACATATAGTATTTTAGGTTTAATTATAATGTGCTCAGTTTTTCTATTATTATTTTTTTAACTATTGTTCATTGACATAAATCTCCAGCCCTCCTCCTGACTTTTCCACTCTGTGTCAGATGAAATTCTTCCAACATTAAACAGCATCTGAAAATAGAAGTTTATGTCAGTGCTCCAAAGTACCCAAAATGCCACAGTACCCAAACTCTCTGTGACTCGCCATTTGATCCAGCCTATATAAAGGTGGTCGTACGTTCCTCTTTTTATGGAAGTAGGCCAGTTCTAAAACCTTTCCACCTTTTATTCTAACTCCTAATCTTCATACTTTACTGTACATCCTTGGATGAGCTGCTTCTCCAATAAGGTGTAACAGAGCTTCTTAGATGGTTGTGATTGCAGTGCTACCAGCCAATTATAGGAGTGCTTAGTATATCTCACAATATGTTTTCAGAGTCTCATACATTCACAGATGTTTTAGATGTAAGGGAGCCTTCAACTCCTCTATGAGAAGATCACCTGGTGATATCTCTCAAGTTTGCAGCTTGTCCAAAAGGCATTTGAGACCAAACTATGACTGAGTTTTTGAAGAGAACGGAAAAGACATAGAGCGTGTGTGAAAGGCCGCCACATGCCTGGATGTAGCCGGGACCATTGGAATAGAGTCACCTTGTGTGGTTTGAATCACATAAACGCCGGAAGTGACTCTACTCCATTGGGCCCTTGAGCAACACGCTTAACCTGCAATTGCTTTGTCTTGGGTATGACGTTAATCTGCACCCAGCCATGCAAGCAGGTCCTCCAATTTATGGGGAAAACTTGGGGGTTGGAAGCAGGATTAGCACTCCAACCACAGTAAAAAATAAAAAATAAAAACCTCACACTGTTCAGTGTTGTGCTGAGGTGTCATCCACTTCACTTGGGTCCCAATCCAGGTGGTTTGTCATGTGGTGGTGTGGCAATGCTCTATTAGCACATGCTCCCAACCGCTATCCACCAAGGGACAGCGCACATACTTTAGCAAGTGCCACTATATTTATATAGCAATGTAATTGATGCGACTGCTGGGTTATGTGATGCTACTCAAAATGTTGCATGAATACAACAAACATAATGTTAATACAATTGAACGTTGCCAAAATCAGTTATATTAGGAAATGTATCATAAAAAGGTATTACTGACCTCATAAAACAAGGATAGAGAAAAAAATATGCATATAAAATGCTGTAAAATTTGTGCAAATATGTTTTGTGCATTAGTTCTGGGTATAAGAATATAAAAAAATTGACAAACAAGAGGAGACCACTCAGTCCATCGCGCTGGTTTGTTTAACAGTATCTCCCCCAAATAATTCTTAAAGGTTTTCAAGGCTCCTTTTTTCACTATACGTCTCAGTTGTTGGCTCCAAATTCCCACAACTTCTTGTATAAAGAAGTACTTCCTGGAATCGGTCTTCAGTACATTTGCAGAAATTAAGGGGAAATGCATTGAAGTATGCGATTTACCCTTGCGTTGAAAGATTTCTGCAAGGAGAAAACATTCAAACCAGTCAACCAACTTGGAATGTTCTGGATTTTATTTTTTGGTTTACAATATTGGGGTACCTTGGCCAACACTGTTGTATTATGTTTCCAGAGATGTGGCTATAAATCTGGGCCTGGTCACTATCTTTGTGGAGTTAACACACTTCTGTAGGCATTTTTGTTTCTTATTATTTCAAAGGTGTGTATCATAGGTTAATTGGTGGCCTTAAATTGTCTCTTAGCATGATTGAGTTTCTCCTGCCTTGGACTGGCATCTCAACCACAGCTGGCTCCTGCTTCACTCCCTGTTGCTTCCAGGATAAGCTCCAGTTTCTCACCACACTAAAGAGAGAGATTTTTTTGAGTTTTTATTTTTATCCTGTACAGCCTGCCACATCTGTGTCATTACAATATCACCAAAGCATTTATGTAGGAGGCATTTCTTTAAAACAAGTTGCAATTAATTATGTAAAGTACTTTTACGCTCAGGTGCAGTATACACGAAGATTTATATTATTAATTGGATCATTTATTAGCTGCTGTCTCATACATAATTGTGCTAACATAAAGATAAACAAATGAAATATGTGAATCCTGCATTTTCTAATTTCAGTATGGAGGACTCTTCAGTGATTAAGAACTGAGTTAAAACGAAAAGCAGCAGGTAGGCTAGGCACTTCATCAAGAGATAAAAAAGAAGTGCTGCAGTGAATCCGGAAAGCCTGTAATTTTCCATCTATCACTTAATCTAATTTCTAACTTTCTTAATCTACTTCAAAGTCATAAAAAATCCGGACAAAACTTTCCGTTAGTGGAACAAGGGAGCCTCTATCTGTAGATCAGATAGACAGGCAAGCTTGTAGCAAATTCAGTTCATTTTTAGACTTGTATTCTGCCCTTGCATCCATTTACTGAATCTACGTAATCATAATTCAGAATTTCAAAGAGCTGGTGCCTACCTGAGCAACAAGGCAGCAAGTAACCATAGATGAACTGCCAGTCCATTTCAGGGCACACTCTTGCAGAAACCTATATTCATTCTTATGGATCCAGTTTGGAGTGGCTAATTAGTCAAACTTTCTCATTTTTGGAAAGTAGAAGGAAAATCGGAGTACTTATTTAAAAAAAACAAAAAAAAAAACGTGCAGAAACAGGAATAATGTTTAAAAGTCCTGGCTCTGGAGCTGTGAGGTATCACTGCTGACCAGTGCATCACAGTGTTTGTATTATATTATATTATATTGCTCTATCTGTACTAACCATCTAAGACAGATTGAACTCTTAAGTGATCACTGTAGACCTCAACGTTAACATTTGCAGTGCACCATGCAATGCATATGTCTCTGCAATATGCCATTTGGTATAATATTTGTAAAAGCTGTGTTAAAAATTTGTGATGCACTGTCTATTTGAATGACGAATCCAATCGGGTTAGATCAGGTCAGGTCAGGTTGGGGAGCATGCACTGGTACAGCATGTTGCCACATCCACCACATGACAAAACCGCTCGGGATCCCAGTTGGCAACTCCCCCAGGCAGACACACGGTCCTGTCCCACCCCTCCGGAAATGATCGTCTATCTGCCGCAGCCAGGTTTTACGTGGGTGTCCCCTTGGCCTGGTCCAGCTGCTCTGGTCTTCAACAATGAGAATCCTGGGAGCCAGATCACCCTCGGGGAATCGCACCACATGGCCATAGTGACGTAACTGACGCTCCCTCACAATGCAGGTAATGTGCCACATTCGGGACTCTGTGAACAATCACTCATTCAACACAACGTCAAACTACCGGTACCCACAAATTCTCTGAAGGGGCACAGTACCGAAGGAGTCCAGTCTTCATCTCATGTCACTGGCTAGCATCCTTGTCTCCGAAACAATGTAGCAAAATAGGAAGCACCAGAACTCTAAAGACTTGAACCTTCATCCTTTTGCAAAGGGCCACCACACACCCCTTTCCAGTGACCTCATGAGGCCCCATGGTCTCCCAATCCGTCTACTGACTTCATAGGAACAGTCACCAGTGACCTGAATGGCACTGCTGAGGAAATTAACCCTATTGACGAGGGTTATACACCTCTGATAGCTGTGCCCATACTTACTAAATGCAATATGTTTTATTATTAAAAATGTTTATGATGGACTGCACCTTTTGGAATGACAGAGACACACAGACACTTATATTAAGTTGGATGATGTTCTTAAAACTTCTTAACCCAGCTGAGGGTAGTAGAGCCTATCCTGAAGCAGTGGGTGCAGGTAAGAGGCAGTACACACACACACACACGGGTTCATTTGGTATTGCCAATTAACCTACTTATTTTTTTTTGAGATGCACATTGAAAATGGAGGGAAGACATGGGTCAAATATGGGAACACCGCACAGACAACATCTTGGCAATGGTTTTAATCCATAGGCAGCACTTTTACCCACTGCACCACAGTGCCATCCTACTGTACATTACATTGACATGAAATAATATCATTCAATTTACTTAATCCAACTGAGGTTTACTTTACAGGTGCCTAAAGTAAACCACAAGCAATGACTGGGTACAGGAATCGAATCAAGAAACCTCCTCTAAATGCTGCATCACCATGCTGTCCCCATTCTGTTATAGAGTGTATAAATCTGGTTTTTTTTTTATAACTTTCATACATGCAAGGTAATCGACGCACTCAAGGTCATACAGTTGGTCAGAGATGAAACTGGCAAACCCGAGATGCCACAAGGCGATGCTGTCATCTTGACATCTAGCCTCTAGATATGGTATTTTTCTGTAAGGACTGTTATCCTTTGGTGCTTTATAGTTCTAGAGCTCTACCTCATATGTTTACATCTACCTTTTACAGTGGAGCACAGGAAGCTTAAATGATTCATTGTATCAACAACCTTTGACTTAAGGTTTAGATATCATTGTTTAACAGGGAAGAGAAGGTGAGTCATACCAAAAATGTAAATAAATAAATAAAAATTGGAAATCCAGATCACATATGTGGCTCAGATGTAGCAGCACATGTGCACTGTGCTTCTGCTGCTTATTTCACTTTTTGTCCAGTGCCTTTTTCCACATTTTTAAAATGCTGTTCATTTTTTTGTTCAGGCCTGTACAGGGCATTTTCTTGTTTTTTTTTTTTTTTGTTTTTAATACCAGAGCAAAAGCTGTGCACTTAAAACAGACCTATAATTCATTATTAATATGAAACGCACATGAATAAATCTGTCATAAGATTTATCCAGTGGTTTCATTCTGCTCTTCCATGATGCTAACACTCGGCTCTTACTGAACAGGACCCGAGTCTTGTTTCTATGTTATCACCAAGCTTTGAAATTTCCACATCTTTTCTGTCATGTTGCTGATTCCATCTAATCCATCAAAATCATTGGAATCCAAAAAAAAAAAACCCATGTGCTTTGTGTTACCGTGTAGCGCCTGTGACGACATTTCCCTGTCAGCACTTTGTGATTTGCTCACCGGGAGATATGTGAATGTGCTGCTGACGGGCAGCTGTTAACCTTTCTGAGGAGACTTGGGGAGGCACCTGTTGTTTAATTTGAAATGGATTTTCATCTAGAACTCTGGTTTTGCTGCTCATTGGGGTGATTAAAAATGCTCTCATCCTTTTTGAGATTTAAATTGATGTGAAATGGAAATCCGGTCACTGAGACACTGCTCTGTGTGCAGCTCTCGCTCCTCTGAACAGTAGAATTAGCTCAGACTGCGTGCTTGCTGATGACCTTGCAATAGTGTCCTGTAATTGGGAAGCACACAAGTTGGGGGAATGAGAATAATGATTAAAGCCACCTCTCTCTGTGGTTCTGGTGGAAGCTAATTATTTTCTTGTTATAAACTCATGGGAAAAGCAAATGATGCTTGGAAAGTTCGAGGGGAAAATGCAGAAATTTTTCTTATTTGCTTATATTGTGTCCTCTCGGCTTAGCAGTTGAGAAAGATGGGCTTGAAACCTCAGGACCTCGGGTTCAAATTTCATTCTGGGCTCATTATTAAATTTGAATTTGTATGTTGTATTATTGCGAGTACTTTCTGAAAGGTGCCGTATGAAATTAGCATTGGGTGTATAAAATTTTCTGGTGTCTTCCTGCAATTTGGTATTCAGCACTGTTCAGTCTTCTTTGCCAGGTTTTCAGCTTGGCTTTTCTTACACTTGGGCAACTCATATGCAATGTAAGATAATGTTTGCATGTGTGATTAAATCTGAAACAATGTTACAGCTCCCAAAGCAAAGGATCCATGACAACCTGGTACTCCATATAGAGTTGACTTAAGCCAACTAATAATGATTTGGTAAGAGCACACATGGCCGACACGTACTGTGAACAGCCCGGTGAGTCATGCAATCAGGAATTTTCACTCATGGCTATGGCTAAATCATCAGTAGCTGGCTGTGGCAACTGCACCAGGAGATGCACCAGCCTCACAGTAATAGTAGATGTAGCCTACTAATGTCATCATCTTAAGGGCACTTGTCTGTAATTTAACAAAAACATCAGAAGAGGCTGGGCTAGTAATCTTTAGTGAAGGACAATGTGAAGTGTGCAGTAGGACTGTTTAATGGTGTAGTATATGCCAGATCAAAGCTGTAATTGTAGGCAAAAAAGGGTGGCACAGAGAAGTGACCATATTTTCAGCGATAAAAGAATGACATCTCATAAAGTGGAAGAAGAGCATGCTAAGTCATGATCTTGTGCACAACACTCTAGTAGAAACTGTTCCAGGAGATCAAACGTGTCCACGGAGGCAGATGCACGCACAACACAGCACAGTCCAACATAGCCCCTTAGCTCTGGCTTTTTGAAAAGTAGCACTGTGCTGCGTTGTGAAGCATGGCTGACAGTACAAATATTTGATTAGTGTGCAGATCGGTACCAACTGACTGAAACAAGTAAATATGGAATACAGTGCTGTTTATTTGGAAGCTTGTTAGCCACAGAAAACTTGTAAAAATGGGTATGTGGTCCTGGCCTTTTCCAAAATGTTTCCATAAAGAATCTAGAACACAGAAACTCGTGAGCACTTGGGGAGAAGACATTTTGGCTTATTTAAAAGCATAAGTTATACAATGCTAGAGCAACACCATCATCTGAGCCCCCCTCCCCCTTTTTTTTAATTTAACCTCTTGCCCTCTGCTGCTATGTGGTTAGTATTGCTTAGTAAAAGATACAGATGAGAGGGACCGGGGCAAATACTGTAATAAGGAAAAGGAAGGACTTGTGTCAGTTCATGTCATGGAGGCACAGATGGGGTGGAATGTCACTTTGGGACAAAATGTAGTTTAATAGAAGTTCTTTTGTCCAATAGGTGTTAGAAAAGAGGCTTGTTGTTTCTTGTACAGTTGTGCTTGAAAGTTTGTGAACCCTTTAGAATTTTATATATTTCTGCATAACTATGACCTAAAACATCATCAGATTTTCACTCAAGTCCTAAAAGTAGATAAAGAGAAACCAGTTAAACAAAAATATCATACTTGGTCATTTATTTATTAAGGAAAATGATCGAATATTACATATTTGTGACTGGCAAAAGTATGTGACCTTTGCTTTCAGTATCTGGTGTGACCCCCCTTTGCAGCAATAACTGCAACTAAACGTTTCCGGTAACTTTTGATCATTCCTGCACACCGGCTTGGAGGAATTTTAGTCCATTCCTCCGTACAGAACAGCTTCAACTCTGGGATGTTGGTGGGTTTCCTCACATTAACAGCTCGCTTCAGGTCCTTTCACAACATTTCAATTGGATTAAGGTCAGGACTTTGACTTGGCCATTCCAAAACATTAACTTTATTCTTCTTTAACTATTGTTTGGTAGAACGACTTGTGTGCTTAGGGTCGTTGTCTTGCTGCATGACCCACCTTCTCTGGAGATTCAGTTCATGGACAGATGTCCTGACATTTTCCTTTAGAATTCTCTGATATAATTCAGAATTCATTGTTCCATCAATGAAGGCAAGCCGTCCTGGCCCAGATGCAGCAAAACAGGCCCAGACCATGATACTACCACCACCGTGTTTCACAGATGGGATAAGGTTCTTATGCTGGAATGCAGTGTTTTCCTTTCTATAAACATAACGCTTTTCATTTAAACCAAAACGTTCTATTTTGGTCTCATCCATCCACAAAACATTCTTCCAATAGCCTTCTGGTTTGTCCACGTGATCTTTAGCAAACTGCAGATGAGCAGCAATGTTTTTTTTGGATAGCAGTGGCTTTCTCCTTGCAACCTTGCCATGTACACCATTGTTGTTCAGTGTTCTCCTGATGGTGGACTCATGAACATGAACATTAGCCAATGTGAGAGAGGCCTTCAGTTGCTTAGAAGTTACCCTGGGGTCCTTTGTGACCTCGCTGATTATTACATGCCTTGCTCTTGGAGTGATCTTTGTTGGTCGACCACTCCTGGGGAGGGTAACAATGGTCTTGAATTTCCTCCATTTGTACACAATCTGTCTGACTGTGGATTGGTGGAGTCCAAACTCTTTAGAGATGGTTTTGTAACCTTTTCCAGCCTGATGAGCATCAACAACTCTTTTTCTGAGGTCCTCAAAAATCTCCTTTGTTCATGCCATGATACACTTCCACAAACATGTGTTGTAAAGAGCAGACTTTGATAGATCCCTGTTCTTTAAATAACACAGGGTGCCCACTCACACCTGATTGTCATCCCATTGATTGAAAACATCTGTCTCTAAATTCACCTTCAAACTAACTGCTAATCCTAGAGGTTCACATACTTTTTGCACTCACAAATATGTAATATTCGATCATTTTCCTCAATAAATAAACGACCAAGTATAATATTTTTGATAATTTGTTTAACTAGTTTCTCTTTATCTACTTTTAGTACTTGAGTGAAAATCTGATGATGTTTTAGGTCATATTTATGCAGAAATATAGAAAATTCTAAAGGGTTCACAAACTTTCAAGCACCACTGTATAGCCCCTGCTATCTATTGTGGTCTACAGGCTTCCACAGTTTTAAAAGAGAGGAGGAAACACATTAATGGACTGTGTGCTGACATCAGCTTGTTGCTGAGTGTGTGTTTCTCCTTAAAAAACGGTGTTTCTATCATTTTGGATTAATCTTTTAATGTTTTATTTCTAAAACTGTGTTGTGATTCTATTTTTTTTCTATGACATTTTAGCTGCTTTTATACCTTTACTGGAGCAAAGCTCTTGTGTGAGTAGTTAGCGTTTGGTTGCTATGCTTTCTGAGTACTATCTAACTACAGTGCGGGGGGGGGGGGGGGGGGGTGGGGTGAAAAGTGTGTGGATTTAATTCTTAATAGGAATATTTCCTCCACCGTGTAAAAGATAACAGATGATTATAGAAGTTCATTTGATAGAAATAAGCCTTTAGCCAGCTATTATCAGATGAAGCTGGGAGACTGGAGGCATATGAATGTTTTGCCAGTGTTGGTTAGAAAAGATATCTCAAAAATGCCTAAAAATGGTTGGAGTTCTGGGAATGGCAAGCGCTGCTTAATAGCCATTGGTAAGGCTAGTTGTTGCTAAAAACAAAAAAAGTGCAAAATAGACTTTTTATTTGAAGCACCAAGAAGTGTCTACAGTTAATGCTGGCCAACAACAGGTGACCACTTCCTGCTTTTATTGGGCTTTTAAAAATGTTCATCTAGAAAGTTGAGTCTTTTGCATTGTGGTGGATTAAAAAGGATCAAGGGGTAAGTAACTGTGCAGCCTGTAGATCTGTCATCTAAAATCATTTCCCTTTAAAGAGTCAATTGACCCATACATCCAAAGCATTTACATAGTGAGGTTCTACTTAGGTTAGCGTGGAAGCTTAAAACGGTCTCCGAGAGATAAGTAGTGCAGCCAGTACTAGGATGTGAGAGGCACTGTTAGTTGGTGGTAATTTAGTTGTTCTTCAGTGGGGATGATGTCCTTCCTACTGCCTGTTCTATCACTAGGTCTGTTTATTTAATACCTTTTATCGTATATATTCACTCATCCCAACCTCTTATTGTATTTTAATATTAACTAAAATTTTATCTTTGATTCATTTGTCCAATCTTCAGGAGTAGTCATCAGTAAGAGGCACTCTTATACACACACGCACACCCATATATATAATATATATATAGCACAACACATCTCAACTGTAACCAAGATGGCTCACCAAAGCCTTTACTTCCTTAGACATTTGAGACAAATCTGGATGTCTCCATCTATGTTTACAGAGCATTGTTAGTCCATAGTAAGTGTCTGTATAACTTCCTATCAAAGCCTGTGGTCGAAATTTAACCTCTTATTAAAGAAAGAATAATCCTCTAACAGGACAAATTGGTAATCAGGAAGGAGAAAAGTTGTTCATTGTATCTTTTAATTACTCCTTGGCAAAATGCCTTGGAGGGAGCATTCTTCAGAAGCAGTCTGTTACAGCATGGTCAGAATGATCAGAATGGTCCGAGAAACAAAGGATAGAGGTAAATTTTATAAATTGTTGAATTTACTTGCAGTGTCAATCAATGCATACATTTTACTCTAGTTGGTTTGTTGGTTTACACCCAAATGATTTTATATAAAATAAAAGTCTATTATATTCTGGTTGTTATACCTTTTGAGATGAGCCACCACCCTTGAAATTTCCGTGCATATAACAACTGTCCATTCTAGTTTATACTGTAGGACATCTGCTGATTTCTTAGTCATCCTTCAGTACATTTCTTCTGGAACATTCTTTATTTATGTGACCCTCTCAGTATTTTTCCTAAACCACTTCTCATATTTCAGTGTACATTTTGTTGTTCACTTAACCTTTATCTTATTTCCAACATTTATTAATCCTTTATGCAATTTCTTAAAGATGAATGCTATGTTACCCTAAAATTGTTCTTGCAGGCAGAATTTGAATATGTGAAAATTATCAAATCAATATTTTTAATTGTTTTGATGGTGTTTGCCATGGAAATTTTTACAAGACAATTTAGCAAGAAAAAGACAACATGAAAAACAATTACATACATGGTAATATCCATCCATTTAATTTATCTACTTAAGCCAATGAGGATGTGGCTCCCTGTGACTGTTTCTTGCTATTGTCAAACACAAGGTGGGAAATAAGCATGCGTGTGAATTCGCATCCACTTTAGGGCACTCTCAGTAAAGTCACAATGTAATAATTAATGGAAGGAATTTTAATAGTACATGAGGTAACATATGAATAGTAATTCATACATTTTCTTTGCAATGCTGAACTTCCTGAAGACAGATGATCATTAAAATATTTACATACTTGTACTGGAAAATTAACTACACACAGTTTTCAGTAATTTGGTTTTGAAATTAATTTATGAATTAAAAAAAATATATATATAATTCTTATTTACGTCAGTTTTTACAGTATAAAAAGGCAGGCCAATAAAATGATTTCTTCACATTTGATATGATTTTACATTCTTGTTAGAAATCTTCTTAGATCTTGTGGATCTAGAGATATACTGTAATAACCCTAATTTTTTCTTTACCTGTTAAATTTTATCTGAATGTTTAAGTGTTAGTTAAATAATTTAAAGTAAAGTTTTCAGTGGTCAAGATGTTACTATTTACCCGAAAGATGAGTCACATGTCTTCTCAGTGTATAATAAATCGTCAGACTTTAAATATCAAGTGGTCAGTCTTTACTTCTATACAGTGGATTCCGAACTTTTTCAGCCTCCTTCACTTTCTGCACAGTTTATTGAGTTGTAGATTTTATTTTAAATGGGTGAATTTACCATTTTTTCCCATCAATATGCACTCAGTAACCCAGAATGACAAAGCAAAAACGTGTTTTTTCAGAAATATTTGTAAAATTTATTAAAAGTCATAAACAAATCTTTCATTCATAAAAATATTCAGACCCTTAATTCAGTACTTTTGTAGAAGCCTCTATGGCCTCAATTCCTGGAATAGTGTCTGTAAGCTTTGCACATGTTGATTTGGGCCTCTTATCCCATTGTTCTGTCAGATGCTCTCAAGCTTCGTTATGTTAGATGGGAAGCTTCTGTAAACCGTCATCTTCAAATCACTTCATGGATGTTCTATGGGGTTTAATTCTGGGTTCTGGTTGAGCCATTCCAGCATTGTTTTGGCTGTGTGTCTCAGGTCATATTTGGTGGTAAATGATGAACCGTTACCACAGTCTGAGGTTGTATGCACTCTGAAGCAGGTTTTCTTCCTTTGCCTACTTTAATTCCATTTCAAACTTATTGAGGTCGGTCACTGTGCTTCCTGGAACATTGAAAGCTTTAGAAATGATTCTGTCCTCTTTCCCTGATCTGTGCCTCACCACAATTTGATCACAGAGGTCTACAGAGAGTTCTTTGGACATCCATTGCTTGTTTTTTGTCCTGACATGCAGCGTCAATTGTGGAACCTCATATACAAAGGAGTGTGCCTTTCTAAACAACGTCCAATCAGTTCAATTTGGCACAAGTGGACTCCAATCAAGTTCTAGACACAATTCAAGGAGAATTAAAGAAAACAGGGATGTACCTGACCACAATTTAGAGTGGCACAGTAAAGGGTTTAAGTAGTTTCAAATTACAATTTTAAATTTTACAAGAGGGCTCTGCCCCCTGCTCACTTTGCTTGCCAATCCCCGGGCCGCGGATCTGCCGCTCATGTATGGGGAAGCGGATGTACAATTTAAACAAATTGTTAATTTAATGGGAACTGTTACATATGCATAATAGAACTATTTTACATTACATTGAGTAATTAACCATAGAAAAATATTAGTAAAACGTAATAAATTTAAAGAAAGTTGTTTCACGTTGCGTTAGAGGTATTCGTTGTTATATAAGTTTTCATTCTGTTTGGATTTGAAATTAACTCACAAATACTTTTTAAACTTACACTTTTACTGTAAAACTTCAGTAAAAACAATTTTTTAATGAACTTTTCATCAATATCGCATTGAATTTTGATTCAGTGTTTGGAGTTACATTGTGACAACGCAATGTATAACTGCCCGTGAGTGAATATTGCTTCTTTCTCTCTAATAAATAATCCGACTTTTTCGAATGTTTGTCCCTGTGATTTAATTGTCATAGCAAAACCTATTCTAATGGAAAACTGTAAACGTTTTAATATGAATGGCATATCAAGCTCTCCTTTGGTGCCTGTTATCCGTGGAAGATGTACTACATTACCTTTCCTGTCACCTGTTAAAATTTCACATGTCAGAATTGTTCAACAGTTTAGTCTGTTGATACGCATTTAACCAATTTGCTGTGTAACCGATTGACAATTTTCACGTTAATTTGTTTGACTTCATCATTTCTCAGTGCTAGGGTTGCCCGTGTACTCATTTCTTCTGTTGATAACCCTTCGGGATGAAATTCTTCAATAAGATTTGGACATAATAAGTCTTCTTTTATTGGAAACTTAAAGTGAGGAAAACGTAAAAATGTATAAGAGCTGAGAGTGCAGGAACTGTGTCTGACAAAAGCATTCAGATGAATGAGAGGTGGGAGGAAAAATCTCTTGGCAATAGTCTCGTCTCAAGATTTTCTTTTATAATAGAGAGAAATGTTTGCAAATTTTTCTGAAAACCTGTTTTCATTTTGTCATTGTGGGTTATTGTAAAATAGCACATTTATTCATTTAAAATTAAATCTACAACACAAGGTGTGAGGAAAGAGAAGGGATCTGAATACTTTTTGAATCTGCTGTATTTGAGATTTTTAGGGACGTATGTCCTTGTATATACAAGAAGGCCCCTTTCATTGTACTTCAGACAGCATATACTTCAGCTGCTTACAAACTCTGTACTGAGTGAAAGCGACTAAGGACGCTTAGATTGGTAATAACATTCTCAAGGCTTTACTTTTCTAACCTGTAGTATATTTCTTTGATATAATTCCATTATATGAGCAGCAGCAGTATAGTAAAAGGCAAGCTGAAGCGTGATACAGTTACAGAGTTGGACCAGTTGAATTATAAATACAAAGTTGACTAAATGAATCTAGCCTTACCTAACACAATTTGATTTGCTGGCACAGATAAGTAGTGAAAACTGCTGTAAATCTATGAATCCATCTTACTTGCAGTTCTCCACATATGATCAAAACTTAAATGTATGTAAATAATGATAGTGTAGTCTTTCTAGACGCAGGAAGAGGAATGCTGCAGCATTTTAACTTTAGACCATAGCATCCTGAAATTTGTGATCTGGAATGATACAAGGACAATTTAAAAATGTACTCAAAGGCAACATAGAACTACAGCCAGTTAGTATTGATGAGGGATACAGAGTTCTCTATTTAGATCATTTTTTGAAAGAATATAAACTTATTAAAATCAGCTAATCACTATTCTTTACTAGCATCAAGACATGAAAGCAGGGTTCCTTCATGATATACAAAATGCATACTAGCCAAAAATATATTGGATAGTCTTACAAATAACAGATACATAAATAGATAGTTAATGAACCAGCTTAATCCATTTTTAGGGCTGCAGAAGTCTGAGTACATTCCACTATCTTTTTGGGTGTAAGGGTGAAATTTCCCCTCATATATGTAATGGGGGAAAAAACAAATATAAAAAAAAACACAGTGTTCACTGATACCAATGAATAGCATTTAGTGACCTTTGCAGAAGTCATCTTCAGACTTGGTATAAGCCTTTCATGCTGTTCAGGAAATAAGGCAGGGAGTTAGCAAATCTGCTACTCTCCAGGACCATTTCACCACTTTGAAGTGGTGGCTTAACTGAGACATGCTTCTCTTGATATTTTTATATTTAGTATAAGGCCTGTGAGTCCTCCATATGAACAGGTCATTTTACCACCATGTCAATATACCAGTGTTATGAAGACCTAAAGAAGCGTTTAAGTTCTTGTTACATAAAAGTAATAATAGATAAGCAATAGATGCGCTTTTGCCGTACCTGAAGTGTTACATTTTGTAGTTTGTTCTTAGAAAGCAAATCTGAACCAATATGAAAAGGTTACTTTTTTTTTTTTTTTTTTTTATTTTATTTATTCTGTACATTAAACGTCTTGTTCAACATTTTCTTAGTAGAGTTGTTCTTTTTAAAAATCTTGCTATATCTTTGTTAAACATTGGTTGTAAATCAGTTACATTGATGTGATTTGTATGTGTGTAAGTGTGAGAATAATTAACAGAGACAATATTTCTGTAAAACATGTCTGCTATTAATAACACATAATGATATATGTGTTTCTTTATGTCAGCAGTTCTCCCACTTAACATATCTTCCTGTGCCTCTATTCTGGATTATAGGCATTATTAAATGGTATAAGGATTAGGGTGGTGCAGGAGCTAAACTATTTATGTTAAAAGAAACCTTCCAAAATCTCTGAATTTACTTTAAATGCCAATGTACTGAATTTAAGAACTGGACTTATGTGGTCTTATCGCTTAGTTGTAAGTATAAACCTGACTACCATGTTTAGAATTAAATCTAGAGCATGCGTAATATAACAATTTGAATAACATTAAGTGAACAATTAGAATGGTTAATTATGCTTGAAATGAATGAATTCAGTAGCTTTTTTTTGTTGTTGTGGGTTAACAACTCACATAAAGAACAGAGGTTTTTTTCTCTCTTATACATTAAGGGGTAGGAATTTTCCCTTATGTACAGTTTGACCACAGTAAGCAGTAAATGACTACATGAAATTGTGTAGCTATGGCCTGGTTGTGATTTACCAGACAAAACACAAATCACAAAGTTGTAGAGGCATATTCTTCAAATGTGCAGTTTTGCAATAATAAATAAACCAATTACTAATTTTTTGCAATATTTATTTTTCTTTTGAGTTTAACAGCATCGTGTCTTCATTCAGTGCTGATGTGCTACCTGTGACTTTGTAACTCTAAAAAGGGAACAATGTGCATATAAATTAGATACTTCAGAGGTTTTTACAAGACAAAATTTATTAAGGCTCTGAAGTAAATATATAATCAGAAGTTAATAAGGACATGATTGTACACGGTACAGTAAATCTAATGGAACAACAAGGCTACAGTTTCTAATTAGTATTTATGAAACAAGCACAAACTAATGTAATTAAACATACAAGCAGACATTTAAATTCTAGGTGATGGATGTGTGTAACAGTCCAAGTTTCTCAATCCTTCATGCTATTTTATTATGTGGCATTTCTGAAAACACCAGAAGCTCTTCTGACCTGCTATTCCAATTTGTTCAGAGAAAATTAAACAAAGGCAAACCTTTCTGGACTCTCCAACAATGTAAAAATGTTTTCTCCACCAAACTAAAAATGTACTTCCTTTTAAAGTTATATGTATGCATAAAAACATAAGCAAATTTAAACAGTTTTCTAAAATATCAGTATGACTCAAAATAATTTTAGCAATCACCGTAATGAACATCTTTCTTTCCATGTTTACATGTTTTGGTTGAATAAGGTAATGCAAGTCCCACAGGTAAATGTTGAGGCATCGACCCAGTTGTCCCTGTTTTAATTCAGTCCAAGAAAATACAGGGTGGTCCAGATCTAATTATGCAGATCCAGATCGTCTGGATGACTTATTTATGTGGGGATGATTTCAGTCCAGCATGAAGACGATTCTTCATGTTTTCAGTTGGTACACTTCTCGATGGTCCGGGATTTTTTGGGTGATTTTCAATGTAATAAACTTAATAGGTTATAGCGTAATGAAAATTGCATAATTAGATCTGGACCACCCTATATAATGAAAAGGGCTGCCTTGCGCACCAGTACAAGTCACAGAAAAAAGCAAAATAGGAGAGTCGTCAAGCTAGAATATTGAAATTCTTTTCTTTCTCTCACAGGTAGTCAGGAGCTCCATCCTTCGGTGCAGTATATTCATAACTGATCACCTCCTTCTGACAGCTGCGCGTTTTGAAAGGCGGAGGGAGGAGTCAATTGCTCTCTCTGGGCGTCGTCTTAGTATTGTGGAGGAAAGAAAAAAGGATAGTGCAAGCTCCCTCTCTTAACTTGGGTGGAAGTAGCATGTGTGACAATGCACATCATCAGTTTAAAAAAAAAAAAAATAAAATATTGTAACATTGGTGTCTAGTAGCAGCATGAACTCTTTGTTCTTTACATGGCTGTTTTAGGTTACTTGCTATGCTTAAAAAGACTGCTGGTCTAGATGGAATTCGGTTTGCAACATTGTATGCTTTCCATTTTTATATGCGCCCATGCCACTGGTGATGGAATACCAGCTCATACTATGAATAGCTCATCCCTGGCTAATGCAACGTGTCCATCATAGTTATTTTTTCTATCCACCCTGGTCAACTTGTCATTGGACCATCATTTAGAGACTTAAAAAAGTATTCTTTATTTAAGAACTCAGTTTCTTTCAATTATGTTTCTGTCTTATTTAAGTGTATGTCATTTATTTTTGTGTACTATTTATGCATTATTTTTCTTTATCTGATTTTTTTTTTTTGTTCCTTTTGCATGTAACTACTTCTTTGACATTTTGTAAAGCACTTTGTGCACCATTGTTTATGTGAAAATGTGCTATAAAAATAAATGTTGTTTTTGTTACAAAACCCTCCCTTACAAAATTGCTGCCACCAGTGACCCCTTCAAATTTCTCGAAATGGCAGGCTGGTCTTTTTTTTTTTCTGTGGTTGTGCGGGCAGTGGCAAAAGCACAGAGATCTGTGCAGTCATGTGGTGCAGCAGGTGAGTTTAAAATGAGTAAGCAAACCTCCTTGTCTGGAGCTGCAGATTTACTGGTATCTTGGCTGTTTTCCTTTACTGACATTGCAAACACTATTCCAGGTCAAGATCTTGGCATTAGGACTCGCTTTCCATTGCTGTCCTATAATGTGACTGCGATTTGACTCGTTCTTTGTCTGTACAGTTTTACCACCCTCACTGCTTCACCAGTCTGCAACTCTTTTTCCCTCCAGCTCTATGAACATTAAGCTCCACTGGTGTTTGCGTAACCACTGGACCTTCGCAGATGGAGATGCAGTGGTAGAACTGCAGAGGTAACAGTCTTTTGGCAGTTTTACTCCATGTACTGATGCTACAAATGGTAATCCTGATCATGAATCTCAGTAAAGCACATGGGGAAACCCACTTGAAGTATACAAAAGTCACCTAAAGGTCTCTCTGACTGTAAGAATTTAGATTCCCTAGTCTGATGAAACCATAATTAGTGTAATCTGTGGAGGAAACCAGGTACTGCCCATTACTGGCACAATACCATTCTAACAATGAAGCATGATGGAGGCAACATCATGCTGTGGGGTTGTTGACTAGGCTGCATGACTAGGCAGAGTTGAGGGAAATCTGAATGAAGCAAAGTACAACGATATCCTTAATGAAAATTTGTTCAGAGCACTCTGGCCCTCAGACTGGACTGAAAGTTTACATTCCCTCAGGACAAAAACACTAAGCATAGACCAAAGACAACATAGAATTGACTTTAGGGCAATTCCTGGTAAATCCTAGAGTGGCTCAGCCAGATACAGGACTCGGTCCCAATCGAACATCTCAGGAGAGACCTCCACTCAACTTGAAAAGCCTGAGATGATCTGCAAAGAAGAATGGCAGAAAATCCCCAAAGCCAGGTATGCCAAGCTTGTTGCATCAAAAACCAAGCCAAGCTGTAATTGCTGCCCAAGATATTTCAATGAAGTACCAAGTAAGGAGGCTGAATACCCATGTCAATGTAATATTACAGTTTTTTTTTTATTTTTAATCAATATGCACAAATTTCTAAAATCCAGTTTTTGTGTTACTTGTGAAAACAGTGAAGGGGTCTGAAACCTTTCTGACTCCACTGTTTATATAAATAAATGAACAAATAAATATATACATTTAAATATAAACAAAATGTATATACTGTAACAAGGAGGCACGTGTAAAATCACTAAATTGATTTTATTTTTTCTGCAGCTGGAGGGCACGTCTTCCCCGTGTCCCCCAGCCACAACACAGTCCCAAGTGCACAAATAAAAGCACACTGTTCTTCTTCGTACCACTCCTCCCATGCAACCTTGTCCTCCTCCTCCCGACTCTGGCTTCTGAGTGGTGGTCGCTGGCTCATTTTATTAGGCACCCGGAAGTACTCCAGGTGCTTGATTGCCGGCACCCGGCTGCACTTCTGGGTGTGGCAAAACTACTCCCCAGAAGGGCCCAGCAGCTCCCACTGCAGCACCCCCTGGTGGCACCTACGGAACCCAACAGGGCTGCACCAAACACCACCTCCCATGAAGCCCTGCGGGAGTCAGAGGCACCTCTGCAATCCAGGGAGGCTGCCACCTCTCCCATGCTTGCTCCCCCGGAACATGTGTCACAATATATGTACATAAAATATACAGGTATGTACTTTATATACACGTATATTTTGATCTTGCCATTTTTCTTGCATGCAGCAGCTACTGAGTAGATTAGGTGAATAACAGTTGTGTGGACCTGGCTTAGATTTTACAGAGTAGATGAAAACGAGCAACCAGGGTCCGCTAAGGTCAGGCATCAGGAAGCTGCACAAGATGTCTTGTTGAGGAGTTCTCACCTTCGCTGCTGATGGATGTTTGACAGAGCACCAAAAGAACAATTCAATGAACATGCACAAGCCTGGCTTGAAAGTGCTGTTTGACACAGACATGTTGTGCCCCCTAGTACAGTAGTGATTCTTCTAGCTTGTAAATGTCAGAAGGGATATGTGAACTGGTATCTCCCAAGGCCTGTATCATTGAGAGAGAAGTCACGTTACTAGGGAGAAGAGGTTAAATAACATTCATATATATATATATATATATATATATATATATATATATATATATATATATATTGTGTGTGTGTGTGTGTTTCTCTAACTGTCTATACTGTTTACATACATATACAGACACATCTCTTGCCTTTAAACACTACTTTCAATAATGTTAGAAGAAAAGAAAACCGAAGTTAATACAATTACATTATTTTGGCATCACATTTTGTCATGTTCCACCAAAATTTTTAACACAACTTTGCTGTTCTTCAAAAAACAACCAGAAAATAGTTGTATTTTATTTTCAAACATTTGTAGCACAACAAGCCTGTCATTGAAAAATGTATTAATCAAAAATAAATTAAATTAAGTAATTTTTTAGGCTTCAGACCTTTCAAAACAGCTGCCTGTTATTTTATTAAAACAGAATTCAAACCAATTAGATGACAAAGTAATTGTTTGTTTACTAGCAGTGTTTATTTCTGTTTAACATGTCCAGTCGGTCAAATTTCTACAGTGGTTTTCTCACAGATAATCTTGTTATGTTATCACCTTACAGCATGGTGTGAGCAGAGCAGTGTTTATGTAAATTTCGAACACAACATTTGCTCAAGCATGGACAAGACAGTTATTTATAGTTTGAGGTTCTCTACTGGATTTCAAAAGGAAAGGAAAAAACCTTACAAAATATTATTTTTAAATTGTACTATGCATAGTCATGATGGTATAGTGTATTTTGCTACCACCTTCAATTTCAGTGTCCTCCTTTGTGGCTGTTGTCTGTGTGAATTTTGCTTGTCTGCATGGGTTTTTCCTTCAACAACCCAAAAATGCATGTTAGGTTAGGCAGTAGGCCTCAGAGTTTGCATGTGTTCAGTAGAGTGTCACCCTGTCCAAGATTGGTTCCTTCCTGCTTTGAACACAACACTAGGCTGTGTCTCACCCCTCAACGCTGAACTTGATTAAGTAGGTTTGAAGTTGGGTGTTTTTCAGAACTTGATGTGCAATGTAAAAGAGTTTTGGTGGGAATACTTTGAAATTAATCCCAATACTCTCTTCTATAAGCAATGCAATGGGCACCAACTCTGACAGAGACAACATCTGAGCATGTTGACAGAACGTAAGATAGAATATCATTTTCCAGAAGTTTAAATGTGCCTTTTCAATGACTATGTGGAATTTGGTCAGTGTTCAGTCGCATGTTTTGGATATGCACTTAGTATCATGGCACAGTTTAAAGTAAATATGAAGTCTTTCACGCTACTGTGTGGAAAATACCATTAAGAAGGAGAAAGCCAGTCATGCTCCTTCAAAGGAATTTTCTCAACCAAAATAAATAAAAAAAATACAATTCTTAAAATTACAATAAACATTGTCACAAGAAGAAAATCGTTATCTAATCTCATTAGATTAGGTTAGAATAGATTTGATTGAACACATTTTATGACTTCCAAGGGGTAACTTAGATGCATACAGCAGCAGAAACATAAAAATAAAGACTCACCTGGCAAATAATACAATCAATCAATGATTAAATAAATAAATAGAGAAGTGGAGGATTGAGTCTGTGGCTAAAAATGCTCTGGGATATTGCCACCTGGAGGGAATGGAGGATTTTCGTGATGACATGCAGTTTAGCCATCATCCCCTTTTCCATGGCAGCTACCAGTGTGTCCAGGGTTAATCCTGTGATGAAGGCTTTACTGATAAGTTTCTTCAGGCATTGTTGTGTCTTTTGATCTCAAGTTGTTTCCCCTAGAGACCACAGTATAAAACTATACACTGTCTACTACAGCCTGATAAAACATCTCCAGCAGCTTGCTGCACACCTTAAAAGACCCAAGTCTCTTCAGGAAGTACATCTTCTCTGGCACCTCTTGTACAGCGCCGCTGTGTTGTTAGATGAGTCCAATTTGCTGTTTATGTGACCCCCCGGTACTTGTAATTCTACACCACCTCCACGTCCTCCCCTGAATGGTGACTGGTCTCACTGGATAACTGGCACGCAGGAAGTCCACCACTAACTGTTATGTCTTGCTGATGCTGAGTTGCTGGTTGTTGGCCCTGCACCACAAGATCAGATCAAGTCTTCCATAATCCTCCAGTGCTCCGACTTGTTTAATGCAGCCTATAATGGAGGAGTAATGTGAGAATTTCTATAGATGGCAAGTACTGAAATAAATATAAATCTCTTTGTTTTCAAAGAGATTGAACAGTTGTCTTTTAGGTAAAGCAATAGTTCATGCACACCCTAGTACCAGCACAAAAATTCCATCACCTGAAGAACAGCCTATCCAACTACCCACCCTTCTTCAAACCTGCTTTAGTCAGCCTAGTATCTTGCACAAGCTCACTCCATATGCATATTTAATCTCTACATGTCACAATGCCTGTTCTCAACCAGTTCATCTTTCCCACCTATCTAAGGCAGACAACTGTACTTGCGCATAAATTCACATAAAGGGGTAGATACAAATGCAAGCAATAAAGTGAAAGAAATGGTGCATCTTGCTGATGGCTGTAAGGCTTATAATGAGATATACAAGCCTTTAATCTCATGCTAGTCACCCTTGAGGTCGTTTTTAAATCAGAGAAGACAACCACTTTAGCACCATTTGATGCTCAGAAGAGCTAATCAACATTTTTCGTTTCTGCACCACCAGCACTCAAGCATTGTTGATTAACTCTTTTAAATCTTTTCTAAAGTGTGGTTCAGCATAGTAGCCTGGAAGCACAATGTGAGTGTGCTAAATGTGCCTTGCTGTCAGCAGCCGTGGAGAATGTCCAGCTCAGGAGGATTGCAAACATTTCACTTTGTAGGACAGTGACAGTTAAGGGATCTCGGTGGTAATACGAAACCTGTTTTCATTATTCTGTTAGCCTAATTTCTTCTCGCTAATTACTTGCACGGCACTGTTGCATTGAGTTAGAAGACAGTTGCTTTATTACAGGAGAGAAGCAATGCACAGAGGTGTCTCCCAGGCACAGTACACAGCTGTTTTTTGTGGCTGATAGTAAAGTAAGGAACTTAGGTAAGCAGTTCACATTCACTGTGTTTTCTTCGCAATGGCCACTTGCACAGATAATTGGAATTAAGATGTGGCCTGATATGTCGTTTAAAGACATATGATTAAGTGTACATGTTGAAATTCACAATCCTTTGTCATTCACTTGAAATTCAGAGTTGGTTTTGCTCAACATTGTTCTCAACCTAAACCTTAATGTAAAGAACATGCAATTTGCACACATTTTTTGCACTTTTGGGACTGATAACAGAAGACTAGCATTTTTAAATGTTAGAAAGCCATTGATTTAAGTATATCAGTATTTAATAATGACATTTTGTACTTTCTCTTTAAAGTTCCTTGTGACTCTGAGTTGAAACTCTTTAAGACTTTAAGATTTGCAGGATGAAAAGTGATCAAAAAAACTAAAATTACATGGCTGATGGTGTTATCACTATATTACACAAAGAAGTGGATTTATTCAATGCCAAACAATTTCATGGTTTCAAAATATTCTTGAAATCACCATTATATTAGCCCTTTATAGCCTTGGAATGGGAAGTCAGAAAGGAAGGGAGACAATTGCATCACAGCATCTGGCTGTCTACCCGGACTACGCGGCCTGATCAGCGACAGTCTGACACTTTGACATTGCACTTTCTCAAGTAGTGTGGCACTCCGATGTTACATCTGCTCAGATGTCCTCTGACCTTGCTTAGCTTACTTTATTTTACATTGCATTACTTACATCGCACAATTATTAGCCTTAAGAAAGATTAAAAAAAAAACAAAGAATTTCTACTTCTCATGAAACATGAATAAATAAAGGTAAAACACAAAACAAATAAAACTTCAAAATATTATTTGTGTGCATGTATTTGAAAACTGCACAAAATTGCCTAAAATATTGATATGAAAATATACAATTTTTGTAATGTATCACTTTTTCCTAAAAAAAAAAACAAAACCAAAAAAAAACTTGCCAGTTACATGCTTATAAAGAATTTTAGTTAAAAAATTATATATTTTAAATATGTGGTGAAAATCGAGCCATCATGTAAATGTCCACATCGAGAACAAATAACAAATGAGTTTTTGTTATAATGTATAAATTAAGACAACATTTTTTGACTTGATTTTATTTGAATTTTCATCTAAAATGCAAACATTTTGTGAGAACGTATAGAATTACTATAGGAGCTATATAGTTAAGGATGGATGGATAGATACTGTATACACTCGTGGATAAGTTCTCCCGCAGATAAATTGGTACTTGATTTTACCATATAATTTCCAGTATTTTATAATGTTGGTTGTACAAGTCGAATGCGGAAAACTCATGCTCATATTTTTTTTTTTTTTCTATGTGTTATGCCTACTTGACCACACAGTAATACCCAAACTATTCCGAAGCAATGTTTGCACTGTGTTGTATTTTTTTGTATCTCATACCCTCATACACCTTTATCATAAGAGTATCCCTTATCTACAATGGAGAGTTCGATCATAAGAAAATATGAAGCTGGTTTTAAATTAAAAGTTGTTGACGTGGCGAAAGAAATTGGTAACTGTGCTGTTGCAACAAAATTCGATATGTCTGAGAAACTGGTTCAAGATTGGAGGAAGCAAGAAGATGTAAAAAAAAAAAAAATTGATGTTGTGTTTTTGAATGGGTGTATAAGTCGGGGTCTGATTTTATGATTGATTTTTTGGCTTTCAAGACCCGACTTATACGGGAGTATATACGGTTAATAGATAGAATGAACTTTGTTTCTTCCCTGGGGAAATTTGGCTTTTTATATTAGGTCTTTAAATAACTAAATACATGAATAGATACAGTAAATTATGTATGTGTATATATATATACATATATATATATATATATACTAATAAAAAGCAAAGCCCTCACTGACTCACTCACTCACTGACTCATCACTAATTCTCCAACTTCCCGTGTAGGTAGAAGGCTGAAATTTGGCAGGCTCATTCCTTACAGCTTACTTACAAAAGTTAGGCAGGTTTCATTTCGAAATTCTATGCGTAACGGTCATAACTGGAACCTACTTATGTACATATATACCGGCCATAGCCTGAAGCTCGGTCGCCGTGTGGAGCGGAGTTGAACTGTGGAGCAGTGGAAACATGTTCTCTGGAATGACGAATCATGCTTTTCTGTTTGGTGGTCAGAAGGGAGAGTCTGGATTTAGCGGATGCTGGGAAAACTTTACCTGCCTGACTGCATTTTGCCAGCGGTGAAGTTTGGTGCAAGAGGGATAATGGTGTGGGACTGTGTTTCAGGGTTTGGGCTAGTCCCCTTACTTCCAGTGAATGCATTAACATACCAAGACATTTTGGACAATACTATGCTTACAACTTTGTGGAAACAGTTTGGGGAAGGCCTTTTTCTATTCCAACATGACTGTGCCCCAATGCACAAAGCAAGGTCCATAAAGACATGGTTGGATGAGGTCTGTGTGGAAGGACTTCACCAGCCCACACAGAACCCTGGCCTCAACTCTATCGAACACTTTTGGGATGAACAGGAATGGAGATTGCGGGCCAGGCCTTCTCATCCAACATCAGTGCCTGACATCTTAAATGCTCAAAAGGCCAAAAAAAGATTCAGAAATTAAAAATACAATTAAAAGTAATGCTTAACAAAGTAGCATATTCATCTTATATTTTTACAAATGGTAGCATACAGGTGCATGGAGCAAAACTGTAAAGTACATTCAACAAGTAGTGTATTTGCTACTACAAAGTGATCACTTATTAGGTTTCTTTATATTTGTTGCAAGCCTGACTAAAGAAAGGTTCAAAACCTTTTACATTGCCCATGGAGTCAGTCATTCCTTATTTACACCACTAATGGCACACTAACTGTGAGAAGCACAGATGTTTAAGAGGTGTTCAAAGTAGAGCCACTAGTCATCTGCATCAAAAGGAGCCATTTTAGGTGGTTCGAGCATCTGGATGCAGCCCTGGAAAGGTGTTTCAGGCATAGTCAAACAGGAGGAGATACTGGCTGGCCTAGAAACACCTCTGTATCCCCTTGGAGGAGTTGTCAGGGAAAAGGGACGTCTGGGCATCTTAACTTAGATTGTTGCCCCTGCTACCTGGACCTGGATAAGTGGCAGAAAATGGATGGATGAATGGATATTTAACTAGTCATTAAAAGTGACACCATTTAAATCCCATCACTTGTGGTGTCACCTTCAGAAATTACTGTGGCCATACTCCCAGAAGTTGCTCTGGCACCTTTGGGGACTTCTACATCTGACTGCATTATTTCACCCTTAACAACAGACATCTTTGTCCTATTCATTCCTTTTATGAGTGACATTTAGCCCCTTTATGAGTTGCCTGTCTTCCTGACAGAGCAAATATTTCAGGTTTATTGGCCCCTAACGGAGCTCATAGCAGTTTTTGTTGCTCCTCTTAATACACTATGCACATATTTGTACCACTTCTTGAAATGCACATATCTAGGACTGTGTTTGTATATAAAGACACTATACCAGAATATGATTTTGATTTAATTCATTGGAGTAGACATGAAGCACTTTCAGCCCAAATATTTTCAGGAATTAAAATGTTGTTGCTGACCTTTCAGGTGTGAAGTTAAAGCAGTCCGGTTTGCTTTGGTGGTGTGGCAAGCAAATGAAATGCAGCAATAAGATGAAACCATAGCACCTTTCTAACTATCCATCCAAAGCCCAAGCCCTTTATTCCAAGTCATATCTCTAAGGATGAAGCCTATTGCAGAATCACTGGGGGTGCCAGCCATATTATCTGTTATGTCATAAAATCGGCAAAACTATTTTAGAATTCTATAAAAAGCGAAGTGGAAAGTCAACAGAAATTAAATGCTGCAGTCTTCCAGAGCAGCCTTAATGTTCAGTTTAAAATCATTTTAAAAAGATGGCATCAGTAGACATACTAAGATGATTAACAAAACCAGGCTGGTTAATCCTCCTATTTTTATACCTGCTTAGTTCAGCATTGAACGCAAGACTGGATCAAACCCAGCACAGTCCTCGACTGTCAAATCCTGTGCCTTGTCTTTCCCTTGATTTCTCCCTCCAAATGCAGCAACTGGCTGTGCAAAGCCTCAGTGCTTCTCCTTTCTTTTCAGATGGCTGCCTGTTGTATGTTCTGTAACTACACCTTGAAAGCGGCTGGCAGTTAATGGTTTGTGTGTTGTAAGGATCAGACGAAATGGCCAATTGCTTGGAAATAGCGAACACTCTGCAAATGAGGCACAGGCTTTCGACATCATTTCCGCACGCTTTCCAAAAGCCTGCCTTGCATGAATTCGTTTTGACTTGCTTAGGTGGGCTCAGGTGTCAGGCGGCAGTTAGATATGGACTGCTGACCCAAAATACAGCTCTCTTATTTAATACTTCCATCTGTATTCACCTCTGTCATTTACTTGGCTCTGACTGGATACATTTGTTTATGTTAAGCTGTTGATTTCACGTGTTTCATGAAAAAAATAAGTAACATAAATATTTTCCCCGAAAATTTTTAAAAAGAATCAGAAAAAGCAAGTCAGCACTTGAATAATAAAACCTATAACTCATTTGGCTTTAATCCAGGAGCTACTGCTTTCACAAAACAGACTCATAACCGCCTCCGTTTGCTTTATTGCTCGAGCAGCAACAGATAATGTGTCATTAGGGAACCTTCCTGATAACTATCTAATGAATGGAAAGAGCGATGCTTGCTGCGATCACTCTGCTGCAAGGGGAGACTGGCAGGTAGCATGGGCTCAGGGGATTCTGTTTGTTGCTATAGCAACCTTAATGCCCTTATATACTGTAATTTGATCAGTGTATGATTTTAGTTAAGTATAATACTTGAAAAACATCAAAATAAAGGGCATCAACTAGAGCTAGTTCTTTGACCAACTCGTATGAGTCTGGTCTTAAATGTGTCTTCAATCCATCAGTCCATTATCTGTACCCACTTTTCTTAGGTCAGTGTCATGGACTGAATACATACAGTATGTATATTTCAAAAAATCTTCTATGCTATTCCAAGACCATTTCAATCTTCCATAATGAAGAAGAAAATATTGAAATCAAAGCTCATCGTTTTGTTGTTTCTTCACATTTTCTCAATTAAAGGCCGTCTTTATCGTTTTTTGATGCAATGCCAAAACAATAAGTTAGTGCTTATGTTACTCTCAAGGTGTATAACCTGTCATTATATGATACTTTCTGAATCCACTGCATCATTTATGTATGTAGCAATACATTTTAAATGCCCTGTCAGAGCCAGGAAGTGTCATGAAGCCCACAATAAATGTTGGATTGCCAGACGATCGGCCCCATGTAATGTTAACCAGAAAAAAAGTATTATTTGAGGCAAAAAAACAGAAGAGTTGGCCAATCCGGCCTCTAAATTGCTTAAACAAAATTTCAGCTTGGTATATATTTTGCTTTAGGCAGCTCGGGAGCTCCTTCTGTGTCCAGGTCTTGGGTCAGAGAGAGATGTGACACTCTGGGCATACCTTCTTTTATTTGATCCCAACTGGAAAATGCGGGCAGGACCAACACCGGGCACCACAGGCAGCATCAGTTGCCATCCCCAAGGCTCTTCTCGGTACTATGGATGGAAGAAAAAGGACCGTTAGTGACAGCGCCTTCTCTTAGTCTTGGGTGGTATCACTTACCTTATTTAAACCCTGAAGGTCATTTTCAGGTGCACATGCGTGACACCACATAGACTTAAAAATTAAATGGTTAGAGTTCAGGTAAATGATTTTGTAGGTTAAATTAAATATTTCAAACCTAGTTTGGAGCACAGGTAAGCATTGCCGTCTTATTATTGTAGGGACATAATTTCAGCTCTGTCTGTTTGTGGTATGCCCGACTGGATTTTCTCAGAGTGCCTCCTTCATCCCAAAGGCAAGTTTGTTAGATTACTTGATTTATCAATTGGCTCTGTGTGTAATGTAGTGGACTTACATTCTATTTAGAGTTTCTTCCTTAGCTCTAGTGCCTTTTTGAGTCAAAGAGAAAAATGGCTCCAGGAAATGGATAGATTGATAGATGGATTTCACATAACTCTAACTTCATAATGGAGTGCTTTCATTTGGTTTACTTAATTTCCCCTGCCCAACCTATTTTAAAAATATACAATGAACAGTAAAAACCAAGTATTACTTTATGTTCAAACTGAACTATACAGTAAAATGATGTAGTCATAAAATACAAAATTATTGCATACCTCCATAAATTCAATGACTTTCTCAACTCACTTTCTTCTACACACTGTCATCGGAAGTCAAAGTCTTTCCTGATAGCGCTGGGCACAATGCACTGGTTAGTCCAGGACATAACGCCAGTCCATCACAGGCACACTAATTCTGACAGAGGTCACACACAGGTCCTTGGAGTGGTGAGACAGTATTACTAGTCAATGCGACCTTACCATACAAAATTGAATGTTTCCCCTTTTTTTTAGATTTTGGAGCTATCAAATTTCTTGCCCCAGCTTTGTCATTAATAATCATTATGTAATATTATTTGGTTTATGATTCTTAAGCTCGTCAGACATCAGAATTCTTAAGCCACTGATGTCACACTATGGGTCCTTTCCAACAATTTTCAGCCATATCTTTATTTACATAATCTTACGAAAATAATAGCAGGTTGTAGACAGGCCCAGCTCAAACACATTACCTTCAGGTCTGTATTGTGATACCCCAGCAGCAACTCCTAAAACAGCCCCTACCACTTACTCGCTACAACACAATACAGAGTTGTAGATGCAAAGAAAGAAGGAAAGCAAGCGTCTTGAAATGTGCAAATGAAGTTCAGGCTCATGTGACATTGGAGCCATAAGAGCGTTGTACTTTTCTTGTCACAAAGAAGAGCTTAGACTATGGTCAAGGGGGTGATTACTGGTTTGTTTCCCATGTGATTTGTTTACTTTTGTGCACTGCTCGTCTTTTCACTCTGGCATTTTACACATTGTTTGGCTACCAAAATAAGGTCACATCTTAGTGCTTCTGCAGCATAAAGTAAGATTTGTAAAATTGCTATGTGAGTTATGCAACCAGTCACCCCTTGCAGTTATAAGTCATATAATCTGAAACCACACAGGCAACAACATTGATCAGCTGTAGTCAATAAATTTGACATTGCTGTCCAACCAGAAGTCGTGAAGACAAACGCCGGTCTTGTTACATTTGCCTTTGGCAAAAATGAGCAAACATAGCTTGTAATCCATTTAATCCCAACAACATAAATTTCATATGAATAGTATGATATCCAAAGGAGAAACATGAATCGTTCATTGCACTTTCAATTGTTATATCACTCTTAATCTTTTTTGACACAATGAAGCAATACAGTTAACAGCCATTGTGTAAGACATCAAGCCCCAAAGGTAAAAATTGCCTCTGCCATAAGCCCCACACTCACCATGAACTAAAAGTGGTTCCCAGTGTAGGTAAATATTTGATTGAACTGCTTGGTGCAGTCCAGTCATGACAAATGTTTATCTTTTAAATTGAGTCATTCTGTGCTTCCTATTGGAGTTTTTAGTGCCACAGGATACTGCATTTCCTTAAATGAAATACAGGTGTAAGTGTTAAAATATTAACTATAAAATTAAAATAATGAAAACTTCAAAGAGCATTTAATCTGAAAAAGAAACCCATTCAAAAACCATCAACTTCAGATCTTCTTAGACAGCACTCTGACTGTGTCATGTAACTGCGTTATTGTGCCACCTGCGCTTTCATCGTGTTGTGCAGTGAATGCAAAATTCAACAGTGTAAGTAAAAACAGGATTTAAATGCTGGATTTTTATGAATGTGTCAAAATGTTCTTAGTCACAGTTACCTTTATTGAGTGCTGCTAGCATCAGACACCACAGTATTGGCTTAATGGCAGTTTATAAGGGAAGCTACCTGAATGTATTATTTGTATTAGATGTCATGAATTGCATTCTTAACAATCTCCAGTACTGGCTACAAGCAGTGGTGCTTCTGTCTTAAGCTCCAGTGAGGCCCAGATGTCCTGAAAAGTCAATAATAAACTTCCATCAGTAATTATCTATATATATTATTCACTAAGGCAAGACACCCATGGAAAGCACGCCGGAAGGGGTATGGATTCACTAAGCCGCCGACAAGTAAGACGTCCATGGCGCACGCAGGAAGGAGCCACGCCCACCAACTCTAAGACCATTGGATACGACGACAACTCGCAGAACCACACCCACCAACTCGGGTGCGATGACACAGGAAAAACGGCATCATTTATGTTCGTCTGTCGTAGAGTCCACATGCACCTCTGAGCCACATTGACTGTTCATAGAGGCATGTTTCTCGCGGAAGTGAATCGTTATATGCAGTGTGTAAAACAGTTTGTGAGGGGTATCCCATGGGATCCTTAAAACAATCCTTTAAAACTGAGGTTAAAACACAATGAAGGAAGCAGTCTTTAAAAACCAATAAGCCCTTTTGCCTCTGTTTCATTACCGTCTCACCTGCTTTACCAATGCATGCCCTGCAACAGTCGAGATGCTCTCTCAGCAGCTGACCTTCTCCGTGCCTGACCGGTTCACACAGAAGCAGCACGAGAGAAAGCCGTGCACACACACAGGCAGCGCCAGAGACAGACAGAGGCACACACACAGGCAGCTGGTGGGCGGGTCTCTGTCAGTTGCTCTTGCGACCGGGCACATGACCAGGCAGTGTGTATGCTTCGAGTGCGAGGGTGGACACGACAGGACCATCTAGGAAAAATCATGTTGCGGATGTGAATCGCTGTATGCAGTGTGTAAAACAGTTTGTTTGTCGCAGATGTGAATCCCTGTATGCGGCGTGTAGAACAATTTGCGAGGGGTGTCCTATGGTCTTACAGTTGGTGGGCGGGTCTCTGTTGGTTGCTCTTGTGAGCGGGCACATGACCAGGCAGTGTGTATGCTTCGAGAGTGTGGGTGGACGCGACAGCACCATCTAAGAAGAATCATATTTGTCGCGGATGTGAATCGCTGTATGCGGCGTGGCGTGCACCATAGCAAACTGTTTTACATGCTACATACAGCAATTCGCATCCGCGACAAACATGCGTCTTCATAGATGCTCCTGCAGGAACACAAAAGACGTTTCTCTGCCCACCAACACTCCTTTTTCACCAGCCCACGTCTACCCTTGCTCTCTAGGCATTCACACTGCCTGCCCATGTGCCCGGACGCAAAAGCTCACCGACCACCAAGTTAGTCCCTTTCGTCTGTGCGAGAAGTCCACATGCACGTCTGAGCCGCGTTGACTTTTCATTATTCTTTTTGGTTTCGACACCCGAACGCGTCCACCATGAAAAACCATGAAAAAAGGAACAACAAAGCCCCACCTCGCTACTACCGTGGTCGGGTGTGTTGGTGGATTATATATAGAAAAGCAGCCACAACTGCACAGAGCAATGAAAAGTCTACGTGAGTCACAGGTGCATCTGGACTGTGCAAAGACGACAACAACTCAAGTGCCGAGTTGGAGGTGGGCACATGAGCAGGCAGTGCATACTGAACGAGAAATTCAGTCACGAACGATTGTGTGTTGGTTCGTTCTGTGCATTGTTACAATGTTGCTTTTCTTGCTGATTTATTACATTACCGATTTTTCAAATGTTAATTTTCTCCCTGTGCTTAAAAATCATTAAAAAACCGGCCTGATTATGCGGCATTTGGTACGCCGCGGGTTGGCTAGTTCTTAATATGTTGATAACAGTACTTGCCTTTGTCTTCATATGCATGTTTGTCCATTTTTCCAAGATAGATTCAATGTAATTTCTTAGAAAGATATTGCTTCTTGTTGCTGCTGCTGATGAGGTTGAACCAACTGGCCCATCATGTTATGAGTCTCTACACTGGCATATTTTTGTAATTTTTTTTTCTTATATATATATATATATATATATATAAATATATATATATATAAAAAAGCTTGTTCTATTAATGGTTACTTCCCATTATGGGTTTTTTCACACAGCTGAACCAGATTTTTGCATTTATTTTTATCACAGAAATTATTGGTTATTAAAACACAGTTTTCTGGTATAATGTGTTTTACAACAAAACAATCTTCATTTTTAATTGAATTACTGTACAATACAAGCATAAAAAAGCTAGAAGTTGTATTGCTTCTTTGTGGACCTGGAGAAAGCATATGGCAGGGTGCCTCAAAAGGAGCTGTGGTATTGTATGAGGATGTCTGGAGAGGCAGAGAAGTATGTAAGAGTTGTACAGGATATTTACGAGAGAAGTGTGATAGTGGTGAGATCTGTGGTAGGAGTGACTGCTGCATTCAAGGTGGAGGTGGGATTACATCAGGGATCGGCTCTGATCCCTTTCTTATTTGCAATAGTGATGGACAGGTTAACAGATGAGATTAGACAGGAGTCCCCGTGGACTATGATGTTTGCTGATGACCTTGTGATCTGTAGCAAGAGTAGGGAGCATGTTAAAGAGACCCTGGAGAGGTGGAGGTGCTCTAGAGAGGAGAAGAATGAAGATCAGTAGGAACAAGACAGAATACATGTGTGTGGATGGGAGGGAGGGCAGAGGAATGGCGAGGATGCAGGGAGTAGAGTCGATGAAGGTGGATGAGTTTAAATACTTCGGATCAACAGTACAGAGTAACAGGGATTGTGAAAGAGGGGTGAAAAAGAGAGTGCAAGCATGGTGGAATTGGTGGAGAAGAGTGACAGGAGTGATTTGTGACAGACAGTTATAAGCAAGAGTGAAAGGGAAGGTCTATAGGACGGTAGTGAGACCAGCTATGTTATATGGGTTGGAGACAGTGGCACTGACCAGAAAGCAGGAGACAGAGCTGGAGGTGGCAGAGTTAAATATGTTAAGATTTGCATTAGGTGTGATGAAGATGGACAGGATTAGACATGAGTACATTAGAGGGTCAGTTCAGGTGGGACAATTGGGAGACAAAGTCAGAGAGGTGAGATTACATTGGTTTGGACATGTGCAGAGGAGAGATGCTGGGTATATTGGGAAAAGGATGTTAAAGCTGCCAGGCAAAAGGAAAAGAAGGCCTAAGTGAAGGTTTATGGATGTGGTGAGAGAGGACATGCAGGTGATGGGTGTAACAGAACAAGATGAAGAGGACAGAAAGATATGGAAGAAGATGGTTCGCTGTGGCTCCCTAAAGGGAGCAGCCGAAAGAAGAAGAAGACAAGTATACCAACATAAAAGGTAAATTTTAAAAAGAATTACAGTCATAATAGGCATACCCCCAAAAATAAGTAATTTCTAACTTGTTATAAAAACAAGGAGCACAGTTTGCTTTGCATTACAAATTGACTTTTTGAAAAGGGCTAAGAATTACATGTTATTTCCTAACAGTAGTTTCGGATTCATGTCTTGAAACGAGTTTTAGATGGAAGACACGTCAAATTTAAAGATTGCAATTGCTAAAATCTCACCACTCCTCAGTTGAATGTTTCACAGTTTTAATGCTGAGTCCAAGTTATGTATTGTAGGTAGCGCAAGGAAAGGATCATTTTGGTAACCATTTGATATAAGAAACACTAGAATAAATACAGGAGCAGCACATGAAAGATAACGAACAGCACAGACAACTCATTAGCAGCGCAAAACCTTTGACGATTTATATTGATTTAATAAATTAATTCAGTATACTTCAGTATTGCAGTATTAATGCCTTTTACTGCCCCAAGCCTCAAGTCAGGGCCTATGGATTACTGGGTGGGTGATCAAGATTACAGAGTGGTCCGGCCATTAATATATATTTATTCTTCTGCTGAGACTTAAGAACTGAACAGATCTGTACGATTGGCAAAATCCACATAAAATTACTTACTTTCTCTGTTTTTGATTTAGATGTGGTGATAGACTCATTTTCAACAAATAACCCAAACACGCTTGCTGCAATATACCAAAAAAATAAGGTTTAGTCATAACATAAAGATTACAGAAAATGGGTAAATGGAAAAGCATACAACATAAAACATCCTTTTCTCTACTACAGAAAACAGATAATTTAGGAATGCTATTTCCTTAATTCTTATTTAAAGAGATACCCAGGAATCATAATTAATTCCACACCAGCTTTAAAATTTTCTGACCAGAATTAAGGTTTTTTAGCTGGTTAGATGGACAAGTTCTTGGATTGCTTTGAAGTTTTCAGTGTCGTCACTCTGATTGTGGTGTTGATTTCTTCACAGCTAGTCTGTACTGGTTACCCTTAGCAGTTATAAGGGATCACTCCAGCCTTTGTTACCATGTGAGGCCCTGTGAGGAAAGCTGACACCTTAGCTGAAATTAAGAAAGTCTGGCAGCTGCCTCTTAAGCAAAATTTTAGTGTGCCAACACAAATCAAAGTGGGTAATGCCAGTCTGTCCTATATATCAGTGACAGGGGAAGTTTAGTTTTTTGTGGACTTTTGAGGAGTGATCATTTCTGCTCTTTTCTTGTATCTCCTATATTGATGCTTAATTTTTATGAAGTTCACCTAATTAAATTCCATGCAACTGACACTGCTATGGCAGTAAATTATAATGAAAGTGCTGCTTATGATGGTACAGTGGGCAGTGCTGACAACCATATGGATTCAGTCTCCTGAATTTGAATTTTGCACCCAGATGTTGTTAGTGAGGATTTTTCACATTACCCCAGTGTCTGCATGGGTTCCCCTCTGGTTACTCTGGTTTTCCTGAAACATCCTCAATGATGACGTGTTGGCTAGGTTAACTAGCAAATTCCACACTGGCCCATGTTTGATTGTGCCACTATGATGTCCTCTCTAAGACTGTTTTGCGCAATTAGTTCTGGCAGGATAGACTGGCCATTGGAATGGGATGATTTATCTAGACCAGTGGTTTCAAAATTAGGACATGAGGTGTCACCCGTTGCATGGGATACAGTGTTGACCATTGGTACTACTTTTAAGATATTTTTTAATTGTAGGTCTAATTACATAAGCTATCAATTTTCTGTGTGAACATTAATTAAGACAATTCAGAAATCCTCAACAGTGTTCAGTGATGTATAAAATGCATTCATCTGAAGCTTAATATATTTTGTTCACTAAGTGGGAAAAGGTCCTCCCAGAGTTAGCAATAAGTGTGAGTCTGGTAGTATCAATAGTATGCATTCCGTAATACACTCTCGTTTAAGTGGTCCTCAGTATCTGGACGAGGTGTGCCATTGCTAGTTGGTAATATAGACAGCATATCGGAGCAGTGCTCTATGGTGTATGCACTAGGGTTTTGTTGGAGCAGTTTTCCCCCAGTGCTAGTAGATGAAAGCTGAGAGACCATGAAGAATAATCCCAGGTATACAACAGAATGTAGCCCAAGAGTCTCAGCCTTCCTGCCTGTACCATGTATTGGGTCCTTGGAATTAGAGCTGTGTGCAGATGCCAGCAGAAGGCGCTGTATCCTAGGCAATTAAAGGCCACACCCACGTAATGAGAATTGAAGAATGAGAAAATGATCAGTAGCTCCTTGGCCAAGATGTAAGTGAGTGGAAAATGGACATGGATGAAAAAAATGACAGAAGTGAGAGGTTTGAGTTATGTGTCGCATCAGTACCTATGACAACAAGTGGTTATCCACACGATGAAGATCTTGTTGCTAATTTACTAACTGTACCCCTTTACTTCCCTGTTATAGGAAGTTTGGTGGTGGGGTCAAAAAATCGCTATTGAGTTAAGTTTAGATTCTGATTCTATGATATTCAAAATGGTGAGAAAATGTGATTATTATCATGGTGTCAGTATGTGTCTGTGGAAAATGAAAATCGATTTTTACGTCTTAAAATCAGAATGTCTGTCAGAAAATTATGCATAATGTTATGCATTATACAGTATATTGCTACATACTAGCAAAGAAAAAACAGTTTAGAATGAGCGTTGTCTGACATAGCCACCCTGAACACTATGACCTGTATACAACAGTAACTTTTGAAAAAGTGACATATTGTTTTCAAGTTTCATTGTGTTTGTCATGTTGCAGACTCCATGCCTATTGTTTTTGGTCCAGAACTTATTCTCATACTATTCAAAAGTGGTTTGACCCATGTCCAACCGTAACAGCCTTAGAAATTGTTTAATTGAACATGTATTTTTGCAGCCTGCTTTGTTTAGTAATAGAACCAGGCCTATTGGTTTACAAAACCTTTGCACGAGTTGTTTTTGAGATTCATAATTTATTTAAAGATGCATGTACACGCACATGGGGAGAAAGGGAGGCACACAAAAGCACACAGGCATGCACACACACACGCAAGAAAGAAATTTAAATGTGAAGATAACTAACAGCTTGTTTAAGTCTTGCTTTTAAAAAAGGAGTCCATTATTAGAGAAGAGAGTTGCATCAAAATTCAAACCAAACAAAAGGGCATTAATTTAAAAACAAAGTTTGCTTTCAAATTCTAGTTACCTATTAAATATTACTTCTGCCACCCCCCCCCCCCAAAAAAAAAAAAAGTTATCAGTTTACTTTTTAGGGGAAATTAACATATTAGAAGTCCATATTTCCACCCATCCATTTCACACTTGATTCCAAGTTAATGGATACTGTCACCCCCAAGAGAAGTACAACGTTTCTATTTGTGTGCCATAGCCTCCAAGTCTTACTGCTAATGAAGCTACTATTGTTTATTAATATTCGAGCATTACTGAATGGATGGCAGTTTCCATGTGTAATGATCTTGTTTGCAGCAGGGTCCACAATCTTGACATGTAAAATACAGTGTATAAGATGAGGTGATGAACTACTTGAAAGGGCTGAGCAAAACCAAAAATGTGGTCAGGAACAGGAAAAACATCAGGAATACCAGAAGGAAGTCAAAAATATCCCCTGTTAAAACTTACAAAAAAAAAATGTTAATTCAAATATAAGTCAGAAAACAAGGTGATTCTTTAAACCTAAAAATGACCGATTTTTCTATGATATCTCTAAATACAACGTTGATTTTCTTTTAGACTTCTTAAAACTTTGAATCTTAAAACTAAGACAGCAGGTTATGTGGGTTTATAGGGGCAGGATGATGACATCACAGGTATCATGACCAACAATGGGGATCATTTCTAAAAACAATCTGGTGGTGTCCAAGCATCTGTGCTATTAATTGGTGGTGCTCAAACAACAAGGCTAACATTGCCATTGTAATGATTAAGGACGTAAGCATCAATAAAACAACCAGCAGCACATTCGGGAAGCACAGATGCACACAAGTACAGTACTGAACTGAGACACTATACAGAGAGATGGATCTGGTGGAAATGGAGCTTTAGATTCACTTTGACTGAACCAGCTGCTGCCTCCTTTCCAGATTAAAAACCCTTACTGTTAACTAGAATTATGTCATTGAGGTGGAATCATGTACATTTTTGGGTGTAGTGCCTTATTAGAGAAAGACAAATGCAGTCTTTGCACTTTTGAATTGTTTATTGCTGTCTGTGAAGAATATTGGTAAGCAGTGTGTCAATTCCTTTGTTTACTACTCAGCACATTACAGTGACAGTTCTATGCCAGACCTAGGTCTTTGTTTTTTCTTTACTGGCCACCCACCTTCGAAGTTTTCACATTTTATTGTTTTATAACATTGAATTGCAGTGGATTTGTTTTGGATTTTTTTTTTAACACTGATCAACTGAGGAAGACTGTTTAATACTAGAATCTCTGAAGCCTACGGGGAAAAAAACTCGTAATCCCAGGCCAACATAAACTCCTTCGCACCTCTTCATTAGCGTCTTTTGTTTTGTAAATGTGTCAATCGGCAGAAGCAGCGAGCAGCCTGCTATCCCATCCCTCCACCACCGCAGAAAGGGCAAAAAGTTCTCCCAGCTCAAGCCTTGTTTATCTGGGAGGTACCTGGAGCTCTATTGGATAAATAATATTTCGTTATTTGAAACACATGTATTTCATGTGTGTTCCATGTCTACAACGATCTGCGTAAATACAGGATGATAGGAAATGTGAGAAATTCAAGAAATGTTGAACACATACCTAAAATGGAAACTTTTTTCATGTTCTACTACTAACGACAAAATTATGACATGAATTGTATTATGTGTGAAGACTGAAGTCCAAATATCAGATAAACACTTTTACAAAAGGTACACGTATAACAAAACAAGTGCACTTTTATTCAAGAGTATAACAGAAGAAAAAGAAATTGGGTTAGGGTATGACGCTCACATGACCGCTTGGGTAGTGCAGTGGCAGGAACTGCTGTCTTATAATCAAGAGGTCGCAAGGTTGATTCTGGCCGCTTTCCAGAGTTACCGTTTTGAGTAGTGAGCTGCTCTATTGTTATTATTGTGCAATAAAAACATGCATTTGATTTAAGTCTGTAACAGCCAGTGTAAATTTATGGTACTTGTAAAGGTTAGTGCTTTTTTTATTTTATTTTATTCAGTTTTATTCTCTTGGTCACATTCACGCACACCCCGATATGACACTGCTGTTATCAAATGAAGATGTGCTATAACAGAGGTGAACTCAGATGAGGATGAGGGTTCTACATCGGAGAAAGAGATCAGAAACCCTCCCTGCAAGAAACATCCACTCATACATAAGAAAAACGCAGCTGCACCAGGTGTAAAGGTGAAAGATGGCACCGTTTGGTTGCAGCAAGAGGTCGGCCGTCATCCTGCCAGTGTCAGTCTGCCACACACATGTCCTTTAATGAAACAGCAGGGCTTACAGAGCTGGCCAAGTTATCGTGCAAAGTTCTGTTTGTGGTTGTTTTGTGTGATCTTTATATGAAAAACGCGTACATGTTACTTATATAAAAGCCAGATCGAATGTTGTTTACCTATATTTATTTACTTATCTTCCTGAAGCATAAAGTCACAAATAGACCGCAGTGCCTCCTGTGTTTGATTGACACAGGCATGCTCACAAAGTACATGTGTAATGCCACTTCAGTACGCGAGAGACTTTAGCTGCAGGTGGAAGCTCCTGTCGCACTCTATGCAATTGTTACAGTTTTGCTTTGTCCGGAAACAGCTCCATAAGATGTAAATCTTAGTCTCAGAAAGTCTTTCTCCCATGTGACGATTGGGATCTTTTCCTGAATAAGGAGTGGCATTTACAAGTACCATAAATTTACACTGGCTGTTACAGACTCAAATCAAATGTACGTTTTTATTGAACAATAGTAAAAGTGTAAGCAGATCTCTGCAAAGTGATCTAAATTAATTATAAATATGAAGGTCAAAATAATCATGTATGTATTTACATCCTTCAAGTCAGTATATAGTAGATGCATTCATGGCTTCCTTGACAGCCTTGAGTCTGTTTGCACAGGTCTCTTTCAGCTTTGCATATCTAGACACTGCGGTTTCTTCCTATTCTTCTTTGAAAACTACTCAAGACCTTTCAGATCGTATGGTGATCGTGAGTGAACAGCCTGTTTCAAGTCTGGCGACAAAATCTCAGTTGAATTGAAATCTGGACTCTGACATTGCCACTTCATGATATTCACAATGTTGTTTTGAAACCATTCCTCTGTAGATTTGCTTAATGCTTGGGGTTGTTGTCCTGCTAAAATACAAATCTTCTCCAAAGATGCAGGAAAACCAGCATCGTGAATTCCCTGTTTTTTGTTGCATTTATTTCACCCTCTACAATAATAAACCTTCCAATAATAACTATCCGTTACTTAATTGATAAACTGTGTGTCGTTGACAATGGAGGAGATTAAAATTCTGAAAGAGAAAGTCAAAAACAAAATCACAGCAGACCTCAGTCAATTAGCCACCCACCTGCTCCTGGGTTTTCCATAGTTGAGTATATGCTGCCCATCCAATGTGATGACGGAATCTTTCCATCTGATGGTTCCAACACTCACTCCCTTATCTGAGATGACTTTTCCATATGCAGAAGAGCAGGGTGGCAGCAGAGCAGTGGCACCAAGTGTCATATACCTATACCAAAAAGAGAAACCGAGTACAGGAGGGTTAGTAACAGTAGTGTTTTCACTTTGACACTAAATATTATTTTTTAATTGATCAGTGCCACAAAAGCCATATTAAATCCATTTTGACTCAATGCTGTATAACCATAAAGTAGGATGACTTCCAAGGGGTTGAATACTTTTTATAGGCTGTAAATCCTTGACTCCTGTTACATGCCATGGCCAGAGCATACTGTGGTGTATCTCTGACTTCATAAAGTAGAAAAAAAAACAATTAATGGAAACTAAAACACAATTAAAATATTCATTGGTATCTTCTGTCCTAAACACGAGGACCCGTGTACGCACATCTCACTGTTGCTTTAGCCCCTGTTGTAGAAGAGTGAGTCCCCTAAGGACTGAAATTTTTTTATCTTAATTTTTTGACAAATTCAGTAATGTGAAGATGCTTTGCCAGAAGCACCTTTCTTGTTCTATTGTAACTTTTAAATCTTTAAAGAGAAGGAACCTGGAATTCAAGAAAAATGAAAACAAAAAATACTCTGAGGACATAAATGATTATGTATTTTATATTAGAAAGTGAAAGATTTAATCTGTCTGTTCTGCAGACTAAACAAGGTTAAATTGAATCAAGAGAAGGAAAGAGAATGGCAGCATAGTGATGCTGTGGTTAGTGCTGCAGCCTCATAACCTTAGAGTCCTGGGTCCAAATTCCATTCCTGATCATTACCTGTGTGGAGATTATGTACTGTACACAGTTTATTTTACTGGTACTCTGGTCTTCCTCCTATATGCACAAGACTTGTGTGTTAGATTATTGTGTGGATATAAATTAGTAACCAGGAGCAAAAAGAACAGATACAACATAAGGAAGTGTCTGATGAAAACTGCAGGTACATCAAAGATTAAAATAAGGTGCTATTTAAGAATGGAGAGGATGCTGAACAGAGAAAAATTTTAAAGATGAATAAGGCGGAAGGAGAAGATTGTATTCTGAAACAAGAGATCGGGCACTTGAAAAGGTGAAAGTTGTTTAGTTACGCAGAGAAAGAAAAATAGTAGACATGATACTTTATCAGGTAAATGCCACTTACACCTAGAAAGCAAGCAATTGGGTGGGATATGTTCATCACAGAAGTATCAATTAAATTTTATACTGTATGCCTTGTTTGTAATTTAATGTGCTGCTCTAAATATTAGAGTGAGGCACACCTTTACAGTTCAGATAAAGCTGTGGAATAAAGAAATGAGGTACCTTGAATATATACTGCTCAAAAAAATTTAAGGAACATTTTTTAATCAGAGTGTAGCATCAAGTCAATGAAACTTGTGGGATATTGATGTGGGTTGTTAATCAGTTTCAGCTGCTTTGGTGTTAATGAAATTAACAGCAGGTGCACTAGAAGGGCAACAATGAGACAACCCCCAAAACAGGAATGGTTTAACAGGTGGAGGCCACTGACGTTTTTCCCTCCTCATCTTTTCTGACTGTTTTTTCACTAGTTTTGCATTTGGCTATGGTCAGTGTCACTACTGGTAGCAGGAGTTGATATCTGGACCCTACAGAGGTTGCACAGGTAGCCAGGATGGCAAATCAATGTGCACCATTGCCAGAAGGTTTGCTGTGTCTCCCAGCACAGTCTCAAGGGCATGGAGGAGATTCTAGGAGATGGGCACTTACTCTAAGAGTGCTGGACAGGGCCGTAGAAGGTTCTTAACCCATCAGCAGGACCGGTATCTGCTCCTTTGGGCAAGGAGGAACAGGATGAGCACTGCCAGAGACCTAGAAAATGACATCCTGCAGGCCACTGGTGTGAATTTCTCTGACCAAACAATCAGAAACAGACTTCATGTGGGTGGCCTGGGGGCCCGACATCCTCTAGTGGGCCCTGTGCTTACTGCTCGGCACCGTGGAGTTCGATTGACATTTGCCATAGAATACCAGAATTGGCAGGTCCACCACTGGCACCCTGTGCTTTTCACAGATGAGAGCAGGTTCACCTTGGGAACATGTGACAGACGTGAAAGGGTCTGGAGAAGCCATGGAGAATGTTATGCTGCCTCTAACATCGTTCAGCTTGACCGGTTTGGTGGATGATCAGTGATGGTCTGGGGAGGCATATCCATGGAGGGATGCACAGACCTCTACAGGCTAGACAACGCCACCTTGACTGCCATTAGGTATCGGGATGAAATCCTTGGACCCATTGTCAGACCCTATGCTGGCTCAGTGGGTCCTGGGTTCCACCTAGTGCACGACAATGCCTAGCCTCATGTGGTGAGAGTATGCAGGCAGTTCCTGGAGGATGAAGGAATTGATACCATTGACTGGCCCCCACGCTTGCCTGACCTAAATCCAATAGAACACATCTGGGATAATATGTTTCGGTGCATCTGACGCCACCAGGTTGCACCTCACACTATCGAGGAGCTCGGTGATGCCCTGGTCCAGATCTGAGAGGAGATTCCCCAGGACACCATTCCTTGTCTCATTAGGAGCATGCCCCCCACAAACATTGGCAGGCATGCATACAAGCACATGGGGGCCATTTAAACTATTTAATACAATTTGGAGTTGCTGCAATGAAATTTCGGCAAAATGGACTAGCCTGCCGCACCATTTTTCCACTTTCCACAGAATAAAAGGTATTATTATTATTATTGATGTAAAATAATTGATATTATGATCATATTTGAAATTTTTTCCCCTTAATAATTCCTCATCATTCTCTTTCTTCATCTTAATAGATTAGGGGAGTATTCAGGGATTCCTGTTTATGGTAGGAATTATAGGTGGAGTCACGGTGGAACTTTTGGGTCCAGATCACATGTGGAAGTGGTCTCCAGATGGAGAATGGACAGGTACTTCAGATTTACAGCAACAGGTTCCTTAAATTTAGGAGTGGACTAACGATTATATTTATGGCCAAAAAAACCATCAAGTCGAGTTCTGAAAGTCCCTAACATCTTACTGTCTACCACACTATTTGGTAGCTTATTCCAAGTGTCTGTGGTTCTTTGTGTAAAAAAAACTTCCTAATGTTTGTGCGAAATTTAACCTTAACAAATTTCCAACTGTGTCCCCGTGTTCTTGATGAACTCATTTCAAAATAAGTCTCAATCCACTGTACTAATTCCCTTCATAATTTTAAACACTTCAATCATGTCACCTCTTAATCTTCTTTTGTTTAAACTGTATAGGCTCAGCTCTTTTAATCTTTCCTCATAATTCAACCCCTGTAGCCCTGGAATCGGCTTAGTCGCTCTTCTCTGGACCTTTTTTAGCGCTGCTATGTCCTTTTTATAGCCTGGATACCAAAACTGCACACAGTACTCAAGATGAGGCCTCACCAGTGCATTATAAAGGTTGAGTATAACCTCCTTGGACTTGCACTCCACACATCGTGCTATATAACCTAACATTCTGTTAGCCTTCTTAATGGCTTCTGAACACTGTCGGGAAGTCGATAGCTTAGAGTCCACTATAAGTCCTAAATCCTTCTCATAAGGTGTACTCTCGATTTGCCCATTGTGTATTCAAATCTAACATTTTTACTTCCTATGTGTAATACTTTACATTTGCTGGCATTAAATTTCATCTGCCAAGCCTGTATGCTATCCAAGTCCTTCTGTAATGATATAACGGATACCAAATTATCTGCTAATCTACCTATCTTGGTATCATCTGTAAACTTAACCAGCGTGTTACTTATATTCCTATCTAAATCATTTATATATATTAAAAATAGCAGCGGCCCTAGCACTGACCCCTGTGGAACACCACTCTTAACATCGGCCAGTTTTGATGAGGTTCCTTGAACCATCACCCTCTGCTTCCTGTGTCTGAACCAATTCTGCACCCATCTAAAAACATCACCCTGAACTCCCACTTCTTTTAATTTGATGCCCAACCTCTCATGTGGCACCTTATTCCCGGTTCCTCCCGTGGATAGCGCTTTGAGTACTGAGAAAAGCGCTATATAAATATAATGAATTATTATCAAATGCTTTATTTGTTCTTATTACAATTTAATGGAAACCCTACTTATTTTATAAACTAAGGTAAGCATCACAATACATGAGTTCTAATCAGAAGGGATGTCAAACGTGATGACAACAGTTGCTGATTTTGCTGTCTAAGGACGTCAGATTACATGACACCAAATTGCAGGGGTTGACAAACTGTACAACTCTGTAATGATTTTCCAAAACAATTTCACTTCACTTTTTTTTTCCTCTCTCTTTACTGATAACCATTAATGTGCTGCCTGACAGAGCCAGGGCTATACGAATGCTTTGCAGGTATGGAGAATTCAACTACAATATTGACCCTTTTTTCCATTCTGTCATGGTATATATAACAGAAAACATCACACAGACAAGTTTCTGTTCTGTATGCAAGATCCAAAACACCTGAATTCCTTATTCCTCTTGGCTGCATTTTATGCATTTTACTTCTAGCTGATCACTCGCTAGTTGTTCAGCTCTTCCATACGCAGGCTCACCGACTCGACAAAAGTAATTTTCTTGATGCAAGTCTCAGAATGGTTGTATTGAGTCACTAGAGATGTCAGACTATACGACTGTCTCCCACTTGCTAAAAGTTATGTAAATGAAGTCTTCGACTGAAAATTGCTGGAAAAGTCATGTATCTTAAAAACAATGCATGTGATTTAGGCCTGTTGTACATTCCATGACAGAGTGGAGAAAACATGTATTATGGTTGAACTCTCTGTACTCGGAATACAATAGTACAGCACTGGCTCTGTCAGACAGCACGTTATTGGATGTCAGAAAATGGGGCAAGCTTGTGATATTTTGGAAATGTGAAACTGTACTGGAAAGTCATCATGGAGCTGTATAATTTATACCCTGTGATTTCTAGTGCTGTAGTCTCTGGCGATGAGATCAGCAACTGCTGTTGTCGAGTTTGACACCCCTATTAACTAGAAATTGTGTAAACAACCCATCAAAGTTAAGAATGAGGGACCACGTCATAGTTGATCTACTTTTTTCATGGAAATACAGGGAAAGATTAGCTAATGTGTAAAATAAGAGATCACTCACTTTTCTATTATGTATAGAATAAAAAATCTATTGCATCCACTGTGCATAATCAATGTAATTTAACGAAAGTCTTAATTATATTGTAAATTAAGTAGACTCTTGTTTGTAATGGCATTTATGGAATCACTAACTATTATTATTATTATCTTTTTAAATATCTGAATTACAATTTATGCTTCCAACCGAAGGCTGTTTTATACTTTAACAGGTGTGGAAGAGGCTGTTTATAAAATAAATGAAGCTTTTATTTCATAGGATAGTGAGGCATTTAGTACATTAGCTGTTTGTTTCAGTTTGATTATTCTGTAATGAATGTAACAATTAAATGTTTATTTTGTAGAATAAAGACATAATTATGATTGCAAGACAATTTTTTTCAAAAGGAAACATTTTGTGACAGAACTTGATGGCAGATTAGAAAGAAAAAGATGAATAGGGCATCCATAAATATAACATTTTAAAACAGAAACTCTTATGTAGACATCACACCAAGAGCCATGAAGTGGACAATCTGAGCTTATGAAAAAATAACAATGAAAAATACGTTATCATGTATTCCTTTTTTGTAATATTTCTGCAAAAGAGCAGTGGAAACATGAATATTATCCATTCTGATTAACTTAATTCAGAGGGGCAGGAGACTACTCCAGCCACATGGGGACTGGAATTAGCCCTGGATGGGGTACTATCCATTGTACAGTCTGCAGTAAAGCATATATAATACAGTTGCTTGCACTCTGAGACATTTTGCAGACATTAGGTGTCATCATATTCTTGCCATTCTCATTCAGACTCAGCCAGATAAAAAATTCTCGCATTTCATACAGAAAAGTAGACAGTCGTGCACTGTTCTTTTGAACTCTATTGACTCACATTCATTATTGTATTTTCTTTAATTTCTGGAAAAAAAATCTAAATCTTCTAAAGCAAGCTCTATTTACCGCTGCTATTATGATAGAATCAGCATTGATTTTGGTTTTCTTCAGAGATTAGTCAGTAATGAAAAGAATATCATTTTTCTAGGGAAACCGATTTCACATTTATTCTGCTCTTCACTGTGCGTTTGATGTGAGTGCAGACTCCATTTGCTTGCATCTTCTTCATTGCTAATTCACCCGGCCAGAGGCACTGCAACAGAGCACTGAAACTTCTGAGGGAATAATTTCAGCAGAATAACCATTCATCACTATTTATTGCATTTAAGCCTGGTCTCATTAGGCAGCCTTAGAGGGCAGTTTAGCATGGATAACCTGAAAATAAAGAGGGCCACAGGGCCAGTGACACAAATAAAATACTGCTTGTTCAGCACTGCTACATTTTCTGTAAAGTTATAATGAAAGTAGAAAACCTTAAACTTACTGAAATCAATTACATTTGGAAAGTTCACCTTTTTGTATAAGTCATGTCTAATATGTGGCAGCACACTGCCTACCACATGGCACTTGGATTCAGATGTTCTCTTTGAGTTCATGTGGGTTACTTCTAAGATTCTGCCTTCATTTCACAGCCCAAACAGGTGTTGTTTAGTTGATAGAAGGCTTTAACCTGGCATACTGTACCAGAGTGTGTCTTGCAATGACATATTATCCCATCTACAGTTAATTTTTGCCTTGTATCTAATGCTATAGTAATAAGATCTCACTCAAATAAGGAAAGTTTTGAAAATGGAGACGTGCTGCTCAATACTGTACACCACCATCCTGATGAGAAGTCAAGTGACTGAGTGAAGGGTTATGGGCGGTGTGCACCCAGAAATTTAAAACGGAGGTTAAACGTTTCAACAGCTGTCCAGCGCCTACCTCATCGCTCCGATGCAGGGGCTTCCCTGCTTGTTCGAAGCTCCATATACTGAGGAGCACGTTGCACATTGTTTCTTTCAGATTGCTTCAACTTAGAGAGAGTTATTAAAGAATATTCAGGGCCTCTTTCGAGTGAATCTCCCTGTATATAACATACTGTATGTATGTGATTTAGTCACACATGTGGTATGTATGGTAAAGGTACTAAAAATCTTTATTAAAATATCAAATGTGGGGGCACAAACAGAACAGAGAAACAGAAAGTAGCCAAATGTTATGCACAACATTTATATGAATCAATGGACACTTACTGTAGTGGGAAAAATAATCAAGAAGTAAGTGTTGCCTCTATCTAAAAATGGGTGGGAGAATCTGAACTCTGCAGAATAACCACAATTATTGTGGCCTCAGTCAGGATAAGTACCATTACAGAAATATTATTAAATACAATAAAAAATACTGATGCTTTCAGTAGCCATGAATTCAATAGAAATAACTACAGGCAGGTTAGGAAAGCTGTACATAACAGAAGGGAAAAAGGCTAAAAAAAAAAAAATAAATAAATAAGACAAGGACAAAAAAAATGTGATAAAATGGCTTAAGAGAGAAATGGATATCAGAAATAATCACAATGTCAGCTTTGAACACAGCACAGCAAAGGCACTGGATATGGAAAAAAAACTTGCATAGCAACCACACACTGACAATCACCTTCTGCACACAAAACATTTTTGATTATATTTTACACAATTTACCTTTGAAGCTTCAGTATTGAGTGTGTATGTAATACACCATTTCCACTACACTATAAATTCCGAGACCCTGCAAACACCATTGATACAGCAGATTAATATTAGTTACATTTTTTTAACAGATGTAGTATATTTGCAAAAAAACCTGGAACAAAGTTGTCCATGGATATAATAAAATATTGAGAGTTGTGTTCAGAGCTTAAAATGTTATATGAAATCGTTGGTAATGGAAAAGAAATTCAGTTCAATATCCATCTGTTCATTTACCCAAACCGCATTTCCCAGTTTGGAGTTCCAGGGTGCTGGTGTAGTTAAATGCAGTAATTGCTGTGGATAGAACACAAGTCCACCTCAGGACACAGCAACACTCCGTCACACTGGGAATAATTACAAATGTTTAATCCAACATGCATATCTTTCAGATGTGGGGAGTTTCCAAAAGGAGCAATTTATATATTGTGGCTGGGTACAGGTAAGACAGATGATCTCAGAATAATTTAGGGTGTGAACCAGGTCATCACGTTTTAATGATAAGTAAAAACAATGGCCATCATGGTGTTACGTTTCCATTACACTGGTCTTAACAAAAGCAAAACAAATGAGAGATTAGGAGTAGATCAGTCACACTGAGAGGTCCATCTGGTGGTACGATCCTATCACAAGTGAGGCCTCCTTCCAAGAGTCTGGTGTCTTTCTTTTGCCGGGACAGGCAGTAGCCCTCATTGGGCAAATCCCCATTACTGTGGGGAAAGAAGAGAAAAATACCGTTGGTGGAGGACCAGGACCCATCAACAAATATCCCCTGGGGAAAATTCATGAAGCTGGGAGGCCCCTGTTGTATAGCCGACCCTGCATGCTCTGAGCGCTCTCAAGATGCTCCTTCACCAAGGGGCAGAGTCGTGTGAAGCGATCGTGAAGACTGGCACCATGCTGTCATATGTATTGAAATGGCAGAGCTGCCTTCTCCTGCCAGCCCTCCCTAATAAGGACGATTAGTCATCAGGGTTGTTGACTGTACAAACACTCAAAGGTTGAGAAACCCATAGAGGCCTGTGTGACCTCGCGGGAGGCAAACAAGATGAGTGACATGAGCTGGTCCTAGTCTCTCCTGTCTGTCCGTATCACCTTCCTCAACAGTTGCTTCAGTGTTTGGTTATATATATATATATATATATATATATATATATATATACAGTACAGGCCAAACGTTTGGACACACCTCCTCATTCAATGTGTTTTCTTTATTTTCATGACCATTTATAGCACTCCATCACTCTCCTTCTTGGTCAAATAGCCCTTACACAGCCTGGAGGTGTGTTTGGGGTCATTGTCCTGTTGAAAAAAAAATGATCGTCCAACCAACCTGACTTCTGCACAACACAACTGCTGGTCCCAACCCCATTGATAAAGCAAGAAATTCCACTAAATAACCCTAATAAGGCACACCTGTGAAGTGAAAACCATTTCAGGTGACTACCTGTTGAAGCTCATCGAGAGAATGCCAAGAGTGTGCAAAGCAGTAATCAGAGCAAAGGGTGGCTATTTTGAAGAAACTAGAATATAAAACATGTTTTCAGTTATTTCACCTTTTTTTGTTAAGTACATAACTCCACATGTGTTCATTCATAGTTTTGATGCCTTCAGTGAGAATCTACCAATGTAAATGGTCATGAAAATAAAGAAAACACATTGAATGAGGAGGTGTGTCCAAACTTTTGGCCTTTACTGTATATAAAAACTCTCAAGCCTGCCGAGTATGGGTGATGGGACAGATCCTGTCCCAGTGGGGTAAAGGCAAGTTACTGTCATTAATTAAAGTACAGTATTATACCTGTCATTGAGGAAAACAAATACCCAGAAGAAAAAGAGGAGAGTCAAATTCAGTTATAGAATGACTAGAGGTACAAACTGCACATTAGAGGGTAATTCAAAGCCAGTACACTATAACGTACATTCAAGAACCATACAATCAACATAATATGATCCTTTTTGTGTTTTTAAGGACATCGGTGTGCTTTTTGAGGCCCATGCAGACATGAGAATTTGACAATTCTAGACAGTAACTTAGTTGATTTTTAAGTCCAGACCCCCTGGTCAGAGTTTAGGAGGTTAAGTGTTAACCACTATGTCATAATGCCACCTAATTTTATTTTCTTTTTCTTTATTTTTATTTTATTTATTTTTTCATTTCTTTAATCTTCTTTTATTTTCTGTACTTTTTTTGTTAATTTTATTTATTCACTTTTTTTTTGGCATAGCCTGCTAGGCATTGAAGGCATAAAGCAGTCTTCACATTTGTACCCGTGCAGAGACTTATTTGAAATGCCCAGAGATTTTCTTTCCAGTAAATGTATGTCATTGATAAGACATCTCACTGGTGACATTTCAAACAAAAGGCTTAAATTTTCAATCCTCTATTTTTTTTTCTTCACACTAAGCTCGATATTAGAGGTCAGTGTCTTGTGCAATTCCCTCTGCTTTACTGTCCATTCTAGTCAGAGCTCAAATTTGAGTTTTATTTGTCATATGTAGCTGGGCCAGTAAATTGGAATTCTTATTTGCATTTGTTTTTGTCATGAACAATGCAATAGAAGGTTAAGCGCACAAGAAAGTGCATACATAAAGAATGGGAAATCAATCTAAAATATGCAATATGTAGTGCAAAAAGTATGGCAGCTGACAATTCCAGTGTCATCCGATAGCAGTGAGTGTAATCAGGGTAATGATTGCTGGTAAAATTGTTTTCAAACCTGTCGGTCTTGGATTGGATGAGTGGTACTGTCTGTTCAGCCATGGAGATGAGAACATTTTGTTTTCATTTTGCTTGCAATCCTTGATAATGACACGGTCTCAATTTCTGCAACATTTGGAAGAAAACTTTACAATTAATGGTCCACAAATGCCACAACCTTTTGTAGAAACTTCCTGTCTTGTGTGCTTGTGCTATTATGTTACCATTTAGGACACTTTATTTAGCATAATTGTAAAAATTATTTATGAAAGATGTCCTGTCTTTAGCCTATAAAATTTATTTGTTGTTAAAAATGGAGTCTACAAGACTTTGTGCTTTCAGGGTTCCACTTTTTATTTTTTGTGTGGGTCAAACCCTTTTACTCAAATTGGTGACATACTGTCTTGGCTGAGCTGCTGCTAATGTGGTTCTGCGTTTGTGTGTTCTGGTAACTGGTATCACACTGCTACAGCCTCAATACAAACCAAGAGTGAGGGCGCTACCTACAACCACACGCTCATTCAGGAAGTGGTCCCCTGAGGCAGAGCAGGCTCTGAGAGACTGCTTTGGAACTACAGACTGGGATATATTGCTGGGGTCACATAGTGTGAACATTGAAGAGGCTGTTGAATGCACAACTGATTACATCAACTTCTGTATGGACATAGTAGTTCCAGTAAGAACAGTGCGCTGCTATGCTAACAACAAGCCATGGGTTACAAGTGACATCAAAGGCCTTTTGAACCAGAAGAAAAGGGCTTTTAAAGGTGGTGATCAACATGAGCTCAAGCGCGTGCAGAAGGAACTCCGAGTCCAACTCAGGGCGGCGAAAGAGCAGTACAGGAGAAAGCTGGAGCAGAAGTTGCAGAACAACAGCATGAAGGAAGTGTGGGATGGGATGAAGATTATCACTGGCTGCAGCTCGAAGCGGGGTGCCGCCATCGAGACAGACGTGGAGAGAGCAAACCAAATGAACAACTTCTTTAATAGGTTTGATCACCCTAACCCACTATCACCTCGAAGTACTGCATCCTCCAACCATCCTTCTGCTGATACCAGCATAGGTGAGACATCCCCACCCACAATTACAGCAGCCCATGTCAGCAGAGAGCTGAAAAGACTTCGTGCCAGCAAAGCAGCGGGTCCAGATGGTGTATCGCCACGACTGCTGAAGGCCTGTGCGTTGGAACTGGGGAGTCCTCTACAGCGCATCTTCAACCTGAGCCTGGAACAGGGGAGAGTCCCAAGGCTTTGGAAAACATCTTGTATCACCCCAGTCCCAAAGGTATCACGTCCTAGTGAGCTGAATGACTTCCGGCCTGTTGCTCTGACGTCACATCTGATGAAGACCATGGAGCGGCTGCTGCTTCACCACCTGAGGCCACAGGTCCGCCACGCCCTCGACCCTCTGCAGTTCGCATACCAGGAGAAGGTGGGAGCGGAGGATGCCATCATCTATATGCTACACCGATCCCTCTCCCACCTGGACAGAGGCAGTGGTGCTGTAAGAATTATGTTTTTGGACTTCTCTAGCGCCTTCAACACCATCCAACCTCTGCTCCTTAGAGACAAGCTGACTGAGATGGGAGTAGACTCACACCTGGTGGCATGGATTGTGGACTATCTTACAGACAGACCTCAATATGTGCGTCTTGGGAACTGCAGGTCTGACATTGTGTTCAGCAATACAGGGGCGCCGCAGGGGACTGTACTTTCTCCGGTCCTGTTCAATCTATATACATCAGACTTCCAATATGACTCAGAGTCCTGTCACGTGCAAAAGTTCGCTGATGACACTGCTATTGTGGGCTGCATCAGGAGTGGGCAGGAGGAGGAGTACAGGAAGCTAATCAAAGACTTTGTTAAATGGTGCGACTCAAACCACTTACATCTTAACACCAGCAAAACCAAGGAGCTGGTGGTGGATTTTAGGAGGCCCAGGCCCCTCATGGACCCTGTGATCATCAGAGGTGACTGTGTGCAGAGGGTGCAGACCTATAAATATCTGGGAGTGCAGCTGGATGACAAATTGGAGTGGACTGCCAATACTGATGCTCTATGTAAGAAAGGTCAGAGCAGACTATACTTTTTGAGAAGGTTGGCATCCTTCAACATCTGCAGTAAGATGCTGCAGATGTTCTACCAGACAGTTGTGGCGAGTGCCCTCTTCTACGCGGTGGTGTGCTGGGGTGGCAGCATAAAGATGAAAGATGCCTCACGCCTGGACAAACTTGTTAAGAAGGCAGGCTCTATTGTAGGAGTTAAGTTGGATAGTTTAACATCTGTGGCAGAGCGACGGGCATTAAGCAAACTCCTGTCAATCATGAATAATCCACTGCATCCACTGAACAGTGTCATCTCCAGGCAGAGGAGTAGCTTCAGTGACAGACTTTTGTCACTGTCCTGCTCCACTGACAGACTGAGGCGATCGTTCCTCCCCCACACTATGCGACTCTTCAATTCCACCCGGGGGAGTAAATGCTAACATTTTATTTTTATTTATTTATTTATTTATTTATTTTATTACTATTTAATTTAATATTGTTTCTTTGTATCAGTATACTGCTGCTGGATTATGTGAATTTCCCCTTGGGATTAATAAAGTATCTATCTATCTATCTATCTATCTATTACTGGAAGGCCTTTGGTTAAAAAAATGCATAAAGCACTTTTTAAATGTAATTACTTTATTAAGCAGTTCACCGTTTTTGGATATACTAACAGTTGCCCACTAGATTTTTATATTTGTTCCTTGGATTTTAAATCACCCATATTTTTACTCTAGAATGCCGATTTCTAAAGGCAGTGAATCTAGTTGATTTACAATCCCATTGCCGGTGAATTTAATGTTGACATTACATTTCTAAAAAAATGTTTTTTTAATGACATACTTTGAGCTTAGTGCTGTTTTTTGGCATGTAAACTCTAGAGACTCCATACCAGAATTTCCCTCAGTGTGTGCAGAGTTCTTTTAACGTTAACATTAACTTACATAACATATCTGCCCCTCTTTTGCTAAAGGCTACAGAGATATGCAAATTCACTCAATGTTTTTATCAGTGCCCAGTTTCTCTCAAATGGCATCAGATCATTATGGTACCCTCTGACATCACATCATCTGAGATAATACAGCTATAGTTACAAAGTAAGTTGACAGTCTCGCAGTCACACACTGCTTATATTGAAACAACAGCACCTCAAGTTTATAGACAAAGCACCTTGAGCAGAGGAAAGGCGCTATATAAATGAATGTATTAAAGCGCTTTAAGATGGTAAAAGACAAGAACATGCTATAACATGGACAGCACATACAGACTAAACACACTGAAAAACTCAAAGACAAAACTCTGGGGATGTCCGTTAGCATCGCTAACTGCTTTATAGCCAGATGTTTGATGGACAACTTAAGGTTGACACACAATTGCAAAAACAAATCTCCACATACTGTGGTGGGCTGGTGCCCTGCCCGGGGTTTGTTTCCTGCCTTGCACCCTGTGTTGGCTGGGATTGGCTCCAGCAGACCCCCGTGACCCTGTAGTTAGGATATAGCGGATTGGATAATGGATGGATGGATCTCGACTTACTGGTTCTTTCCTCATGAGGACTTTGAGCTTCTCTTAACCAGTGGCATTGTAATGCTGGCTTCTTATCCATCCACACAGTAGAAGGAGCACACATAAGGATTCAGCGGCGGCCTCTTCAAATTTAGTGCCATCTGGGCAACTTCTTTGGTGCTGAGTGAAGCTCATCCCCATTCTGATACTTTAAGTTTTTTTGTGCTCGATACAAGGTTATTACTAATCTGCTTACTTTTTTTTTTTTTTTAATTACTGTTGCTGCCTTAAAGGGAGAAAATGGTATTGGACTTATCTGCTGCAGCCTTTTTTTGGGAACAGTTTGAATTAGAAGTACAAACATATACAACCCCAATTCCAATGAAGCTGGGACGTTGTGTAAAACATAAATAAAAGCAGAATACAATGATTTGCAAATCAAAAAGCATTTTTTTCCCAGATAAGAAGTCACATTGAGCATGGCATGGAAAATATGGGAAAAATTGTTTAATAAAGGAAAGTTGAGGTTTGTTATAAATATTTTAATAAAAACTTGAATTACTGAATTACTAAGGAAAGTGTATTACTTTTTTGTACGATATCTGGGGAGGTTGTGCTCCACTGGCCCTTAGTGTAGAAACAACACTAGTCATTTGGTTTTTGCCAGTTCCAAGTCTATTGTATCTTGTTGTTACTTTCATGCTCAAAGGTCGGAGTAAAGCTGGTGGCACATTACATGAGTTCTAGTATGAGGCCATGTCAAACATGACAACTGCATTTGCTGACCACATTGCCTGAGGATTCAGAATACACGACTAAATATCTCGGAGGATGACAAATTAGACGACTTCGTCATAGCTTTCCAGTACAGTTTCATATTTCTAAAATATCATAATCTTGCCACCTTTTCAGTCAACCAGTAACATGCTACCTGACAGAGCTGGTGTTGTACAAATGCTTTCTAGATCAGGGGTTTCAATCCTGGGATGCCTGCACCTTAAGGGATGCAAGATGCCATTTCAGGGAGTGTGACAAAGATGACGTCTGCGTCACAATTCACCAGAACTGAGTGGATTGTATTGCCTGACTTTATCGTGGTGCAATCAGTGTCTTGCATTGTGCATCATTTATTAGTTAGACCTCCTATTCTATGATATTGAAACAATCAAGCATTGCCCGTGCAATTGTCACCTGTAAATGAGCCAAAGAAATGTGCATTCTCACGAGTTCCCTGCTGCAGGAAGAGCATTTGTCAATGCAAATAGCTTTTTTTAAGAAAATGGAATTTGGACCTTGTAATGATCCATAGAAAAGGGCAAGCCCTGATTGTGAAAAGTCATTGATTTCAAGGTTTTATTAACATTTTTGCCAGGGTAGTGGGTACTGAATTGGATGCATCGTCTGCTGTCTACACTTGGCCCATCTCTCCTGCTGGTGGTCTTGGCAGTGGTGTAGCAATTTTAACTGTATGGTGTATCTGTCTTTGAACTGCAGTGCAGGTGTTACCAGGAGACATAGCTTGTCGACTGTGTTTCATTGCTAAGTTGCGTGCCACCATCCATTGCTTCATGGGGGTCTCCCAAACCCCTCCCCAGTCCCCAGTACTCTGTGATCATTGGTTGTGTGTCTTTTTGTCGCAGTGCTGGATGCTTTGCAGGAAGCCAACCCTGGGATAATCAATTGAGTGTCAAAGCTTCATGGGGGACACATTTACAAGATTTTTGAGATTTCATATATTTAAACTACTTGATTTATACTTACATTTTATGCACTGAGTTAAAGGCATTTTTTTAGTTCAATTTGTTCCCTTATAGTACCATATGAGGTTCAATTTATGGTTCAAAAATTAGAAATTTTTCTTCAAATGTGATGTTATTTTTATAGAGGATGCGAACATAAATCAAATATTTTCCAGAGATGCGGGGCATAGAAAAGGTTGGGAACAACTGGTCTAGATAGAGTTAGTTCAGCCGCATACGCTGTTTTTTATTTTTGTTAATCCTTCTTTCATTCTATTGCGATACATGAAATGCACAGCAACAGACAGACGAGCCTCTCTTCTGTTTGTGGGGTTCAAAACACCGTCATATCTCATTCCACTTGACTGCATTATATGCATTGTATTCCGGGTGAGCATTCATTGGTTCTCAGGTCTAGCAGACACAGTCCTGCCCCTGCGATTCGACCAGATTAAACCTGTTTGATTTTGTTGTGGTGAGTTGCAGGCTGGTCAGGCTGAGCCCCTGGTTACATCAGAATACACAATTGGATGTCATGGGAGCACCCCTTTGACTATCTCCTACTCATTAAGATTATGGAAATGAAGTTTGTGACTAAAAAAACGATATCGGTGCAAAAGTTGAGTAATTTAACAGGGTGTTAAGGAGTTTAATTTACTGCTGGACTTCAAGATAGGAAATACAAAGTGGATTGTTAAAGTGTAACCCAATAAGTTAATGTTTTCCAGAAGATGCACAGAAACTGGATTTTGTGCTTTAATAATTTGTTAGCTCACACACGTTTAATGGAAAGTAGCAAAAATGTAACTTAATTGTAATCTACTAAAATTGTTATAAACAATAATGTTGACCTGAGCAGCTCCAAGTAATGTATGGGTGAAGTATAAAGCCAAGACGAAATTATACTATTATAGTGATGGGTCCTTTTTGAAGATATAGCTGTTTTTTGATGAATATAAGAAACTGATTAACAGTAAAAGAATTCAAATGTCTCGCCTATTTGCATGTCTCTGTTTCTATTCTTAAAAGAATAATTTTGAATATATTGAATAGAAGAACAATGAGTACATACAGAAAAGCTCATGTTATTTGGAATAGGATGAAATTTGAGTCATAAGTAAATATAACTGAATGAACTGTCAAATATAGGACAATCCCCTTTTAATTGAACAATTTTGAAGGAATTAATTATGTACCTGCCCCTGTTTTAGAACAACAAAACTGAAAGTGAGTCCTCCATCTATTAAAATAAAACTGAAGCCTACAATTGTGTAACACTTTTTACACTACTAGTTGCTCTACACTTTGTTTTTTTTTTTTTTTTGGATGTTGAAATGTTCAGAGGTTAAGCAACACCAAGCCATATTGAAATTGGATGTGTCCTTTCCTTTGGTAAACTCCCAATACTTAAAACACACAACATTAAATAAAAAACAACAGGCTGTGTGCCATACTGGTAAGTAACACAAAATATGAAAAATAGCCATAAACCAGAACAGCTATTGTAATTTTATGCATGTAACTACACATAAAAATGTAAAGAAGTGAAATGATTGATCAAAACCAACAATACATAACACAGTCCTGCACAACTCAGCCCAGTTCCAGTAAGCTGTAGCTAAGGAGAATTGTTGGTGCTCACAAATCAAATGGATGTTGGTAAGTGTTGTATATAATGGATAAGAAACACTATTTCAACCTGAAAAAGTTGTGTTGTCTTACCAAATAATGATGTTCACCTTATTTGGCTCTTAACTAGTGTTCTCTTTATTCACCATTGTTCTAGTATGATGATCCCAAAATCTTGAAATTTTAAAGGAACATCTTCATTATAACAATCATCACTTAGCTTGCAGCTGGCAAGAATTATTTGTTATAAACACTCCAACCCAAATGTGTGTGCGATCATAGTGGGTAATGCTAACCCTCTTTCTCACGCAAAGATCAGAGGACTAGTCCTAAGATGAACTCTAATGTTACTTCTAGTTTCACCCCTTTTCCACTCCGGGGGACTATTTAAGGAACAGCACCTCCAGAAGTTGTCATTAAATTGGGAACCTACATTCTTCATTTCCATGCAGAAATCCTCTACCTGTACGAGAGGCACTCTCAGAAAGTCCGTATAGTCCCCAGAGGATGCAAGAAGTTTGCTATTTCATTTGGACCTTTTTTCTTTTCCTTATTTTTGTTATATTAAATGGGGTACCTGATTATCCTTCACGATTTCTCTTTCATTTCCTTCCTTTATTTACTCACACTTACATAAATACTGTATACGCTTAAACATGACAAGCCCCAATACAGGTGAAACACGTGTCACATACTCTTTGTATTGTTTGGCAGATACTGTATAACATATCTATGATCTGCTTCTCGCAGCTGAGAGGATGTGGCGGATGTCTGCCAACTGGCCAACTAACCACAAGCGTTATCTTGTAGGTAACCATCCAAATAATCAGATTGCGATTCAGACTTAAGAATGTAATATTCTGATCTTCACGCTGTCAAATAAGTGAGACAGACACTGTGGCGCAATGTCAGAGGCTTCGCCTCAGACACTGGCATCAGAGGTTTGATCCCCGTAAGGGGATGCAAAAGTGCATACATCTGATGAGCCCCAACAAGGGTGAAACATGTGTCATATAATGTGTGTATTATTTGGCAGATACTGTATAACATATTTATACAGTGTGTGTGTATGTATATATGTGTGTGTGTGTGTATATATATATATATATATATATATATATATATATATATAGCAAAATACCCGCGCTTCGCAGCGGTGAAGTACTGCATTAAAATTTTTATTAAGAAGAAAATTTAACCTTTTTAAAGTGAGGGAAAATATGGCAATAATTATTTGTTAAGGATCTCTTTGTATACCACGTTGTCAGTTCGGCCCTCCGGTTGTAACATGACCAAGCTGTGCGCTGAGGTTACTCTTGAGCATGCAACTTACAGTTGGCCATGTGAACAGTAATCTTGTTTCAAATCTCACAGCATGGATTGCTGCTGTCATAATCGATTTCAGTTTCATGGTTTGTTTCAATTACGACAGTATTTGCAGGACTTGTGTTGAAGTGACATTCGGCATCTGTCAAGCGTTGTAAGCTTACAACCGGTTTCATCGATAACTTCACATCCAGCTTTTGAGAGTTTAAACATTCATAAACATCAAAGTGTCCACTACTGAAATTGTCACCTATGAATGTAAGATGTTTAAGAGGCATTGGCGGTTGTCGAAAGGTGTAAAATATTTGGCCATTTTGGTACACTTGAAAGCACCAACCGAACAATTCAGCGGCAGCCATCAACTCACATGCAGAACCATAGGTGAAGGGCTTAAGCATTTCACTCTTCTAGTGCTCCTGTGTAGTATAATTATCTCCTGTACCATCATCAGTCCACACCTTGAACCTGTCCCAGTCATTCAATACATAAGACACAATGTTCTTCCAGATATCAAGAGTGAGCCTGATATGGCCGTGCAATATGTAACACAGAGAATGGAAAAGGTAGGTGCCATCTCCGGGCATGGAAACCACTCGGTAAGTGACAGTTCTTTGATCGATGGTGATTACCTCGATAGACATGGTAATGGGGGTTGGAATGATGAAGGAAATGGGTACCTGAGTAATGTAAAATAAGTGTAAAATATCTATACAATAACTATAATTGTAATAAACAAACAATAAAACAGCGGAGAAGCCGTGGATTAAACAAAAAGGCTGTAGTTATCAGCAGGGAGACGTGAATCCCGTGGCGAAGCAAGGAAGGGAATGTAGAGACTGGAGCGACGGACGGCCTTATATAGGCAGGCAGCCAACAACGTGGGAGGTGATGGGATGGGAGACCCAACACCACCTCACATGGTGACCAAGCTGCAGGCTATGGACGTATATATGTACGTAAATAGGATTCAGTTAGCGTTGGGAACCCGTGTACCAAATTTCTTGAAGATGGGCCCATAAGTAACAAAGACTGTTGAAAAGTTCAATATGGTGGCCGACAGTGGCATCATACCACCGAAATAAGTACGTACATTGGTTTCGGTTAGTGCAGGGAAGCCGCCTACCAAATTTCGAGAAGATGAGGCCATAAATAAGAAAGTTATTAGTAAAATACCCGCGCTTCGCAGCGGCGAAGTACTGCATTAAAATTTTTATTAAGAAGAAAATTAAACGTTTTTAAACTGAGGGAAAATATGCCAATAATTATTTGTTAAGGATCTCTTTGTATACCATGTTGTCAGTTCGGCCCTCCGGTTGTAACATGACCAAGCTGTGCACTGAGCTTACTCTTGAGCATGTAACGTACAGTTGGCCATGTGAACAGTAATCTTGTCTCAAATCTCACAGCTTGGATTGCTGCTGTCATAATCGGTTTGAGTTTCATGGTTTGTTTCAATTACGACAGTATTTGCAGGACTTGTGTTGAAGTGACATTTGGCATCTGTCAAGCGTTGTAAGCACACAACCGGTTTCATCAATAAAATCACATCCAGCTTTTGAGAGTTTAAACATTCATAAACATCAAAGTGTCCACTACTGAAATCGTCTCTTGTGAATCTAAAATGTTTAAGAGGCATTGGCGGTTGTCGAAAGGTGTAAAATATTTGGCCATTTCGGTACACTTGAAAGCGACAACCGAACAATTCAGCGGCAGCCATCAACTCACATGCAGAACCATAGGTGAAGGGCTTAAGCATTTCACTCTTCTAGTGCTCCTGTGTAGTATAATTATCTCCTGTACCGTCATCAGTCCACACCTTGAACATGTCCCAGTCATTCAATACATAAGACACAATGTTCCTCCGGATATCAAGAGTGAGCCTGATATGGCCATGCAATATGCAACAAAGAGAATGGAAAAGGTAGGTGCTATCTCTGGGCATGGAAACCACTCGGTAAGTGACAGTTCTTTGATCAATAGTGATCATCTCGAGAGACATGGTAATGGGGGTTGGAATGATAAAGGAAATGGGTACCTGAGCAATGTAAAGTAAGTGTAAAATACCTATACAATAACTATAATTGTAATACACAAACAATAAAACAGCAGAGAAGCCGTGGATTAAACAAAAAGGCTGTAGTTATCAGTAGGGAGACGTGAATCCCGTGGCGAAGCAAGGAAGGGAATGTAGAGACCGGAGTGACGGACGGTCTTATATAGGCAGGCAGGCAGCCAACAACATGGGAGGCGTTGGGATGGGGGACCCAACGCCACCTCACACGATGACCGAGGTGCAGGCTATGGACGTATATATGTACGTAAGTACTATTCAGTTAGCGTTGGGAACCCGTGTACCAAATTTCTTGAAGATGGGCCCATAAGTAACAAAGACTGTTGAAAAGTTCAATATGGCGGCTGACAGTGGCATCATACCACCGAAATAAGTACGTACATTGGTTTCGGTTAGCTCAGGGAAGGCGCCTACCAAATTTTGTGAGGATGTGGCCATAAATAAGAAAGTTCAACATGGCGGACGTTGTTGACCGTTATGACCGTTACGCGTAGAATTTCGAAATGAAACCTGCTTAAGTGCTGTAAGTAAGCTGTAAGGAATGAGCCTGCCAAATTTCAGCCTTCTACCTACACGGGAAGTTGGAGAATTAGTGACGTTGGAAAGTTCAATATGGTGGCCGACAGTGGTGTCATACCAACGAAATAAGTACGTACATTGGTTTCTGTTAAAAGTTCAATATGGCGGCCGACAGTGGCATCATACCACCAAAATAAGTACCAAATTTCAGCCTTCTACCTACACGGAAAGTTGGAGAATTAGTGACGTTGGAAAGTACAATATGGCGGCTGACAGTGGCATCATACCACTGAAATAAGTAAGTACATTGGTTTTGGTTAGCTCAGGGAAGCCGCCTACCAAATTTCGTGAAGATGGGGCCATGAAAAAGAAAGTTCAATATGGCGGACGTTGTTGACCGTTATGACCGTTAGGCATAGAATTTCGAAATGAAACCTACTTAACTTTTGTAAGTAAGCTGTAAGGAATAAGCCTGCCAAATTTCAGCTTTCTACCTACATGGGAAGTTGGAGAATTAGTGATGAGTGAGTGAGTGAGTGAGTGAGTGAGTGAGTGAGTGAGTGAGTCAGTCAGTCAGTGAGGGCTTTGCCTTTTATTAGTATAGATATGTATATAGATATGAGGGAGATTCACAAAGAGTGGACTGCAGCTGGAGTCAGTGCTTAAAGAACCACCACGCACAGACATATGCAAGACATGGGTTTAAGCTGTCACATTCCTTGTGTCAAGCCACTCTTGAACAAGAGACAGCATCAGAAGCGTCTCGCCTGGGCTAAAGACAAAACTGCTGCTGAGTGGTCCAAAGTTATGTTCTCTGATGAAAGTAAATTTTGCATTTCCTTTGGAAATCAAGGTCCCAGAGTCTGGAGGAAGAGAAGAGAGGCACAGAATCCATGTTGCTTGAGGTTCAGTGTAAAGTTTCCACAGTCAGTGATGGTTTGGGGTGCCATGTCATCTGCTGGTGTTGGTCCATTGTGTTTTCTGAGGTGCAAGGTCAACGCAGCCGTCTACCAAGAAGTTTTAGAGCACTTCATGCTTCCTGCTGCTGACGAACTTTATGGAGATGCAGATTTCATTTTCCAACAGGACCTGGCACCAGCACAAAGTGCCAAAACTACCAGTACCTGGTTTAAGGATCATGGTATCCCTGTTCTTGATTGGCCAGCAAACTCACCTGACCTTAAACCCATAGAAAATCTATAGGGTATTGTGAAGAGGAAGATGCAATACACCAGACCCAACAATTCAGAAGAGCTGAAGGCCACTATCAGAGCAACATGGGCTCTCATAACACCTGAGCAGTGCCACAGACTGATCGACTCCATGCCACACCGCATTGCTGCAGTAATCCAGGCCAAAGGAGCCCCAACTAAATATTGAGTGCTGTACATGCTCATACTTTTCATGTTCATACCTTTCAGTTGGCCAACATTTCTAAAAATCCTTTTTTTGCATTGGTCTTAATTGATATTCTAATTTTCCGAGATACTGAATTTGGGACTTTCATTAGTTGTTAGTTATAATCATCAAAATTAAAATAAATAAACTTTTGAAATACATCAGTCTGTGTGCAATGAATTAATCTAATATGCAAGTTTCACTTTTTGAATGGAATTACTGAAATAAATCAACTTTGTCATGATATTCTAATTTTATGACCGGCACCTGTATACGCATACACACAGAAACTTAACAGTGCCCTATAAATGCCACACACACAGCTGGTTAACCTCTAGCACTTTAAACTACACAAGTGCCTTAGGAATAACACAGCCCGTCACACTCTCAGCACTTCAAGAGACTTCTTATTATTGACTTACTTATTATTCTGATTGGTTGGTTGTCAATATGATGAATTAATTCACTCGTCCAATATCAGCATGAACAACATCCATCCATCCATCCTCTTCCGCTTATCTGAGGTCGGGTCGCGGGGGTAGCAGCTTGAGCAGAGATGCCCAGACTTCCCTCTCCCCGGCCATTTCTTCTAGCTCTTCTGGGAGAATCCCGAGGCATTCCCAAGCCAGCCGGGAGACATAGTCCCTCCAGCGTGTTCTGGGTCTTCTCTGGGGTCTCCTCCCGATTGGACGTGCCCGGAACACCTCACCAGGGAGGCATCCAGGAGGCATTCAGATCAGATGCCCGAGCCACCTCATCTGACTCCTCTCGATGTGGAGGAGCAGCGGCTCTACTCTGAGCCCCTCCTGGATGACTGAGCTTCTCACCTTATATTTAAGGGAAAGCCCAGACACCCTGCGGAGGAAGCTCATTTCAGCCGCTTGTATTCGCCATCTCTTTCTTTTGGTCACTACCCATAGCTCATGACCATAGGTGAGGGTAGGAACATAGATCGACTTGTAAATTGAATGCTTTGCCTTACGGCTCAGCTCCTTTTTCACCACGACAGACCGATGCAGAGCCCGCATCACTGCGGATGCTGCACCGATCCATCTGTCAATCTCACGCTCCATTCTTCCCTCAGTTGTGAAGAAGACCCCGAGATACTTGAACTCCTCCACTTGGGGCAGGATCTCGCCTCCAACCCTGAGAGGGCACGCCACCCTTTTCCAGCTGAGGACCATGGTCTCTGATTTGGAGGTGCTGATTCCCATCCCAGCCATTTCACACTCAGCTGCGAACCGATTCAGAGAGAGCTGAAGATCACGGCCTGATGAAGCAATGAACAACATATGATGTTTTAAATCTATCTCAGACCTAAATATTACTTTTGGTCTCCAAGAAAATACTCAGACATACAAAGGCTCAGCATTCTTGACAATAGCCCATTTATCAGCCAAGAATGCCTTACTTTACGTATTGTACCCTACTATGGGGTGGAGCTCTCACTTGCAGCCTTTATAAACCTCGCAGCACAGAGCATATGGCAAACCTCTGGCTGCACCTGGTGCTCAAAGAAATCTACCTTATTATTTCAATTACTCTAGACATTAAGACAAAGCATAGAAAGTTAAAAGCAGCATGGTATTTATTACAGGAATAATAATACTAGTACAACAAAGAATAATAGAAAATAGGACTGATAAAGTCTGGGTATATATAGTTATTGGAAAAGTAAAGATGACAAGAATGAATGTTGTGGACGGCTTGTGGTCTAGCACTCGTAGTTTTTCATTAGATGATTTTCTGACGATCAAATGGAAGCGGCTGCATGTTAATGTTGCTCCGTTCTCTTCTCCTTCATCCCTTCATCTTCGTCCCTTCTTCTTCCTGATGTCGCTCTTCAGACGAGGCATATTTATTATAAAATTTTACCAGGAGGGTTTGCAAGATGTGATTGTTAGACATTCTGATTGGATGGCCCAGAGGGGACTGGGCGGTCTCATGGTCTGGAATCCCTACAGATTTTATTTTTTTTTTCTCCAGCCGTCTGGAGTTTTTATTTTGTTTTTTCTGTCCCCCCTGGCCATTGGACCTTACTCTTATTCGATGTTAATTAATGCTGATTTATTTTGTTTTCATATTGTGTTTATTTTTCTATTCTTTATTATGTAAAGCACTTTGAGCTACTGTTTGTATGAATATGTGCTATATAAATAAATGTTGTTGTTGTTGTTGATGGCTGTCAATATAATGAATGAATTCACTTGTCTGTTTTCCCAAACAATAAAAGTTGTTGATGTTGCTTAATATCTACTGGCATGTCTTCCTTTTCCAGGCTGTAAACCAATTTAGTAACTTATTGTCCTAGATGCCCAGGTTCTAAACTGATCGATAGCCTTAGGCACCAGCATGTCTTCCTTTCTTTGTTGGAACAGCTGTTTTAAAAGTAAGGTGCAATTAGGAAGAGGGTATGCTTTGATGTGTCCTGAATTTAGTTCATCTGTTGTTGTCTTCAGCAAAATATAATAAAAATACAGAACAAAATTTACAGATTTTGTACCCTGCAACAGTACTAAAAGCAAATTCAAGTGAAAAAATGGAGGTCATACTAGGCATCAGTTTTGAAAATCACTGTGTAGTTTGTTTAGTTTCTTCCGCATGCCATGGCTTTTGAAATGGGTGTGTGTGTTTCAAGTGCTGTAAGCATAATATTAACTGATATTCAGTGGGGTCACCTTGGTGCCCACAGGAAAGGCTGTGCAAAGTTCAGTCCACCCACCAAACATGAGACCACAATCTTTGCATGTTCCCAGTATTGCGTTTGTCAGATGTAACTGGACGTTTGCCTGCTTCACTTGTGGAAGTTGGCCAGTGTGAGATAATAGTGGATATTTGTCTTTCTTTTTAATTTTGTGTGAGAATTTAGATTTTTCTTACATTTCAAAAAAAAAAAAAAAATCTGCTATTGTTTTAGTGTTTCATAGCTAGAACGTGTTTGTTCATTTATTTTTTCTTTTTGGCATTTGCTGTACAATGTTAAAGCTGGTGCAGTAGCTCAAGAAACAGAAATTTATCACATGGTATTTCACCCCAACCTTCCTAAAAAAATATTTCTACCAAACATTGTAACAATTTTTAAAAGTCCTATGTAAAAAGTGTGAATTCATTTTATGCAGTTCATTGTGAATTAGTCAGCAGTGTTCGGCTATCAGTTGGCATTCCAAGAGTGCTTGGCAGGCTTTTAGCTTTGCTTGATGAGGCTTACCATTAATCTTTAAGGTGCACAATAGATGACGGGGGGGTAGTTAATTAAAAGATCTGCGTCTGCCAGGAGTCGAGTGACTGTAGGTTTATGGGCTCCAGAGAAGAAAGGGCTTCATGACTGACTGCTCAACCTTAACAAACCAATCCAAATCAGTGCTGCCGATATGTCAGCAGAGCTTCAGCAACTAGATGGATTTCCTCAAAGGGTTTGCCTGCTAGATTCTGGAGATGTTCCCCTGAGTGGCAAAATATACATTTCTGATTTAAAGTATAGAATTCTGCATTTTTCCCCCTTTTTTTGGTCCATTAGTTAGCCAGATATCTTGTCACCCAGGACTCAGTTTTGCTGCTACCTGCTGCTAAGATCTATTCAGTGCCGCAGCAAATTAATTTTCAGTTTGTAAAGGGGTAGCAAAGATGAAAATTACTGAGACGTGAAATAACCTAGGTTGAAGCAAACATAGCTTTAAAGTCCCCCTTTATATTAAATATTATTTTTCCATTTTTATTGTTGAGGTATAGTTTAGCCCCCAAAGGTAACAGTACATATATAATTTGCAATTTTACAATATTGCCTACAGACAACTGAGAAAATAATAATACAATAATCTTGATGTGTTTGTAAAGGTAGAGTCATAAAATAATGAAAAGAAAGGTTTAAAAGGTGAAAAGTAAATTCCAATTATTGATTTCTGTGATTAATAATTGAGATCTAGTGAAACATAAACTACATCATAAGAAGACCAGTGCAGTACAACACAGACAACTTCTGTCAACTTATCAACCCTCCTCATGGCCATCCCAGACCTGTCTTCAGTCAGCATATAATGCTGCATTCATGTGCTATTGGACAGATGGAAAGTCAGTTTCCAAGTAGGAAATTTCACATGAATGTCCTATGAAGTCAGAGCTCTGACACTTTAGAGGAATCAAAGCTACCAGAATTCTCAGAGTTGTCTCATAATGATGACCTTATCCAATTGTATAACCCAAAAAATATAAAGTATCCTGTTCATCCAAATATGGCATTTGTATAATCAAACTATATTTGGAGCCTTGTAATACACTTTTAATATGTTTTGTTTGCTCTTTATTTGCACACAAAAAAGTAACAAATCAAAAGTACCTGTGCATTTCACTCAAAAATCCAACCAGGAATTCACATAAACACACTGAAGCAGGAAGGTGAAATGTCAAATGTCAGAGCTCTGAAAACTCTGATAGCACGCTGAATGCAGCATTAGATGTTAAGTGACTAAAAGGTAAGCAAAGGGGGGGGGTGGGCTCATCCCTCCTCTTATCGGAAATGGGAAAGCTCAGGAGATAAAGGCAGTGAAAAAGGTAACAGAATGGACAGCTTCAATGGGCAGCAGACATCAAATCACAATCAGTCAAGTGATTGTTGTGATTCAGAGTCCCGAACATAGCAAAGTGGATATGAGGGATCCTAAAAAGATTCATGAAAGGCCAAGCTATAACATGAATAGCCTGCTCAAGGATACACGCCAAATCCAGCTTGACTCAAAATTGCTACCTGCAGGCTTCAGGTCCAACAGACCCCATACAAGGTGAGCTGGCAAAATAACAAGAAAGCCCCTGAAAGAGGAGGGTCACCACCAACCTCTGGATTGTGCACAAAATGGGCAACAGAATTTTTATAAATCAGGAATTTAGTTGAAAAAAATAGAAACATACAAGCAAAATGCTCAAAAGAGCAAAAATAGGCAAAAAAGGAGTTGCCTTAAAGGTAATCCTACAGGAAACCAATCTAAATCCACAATCCAGAAGAGAGAACCAGGGACGGGAGTAAAATAATTCAGGAAACTAGAAAATCCAACGAAAATAATACAACTCCTTTACAAGTAATATTCTCCTAACTTAAGCTTAATCAGCCGTGGTTTTAAATAGCCAGAGTGAGGGCTCAGATGGTGTGATGTTAGGGTGGCACCACACACAAAGCACAAGGAATGGAATGATGTTTAAAGACACAGTACATATGCAAACTACCCAACAATATTAAAAATAATAATTCAAAAAGAACATAAATGCAGAAAAACACAGATCTATACCTAACAGTAGTTTTAAGTTGTGGTTCTTTTTCAAAGCCATTTTTTCAACCATTTGCTGAAGTTTCTAGAACTTTCCCTAATTGTAGCAGATCTTACCATATTTTTAGTAATCATTAGCTGAAGTACCTGATGTTGCTTGGTTATCTTCTATATAATAACACCCTACTGTGGGGGAAGGTAGGGGGTCCCTACGAACAATCTAATTGGTCAATTTCATTTTGGTTGCTCAATCAAACATTCAAATCAGGTAGACACAAAGGAGCATATGGAGGAAGGGTGTACGAGGAACACTGAGAGTCACCTTCAAAGGTGGCATTTATTGTAAGAATACTAATGTTTACACAGTGGATATTGGTGGTAGCCAAAAAGCGGACAAGAGGCGAGGAAGGCACCTCAAAATGACAGAGTCTAAGAAGCACGCTTTACAGGAACACTATTGGCAGAGGAAGTGCCGGACAAGACAGGCTGAGACGCATGAAAATACCTAAGAAAGGCTTAGGATGAATGCTGAGGGTACATGGAGGACAAAACTATATCCGATCCTATAGATAAATAAATGCTTTATTCATCACTTAAGGGAATGTCAAATATTTTAAAATATATTGTACTATCTGTCTTTGACAGGTAATGTAGCTAGTATAGTTATAATTAGTTAAGATATTAAATTAAATATTTATGTGCTTGGTTAAATGGTGACCCTTTCTTGCTGAAAATGCAAGAGTCCCATCCGTCATGTACACTATACCTCTAATATCTTATCAATTTCTCTGGACTTATGAGTTGAGAATTTGTTATATTTGTGCATAATTGGATTTCATAATTGTGGTAACTCCTTGCTGAGAGGGATGCCACATATTTATACATCCCCAATTCCAAAAAAGTTGAGACGCTGTATAAAATATAAATAAAACCAGAATGCAATGATGTGCAAATCTCATAAACCTATACTTTATTCATAATAGAACATGGAAAACATATCAAATGTTTAAAGTGAAAAAATTTACCATTTTAAGAAAAGAATAAGGTCATTTTGAATGTGATGGCAGCAACACATCTCAAAAACATTGGGATCAGGGCCAAGTTTACCACTGTGTAGCATCCCTTATTCTTTTAACATCAGTATGTAATTGTCTGGGAACTGAGGAGACCAGCTGCTGGACATTTAGCAGAGGAATGTTGTCCCATTCTTGTCTGATATAGGATTCTAATTGCTCAACAGACCTGGGTCGTCTTTATCATCTTTTTTGTTTCATGATGCTTCAAATGTTTTCAGTTGGTGAAAGGTCTGGACTGCAAGCAGGCCAGTGTAGCACCTGAACTCTATTACTATGAAGCCATGCTGTTGTAATAGATATACTGTAGTATGTGGTTTAGCATTGTCCTGCTGAAATATGCAAGGCCTTTCCTGAAAAAGACATCATCTGTATGGGAGTATATTTTGCTCTAAAACCTGTATATACCTTTCAGCATTGATGGTGCCTTTCTAGGCAATAGGCACTAATGCACCCCCATACTCTCAGAGATTCAAGCTTTTGAACTGAGCGCTGATAATAAGACGGATGATCCCTCTCCTCTTTAGTCCGGTTGCTGAGTCCATGTTTTCCAAAACAAATTTTAAATTTCAGATTGCGTAATCACAGAACAGTTTTCCACTTTGCTCCAGAGAAGACAGCAGTGTTTCTGGATCATGTTCACATATGTCATCGTCTTTGTATGATGGAGCTTTAACCTACATTTGTCAATGGCACGGCGAACTGTGTTCATAGACAATGATTTCTGGACATGCTTCTGAGCCCATACAGTGATTTCCATGGCAGAATCATGCCTGTTTTAATGCAATACCACCTGAGGGCCCGAAGATCACGGGCATCCAATATTGATTTTCAGCCTTATCCCTTGCGCACATTGATTTCTCCAGAATCTCAGAATCTTTTTGTATATTGTATATGATATTATGTACTGTAGATGATGAGATATGCAAAGTCTTCACAATTTTATGTTGAGGAACATCATTCTGAAATTGTTCCATTATTTGTAGATGCAGTTTTTTTGCAGTATGGTGAACTTCTGCCCATCATTTTTACTGAGAGACTCTGCCTGTCTAAGATGCTCTTTTTATACCCAATCATGTCACTGACCTGTTGCCAATTAACCTAATTAGCTGCAAAATGTTTCTCCAGCTGTTACTTTTTAGTACCACTTACTTTTCCAGCCTTTTGTTGCCATCATCCCAACTTTTTTGAGATGTGTTGCTTCCATCAAATTCAAAATAAGCTAATATTTTTCATGAAATGGTAAAATGTCTCACTTTCAACATATGATGTTTTCTATGTTCTTGTGTGAAAAAAATATGGGTTTATGAGATTTGCAAATCCTTGCATTCTGTTTTTCCGTTACATTTTACACAGTGTCACAACTTTTCAGAACTGGGGTTGTATTTCCTTTTCTGTAATTTAAGGAACAGATAACTAGTCCTACATAATAACCCGAATGACTTGTTGAAAAACTGAATCATTGATATGGCAAGTAAGCTAAGGAAAACCACTGTGTTTATTTTTCCCTCTCTTGAAGTCCTATTTATGGTGTTTCAAGGTGCCATCAAAATCTTTGTATGGGTTGGGTTAAGTGTAATTAACATGCAAAGTTTCATGAATATCCATCCAGCTGTTTTGGAGTATTTTGAGGTTTTAATGGTGTTGGTTCTCCCATTACAACGCACCTGTGAAATTCTTGAAACTCCATGAAGCCTATATTTTAAATGGCATGAACAAAAATGTAAATACAAAACTTAGCGAAAGTAGACATAGCCATTTCTGAGTGATGTATAATTTGACCACATACCCCACCCACTATCATTTCCTTGGAATTACTGATGTGGAATGTACAGTAAGTATGGCTAATCCTAAATAATATGCCAAAATTATTATCATTGGCTGAGCCGTTTTTGTGTGATTGACAAACAGGTGTGTTCTGAGGGTTGAAAGAGATCAACAAAGTGACAGAGGGTATTCAAATTTTATTTATGTAGATTACAAACCAATAACAAACTAAATTACAATAGTGACTGTTTGACAGGCATTATATTGAAAAGGAATGAAAAAACTCAGTAGGGGAGATTATGAATGTGATGATGCACAATGCCATGGTGAGTTATGATATTCTGAATGGAATTGCATTGCTTCTCAATATTTTAATATATACTATTGTTCTTGGTATTGGTCAGCTCAGTATTACAAGTCATTCTTTAAAGAATTATTAAAATTTCTTTGGAGAAATCTTTTGTCATCTTGTGATCTGTCAGTTGCATGTATAAGAAACAAGTAAATCTGAGATGTATTCCTGTATCTGAATAAAGATAAATGAATATAAAAAAGCACAAAAAAAAACTTGACCAGCTCATTTGAAACCCACACAGCTGAATGCAAACCAGCAGTTAACTTTCAAATATTTTTGACTGCAGGCAGATTTTAATGTAAGAGGAAGTACTGCTATATAGTACTGTATATACTGTAACAGGATTTTTTCAGTAAAATTGTCAGGATTTCACTTTTACTAACAATATGTTTTACACTTTATTTGCCGGTGTGCTATGCAGAAATATTTTGGAAAAAATTAAAGTATTGTAAAATGTGACAGTAAATAAAGAAAAAAGCATGAAATGTAAGCATAAATAAATAAATGTGTCATAGAATGTTATTTGTTTCTTGACTATTTGTTTAATTTTGTTCATAACATTCCTCTAAATTTAAAATGAAAGTTGGCTTTAATTTAAAACTGTTCATTTCACTTGTCCAAGCTGAGTGGGTGGGCTCTAATCAAGTGCTGTGTTTTAATCGGTGAATCATTTGGTACAGCAGACTTAAAAGGCCATATTTGCAGCAGACACTTCAGATGCAGGCTCCTAGTGATGCAATCGGAGTCCATAGAATTAAAGTTGCTGCGTCGCACAGGCATTCTGGGTGACTTTTTCTTATAGTAATAGTCGACGTGCACAGTCACGGATACATGCGCATGAGCCACGGGATTCCCAAAGCACAAACATCAGTTCTGTGGATGATTCACAAAGCAGAACACTGTAGGGGGTCTTTTCCACCTTTATTTCGTAATTGGCTTGATGCAGATTTGACATACGTACAGCAGATTGATTTTTCTATAACCACAGTGGACTGCCATTAACACTAGAATTACCAGAGCCAACGAAAAAACTCGTAGATCCTGCCCACCTTAAATCCATTCGCACCTCTCCGTCAGCATCTTTTGTCCTGTAAAATGTTTCGTCATTTACTACTAAAATATGAAAAACGTTTCTGTTTTAACAATGTGTTTACACAGATTATTATAGAAACGGAACCCACATGAAATGCATGTGTTCCAAATAACAATCTATTATTTCTGCTCTAAAACTCCAGCACTTCACTCCCAGATAATCAATCAAGGCATGAGCTGGGAGAACATTGTGCATGTTCTGCGGCTGTGGGGGGATGGGATACCAGGCTGCTTGCTGCTTGTCTTTATCGGCACATTTACAGGACAAAAGACAATGAAGGAGAGGTGCAAACAGATTTAAGTTGGGCTGGATCTACGAGTTTTTTCGTAGGCTCCGGTAATTCTAATGTTAAGAGTGATTGTACGATTGTTTATGTGCTCCTTATAAATCCACAAAATGTGAGGTATCAAAATGCTCCCAAGGCTGGAGTTCTGCATGATTTGCTGAAATGATCAGCATACACTTTATAACCTTAGCATTTCTTGACTTGCATTTTTAATATATGTATTCTACCAGTCAAAAGTTTTAGAACACCTCAGTTTTATAGTTTTTCGTCAAATTTAATTAGTTGAAATGCAATTAATGACTTCACAGCATAAGCACAGCTTAACAGTGGTTGAGAAAAGCAAGTCTCTGTTTCTGCTGTGAATAGGAGACTTTGTGCGTCAGGTTTGACAAGGTGAGTGGCAGGAAGATAGACATTCCTTAAAGGACAAAATAAGACCTTCAAATTCCAGCTGTGGACATTGCGGACTGGACAAAGTCTCCTCTTCACAGCAGAAAGTGAGACTTGCTTTTTTGACCACTGTTAAGCTGTGCTTGAGCTGGTGTGCTGTGAGGTGTCTGTCACACAAGCTGGTGACCCTCAGAAACTTGTCTTCTGATTGGGATGTGACTTTGGGTCTGACAGATCTCTTCCTATCAAAGTTTATTCCAACTTCCAATTGCCTTTATATTGTGAAGGACACTGTACTCACTGACAGTTTGAATTTCTGTCCAATTTCTCTAAATAAAAGGCCTCCATTTCTAAGGGTAATAATGCTGTGTCCCAATTCATTTGTTAATTGCTGTTCTCTTACCGTTATCACTGTAATATTATCCAAGTACTGTAGTACTTCAGAAGGTGTAGTAACACAGTCTGTTCCAACTCTGCTTTAAGAAACACAGAGGGTTTTTAAGTAGTCAACAGAAGTTGGGACACCTGTGCAAATTGTTTTCTTCAACTTGCAAGTTTTAATTTACTTTAATTGCCACAGAACATCTGTAGGTTGTAACGTATTAGTTGTACCCTAAAGAATGTCCATTTGTAATATTTTGATATTTCATTTTTTTCTTCAATTTTTGCTAATCAGAATTTTAAATTTAAGCCTCTGTCAGTTTACTGCTTAATTTTTCACCATTTTAGGTCAATTGTTGCATTTCAACTAATTAAATTTGAAGTAAAACTGAGGTGTTCTAAAAGTTTCAGCTGGTAGTGCATATTATGCCTGTTTTATATTATAATTATTATCTTAGTAATAATGTGGAAGAATTTGTGAAATTAGTGAAAAAGTATACAAAAACCTGACAATGTAGCTGTCGTGTCTTTTTTAATTAAATATATTATTTACTTTTTAAAGGTTATATTGTGGTTGTAAAATTGATCTCTCAAATCAATTAATCTAGCCATTATATTGTTATATTTATGTTATTTTATTTTACACTTTTTGTAAATGGGCAGCATGGTGGCTCAGTGGCAGCGCTGCTGCCTCGCAGTAAGGAGACCAGGGTTCACTCCCTGCATGGAGTCTGCATGTTTCTATACATGTGTGCGTGAGTTTTCTCTGGGTGCTCCAGTTTTCTCCCACTGTCCAAAGACATGCAGGTTAGGTAAACTGGAGACACTAAATTGTCCCTCATGTGTGGATGTGTTTGTGCCCTGCGATGGACTGGTGTCCTGCCTAGGGTTTGTTTCTGCCTTGCATTGTATGCTAGCTGGGATTAGCTTCAGCCCTCCATTTACAACTTCACCTAAGGCAGCAAAAATACTCGAGCTGGCCCTGGAGTTGACATTATTTTTTCGACTCAAAGGTGCTTTCTGTTCCATGGCCTCTGGCATCTTTCCTAACCTGCTGCAATGTCCAAGAAAATAAAAATTGATGAAGAGAGAAGACACTTTCAGGACAAACATGAGGCAGTGTATACGATTGTGATGAACACTAAAGTAAATGTGGTGGGAGTTGTTTGCTAATATATTCCAGCTTGCATTGGATATATAAAGTGTTCTTTTTGGCCCTCAGTAAATTAGAATTTCATACCACTGTTGATATGGTAAGTGCAGCAGGGCTATCTGAACATAAAACAGGATCTTCATGCCAAAATGTGTACCCTTCGATTTGTGCTCTGAATTTAATAACTAACGCAGACTTTCATTTTCTGTCAGGCTTTAAGGCAAGTGCTTCAATCAACTTGGTGGATGTACAGTATATTTTAAAAAACTGTAAAAGAAAAATGTAATAAGCAGTATGCAGTACACAAACAATAAGAAGCAAGTTCATTGAACTGTAACCACCTTCCCCTGTAAAAGTTTAAGCTTCATTAAGAAGATTAATGATTAAGTTATTCTAAATCCAAAAGAATCATGATTATCTGTTATCTACTGACACCACCACACCACTCTGTCTTCAACTTCCTTTTACTCCACTTTTTTCCAGTTGTTTCTGATTTGTATGCAGTGAAAAATAATAATTCTTTTTGCAAATCCTCTTATAAATTTGAAAGCTTCCGCTAAACCTCACATAAATCGCCTCCTCCCGAGACTACAGAGGTTTAGTTTTACAAGCCTGCCTTGATAATCCCAGCTCCTCAAGAGTAGATTTAGGGTTGATGCTCTCCTTTGTACTTTTCCTAGTGTTTCAGTGTTGTCTGTGATATTTATTTCATTTTAAAACCATGCTTTGTCGATCTTCAATGTCTCTAATGCATTATGTAACATGACCATGATTCCCGATCTATATATTAGAATTGTTATTGCTTTCATGCTTTTGCTTTTTAAAAATACAATAATTTGTTAACGTCAGCTTAGGTTTTCAGATAGATATTTTAGATTTGTGCTACTAATTTATATTCTGAAGTTTATAATGTTGTTGTCACTCATTGAAAGCATTCTGTGTGATTTGCATAGTCACTCCAAACTCTTTAAAACATGGATCCTTTAATGATACTGAATGGTTCTTGACAGGGTTGTGTCATTCCTAGTAGAACTATTGCTTGACAAAGCACCATTTCCTTTTGAGAATGGTTTTCTGCTTTAAAAAACTTCCTAATATGTGGGAGAAAAAAACCTGAAATCTTGAATGTATAATAGAGTACCTACAGATTAAGAAAACTTGGTCTTAGCCAGTTTTATTGAACACATGCAGCAAGAGTCCTTTTAAAATCATGACCCATTGCTATATCATAGATATGTTAACATTTATTCATCGTTATTTACTGTGTAGAGCCTGTTATGGATCTAGATAATTAAAAGGTTCTTTTTGGAACCTTAATGTGGATGAGTCCTTTTGGGAACCAAAAATGGTTCACTTATGCCATTGTTCTGAAGAACCATTCTAGCACCTTTATTTTTAAGAGTACAGATACAGGAATTTACTTTAATATAGACTACTGAAAAAATTAAAGGAACACTTTTTAATCAGAGTACAGCATCAAGTCAATGAAACTTCTGGGCTATTGATCTTGTCAGTTAAGTAACAGAGGGGGTTGTTAATCTGTTTCAGCTGCTTTGGTGTTAATGAAATTAACAACAGGTGCACTAGAGGGGCAACAATGAGATGACCCCCAAAACAGGAATGATTTAACAGGTGGAGGCCACTGACATTTTTCCCTTCTCATCTGTTTTTTTTTTTTTTTTTTTTTTTTTTTACTAGTTTTGCATTTGGCTATGGTCAGTGTCACTACTGGTAGCATGAGGCGATACCTGGACCATACAAAGGTTGCATAAGTAGTTCAAGTTCTCCAGGATTGCACATCAATACATGTCATTGCCAGAAGGTTTGTTGTGTCTCCCAGCACAGTCTCAATGGCATGACAGAGATTCCAGGAGACAGGCAGTTACTCTAGGATAGATGGACAGGGCCGTAGAAGGTCCTTAACCCATCAGCAGGACCGGTATCGGCTCCTTTGGGCAAGGAGGAACAGGATGAGCACTGCCAGACCCCTACAAAATGACCTCTGGCAGGCCACTGGTGTGAATGTCTCTGACCAAACAATCAGAAACAGACTTCATGTGGGTGGCCTGAGGGCCCGACGTCCTCTAATGGGCCCTGTGCTCACTGACTTGGGGTCAGAGCACAGGGTTAGCCATTGTAAAGGTCCTCTGGAGCAATTACAGGTTAAGGGTCTTGCTCAAGGGCCCAGCAGAGTAGGCTCTCTTTTGGCAGTGACGGGAATTCGGGGATCCAAATATCTGCCAACCTTCGGGATACCAGCACAGATCCTTAGCCTCAGAGCAACTACTCCGCTCCAAATGAATGGATGAAGGAATTGATACCATTGACTGGCCCCCACGCTCGCCTGACCTAAATCCAATAGAACACCTCTGGGACATTATGTTTCGGTATGCCGCCAGGTTGCACCTCAGACTGTCCAGATCTGGGAGGAGATTAGGAGCATGCCCCGACATTGTCAGGCATGCATATAAGCACATGGGGGCCATACAAACTACTGAGTACGATTTGGAGTTGCTGCAATGAAATTTCGACAAAATGGACTAGCCTGCTGCGTCATTTTTTTACTTTGATTTTAGGGGTGTCTTTGAATTCAACCCTCTGTAGGTTGATAATTTTCATTTCCATCAAACATGTGGTATCCTTTCATTCCTAAAACATTAACCAGTCCATATCAGTATAGATATCCAGCAGGATTTTTCCCCATTTAGATCTGATGTGTTTTCAAAGTGTTCCTTTAATTTTTTTGAGCAGTTTATATTGGGGTTTCAAGTTACTTTGATCATTTCAATGTATCTTGATATATCCATATAATCATTTACTTTTTATAGTCTAACTCTAACAGTAAAAATATACTGAAGCTGCCACACGTTAGATTTTCTCTAATTGTGGCTTTTACCCTTTCAGGGTGTAGAGTTAGATAGCCTTTCATTGGACATTTAATAATTCTCTGGAAAGGAATTATTTCTCAATAGTTGTTAATTTCATCACTTATTACAATTTGTCATAACATTTTAAATTTATTGAGCCTCGTATTACACTATGTGTCCTGGATATGATGTTAAACTGCATCTGGTCCTGCAAGCGGTCCTCCGACTTGCAGGAAAATCATGGGGGTTAGTGGTAGGATTGGTACTCCAGCCACCATAAAAAAAAAACAAAAAAAACAAAAACAAACTTCACCTGCTCTGAGACAACAGACAGGACTCATTTCTGCTGTCCGCTGGAGTAGCTCTGCTGCAGCTACCCATAGGAAAGTGCTGACATTATGAAGGGGATGGGGTATAGCCCTTGTGAGCCTCATCCTTGGAAGATTCAAAACCATTGGAGAGCCAGTGGGGTCAGGTCTGTTGGGTATCGGAACTGGTGTGGTGCTGAGACATCTCCCGCTGCATAGCAGCACTCAGGTCCCAATTTGAGGCGGCCCATCTTAGTAGGACCATGTGTTCCCAGAAGGAGGTGGTTCATCTCATAGGGCACCCTGGATATCCTTGAGAGAAGTAGCAGCGCAGAGCTTGATGGCAACTCCAGTGAACTGAGAGGGATGGCTGTAAGAGGGCTCTGAGGGCAAATGAAGTGCCGTTTGTTAAAGGAATCTGTCAGCAAGTTACATACCATCTATGATCTAGTGACCCATGGCATGCTTACAGAGGAAACAAAGCATTATGCACATTGGAATCTGTTCCTCGGAAAGTCATGGTGGGTAATGGAACGGTCCTTACGGTTGATGCTGTAGTTGTGACCTGCTGGGCTGGCTACTTTGAACAGCTGTTTAAAGCTGATCCACAACTAGGACGTTGGATATCTCTGGGTCCATGGTCCTTGAGGCTGATCTTCCAGTTAGCTGTGAATTACCCAATTTTACTGAAATTACACAAGTGGTGAACCAGCTGAGGGTAGAGAAGGCTGCAGGTATCTGTGGTACCTATATCTGTATCTATAGTACTCATGGTTCTATACCATTTAGCAGAATGGAAAAGGTAGAAAAGAGACTGTAGTGGATGATGGAAGTCTTTTGTAATGAGGTGGTGTTATAAAATTTAATGATAGAGTTGGAGGTGTGTTTAGATACCCAATCATAGGTGAAGAAGGAGCATAGCAGGCTCTTAACACATTATCCAGTCGTGTGCCAGTGTGGAGGAGGCAATTTTTATTATAACGAGGTGCCAGAATAGTTTGAAGTGTAAGGGACATGGCATTCTCTGTGGACTTGTTGTGACAATAAGTAAACTGCAGGTGGTCCAGACAATGTGGGAAACAATGCTTAAACATTTAAAGTGAAGAGGAAACATCTTACCAAAAACAGTTTGCTTTTTTACTCCAAGATTATTGTATGATTTTTCTGTACAAACCAGTGATTTCAGAATAACCATTACCTTTATCGGTGTAAGCTTGTTCTGAACCACTGGTTTCAGTAATATGAAACTGTTGGAAATGGTTCAGATTAGTAGCTTGATGATTTCTGTACCAAACAGGAAATCAATAGAATTAGGGCTACTGATTGATTATGTGCTCAGAAAAAATGATGTATGTTTCAGGATACAAACAGCATTTTAAACATGGTGCGCTTATGTTCTAAAATGGAGACCAATAAAGATAACATTACAAAAAGGGGGAAAGTTTGACATAATATTTCTGAAAGTAGAAATGGCTAAGGATTGGAAGGATTCTGCAGATGAAAGAATGAAGTTTTAATTTTATGAAAATGAGCAATATGCATTTTTTTTTTACTTTTAAAGTGAAGTATTATCAGACTTCTACAAAATATGAATTTCTTGTTTGCTGTAATCAGTTATCTCAGCAACTCAGGTAGATTAAGAATGTTAACAGTTTTAGAATTCTGTAACATTTACCTGCCATCTTACAATTTTGCCATCTGCCAATTATTACAAATGTGCAATACATACTCCACTTATGAGTCTTGATTTATTGGATCAGTTATATAAAATAAAAATCTGTGAAGTCAGAATAAGATTAAACACACTCTTGCGCTGGAGGTCTGAATTTACAATGCACTTTACAATGCACTTTGTTTGTTGATTAACTGGCAGACTAAAAGCAGTGTCACTTCACAGTTCTTCGTGGTTATAAAAGCAATGAAAATAAGTAAAGAAGATGCATTCAATTATTTTTTTTTTCTAAATCCATTTATCTAATTTAGATCTACAGCCTCAGAAATATTAACTCAAATTTTTTGATTTCTGCACACATTTGGCCACTTACAAAGACAACAGTGGTGATTTGGTTGATAGGCTCGAGTCCTCCTTTTTTCTCTAACATTACTATTGGTCTGGCAGTATTCACTGTATTACTATAACAAAACAAAGATTCATACAATTTTAAAACTATAGGCCAGTATCACTAATAAATACAAGCTACCTGGCAGAACTGTTGCACTTGGACAGCAATGGATCATACATAAATGCATTTATCCAGCTCAGACTAATTAACTGAATGCTCTTGCATATTAATGACGCTCCATCAAATTTTACTTGTGTGGCTGTGAGAAATACATTTTACATACTGAGCGTATCATGTCAGTCATAATTCAAAGTATCAGTCAGTCTGTCATTTTCCAACCCACTATATCCTAACACAGGGTCACAGGGGTCTGCTGGAGCCAATCCCAGCCAACATAGGATGCAAGGCAGGAACAAACCTCGGGCAGGGTGCCAGCCCACCACAGGGCACACTCACACACACACACACCAACCACACACTAGGGACAATTTAGAATCGCCAATGCACCTAACCTGCATGTCTTTGGACTGTTGGAGGAAACCTGGAGTACCCGGAGGAAACCAGAGCAAACCCACACAGACACGGGGAGAACATGCAAACTCCATGCAGGATGGATTTGTGAAGCGAACCCAGGTCTCCTTACTGCGAGGCAGCAGTGCTACTGCTGTGCTACTGTAATTCTCACATCTTACCTTACTCTGTGCTTGTGACGTTGTTCTACATTTTGGCTGTGTCCTTTTTAGGGACTCTTTTTCAACCAACAACAGCAACAATTTATTTCTTATATATCCCAAAATCACAATTTTTTTACATTTTTTTTTATAATCCCCACCATACCCCTGCCAACACCCCCACCCCCCACTCCAGCAAAGCCCAGCCTTAACTCTCTAAGAAGACAAGGAAAAAGTGCCACATTAAACTTGTATGGAATTAAAATGGAAGAAATCTAGAGAGAGAGAGAGAGACTCCCTTCCAGGTAGGTTGGGCATACAATTGGTGTCACAAAATGTAGTAAATACAATACAGTACACAATACAGAACACAAATAATCGTCTTTACAGAGCTAGATGGCCAGTCTATCACTGTGACCTCAGAAATACAGTACAATAGTAAAAAATGTTTTGTTTGTGCACAGCACTCCTCACCATGAACAAGTGTAGAGCGCTGCAACAACTCTCGAAGCAAAATGCAATAGTAAATTATACCACTCACTAAATAATGAACTATCACATATAAGGCATAGATTTATTAAAATTAATCGAAAACAAAGTAGAAACTAAGCTAACTAACCCATTGGCCATTCTTCAGTGGTGGGCCAAATTTCACATTGGCCCCTCTTCTCTTACGGTGCCTGCATTTTTTAGCTTTGTTTCAATTCTTACCTATTTAATTGTAGTGCCAAATAATATGTGTAGTACAGGGGAATAAAAGAACAACATTCCCTTCAGTGATTGCTCTGGCACAATGTCCTGGTGCCAGAGGGGCAGCCCTTTTTTGCTCTTGCTAACCCTGTTTTGTGGATTCTACCTCTGGCATTTTTTTTTGGTTGATTATTGAGTGATTGCTGACTGACATTTCTCATCTTTCTTCCTTTTTTGTGTAGACTGTTATTTTGTTCTCTGCCCAATAAACATCACATATCTTTTGTTTCTTGGTCTTGTTTATTTCATACTTGTTGTGTCAGCTGCTGCCAGACCATTCATTTTAAACTGTCCTCAATATGCATTATTTGCAGCCAGCACTGCCTTTTGTGGTATCTCTATACTCTGGCAAGAATTAAATTTAATTGGTCAAAAGTCATCTCTGTTTTGTTTAAATTAGCAATACTATTCCAAAAATGCTTCCCCTGGAAAAACAATCACTAGTCAGCACTACTGTTTTGGCTTTCTTGTTTCACTAAATTTCATACAACTTTAGAGCTGTCCATGAAATTTAATGAAGCTCAAATTGTTATTCTTGTGTTTTAATTAAGACTTTGATTTTCTGCATAGGTTACTGCAGTCAAGATGAATATGCTGTAGTCCTTAATTAGTTTTATGACTTCCCCCTTTCTCTTCCCCACTTCATTATAAAAAGGCATTGTAGTCTAGTAGTGTTCATACTATCCCAAATCATTTGGAGCTTCATTAGACATTAGCTTAAAGCATTATAGTCACCACTACGCCAAAACTGGCCTTCCTCTCTCTGGACAGAAGACACGCCATTGGAAATATGCTGCGTGACCAGTGCAGTCTAATTTGCTGCATACAAATATCTATTCATTCTAATTCAAATGCAATTCAGTCATTTTTCTAATATTTAGGACAATGTGATTCGAAGCAGTAATTTTATATAAAATCCGAATGTGTCTCTTAAGAAAAATTAGGTTGCAGACTTAAGTGGCAAAGCAATACCCTATTATTAAACAATGAATTTATTTTTCTTTGACAATTGATAAACATCCCTGTTATAACCCTCTGTAATCTTTGTTAAGCATATTCACAGAAGGTGATTTCATCTTTTAAAAGACAGGTTTGACTTTTCAGTATTGATTTTTATTTATTTATTTATTTTTTGGTTCTAACTACTGGTATGGTTCCGTTTTATTTTTAACTTTTCTTGACCTTCAGTTAGAGTGTTTTCTGATCCTAATATGGCTTTTAGATATCTGAAGGTTCCAAAAGTCTGGTTTATTTTTGCACACAAAGTTTTTTTTTTTTTTTTCATTTGTTAAAATATATTTTGTGCAGTTTCGGACACCATTTTGACTTTTTTTTTATGGATGCCAACATTTTGACAATCCCATGGCCAAGGTGTGGCTCCTGGTTGTTGGTGTCGTGGTAGCAAGGGTTGAAGAATCTCATGCAGTTAATTTAAGTTGCCATTTGCAGCCATTTTTTTCATCAGACTTTTATGAATATTTCCTGAAAAGATGTAGTGTTTGTCTTCCTTTTTCATTCCCTCAGACTTGCAGCCTTTTGGAAACATGTTTTTGTTTTTCTACTGCAATTTCTAAATTTTGTTTTTGGTTTTGGTGAAAGTGCAGTTTAATTTTTGGTGTCACTCATTTTCTGGTCAAAGAAATTTGTCAAAGTATTGTCACCCCATTTGAGTCATTATAACTACATTTCATCTTCTGGTCCTTTTCATCAAATATTTCGCTTCCCTTTATTGAGACATAATAATCTGTGTTTGTTCTTTTTTCATCTTTGCAGCAGTATTCTACCTTAATAACATTTGGGAGGTGTTGTATATCGAGTTATCTTCCATGTACACCTATTAGCTTCTGTACATATCCTGTAAGGTCCACCGATTGTGTCTGACCCAATGCAATATATTTTGTTCCAGACCAACAATATCATTTGTGCTTTTCTTCATGAATGAAATAATTCTGATATATTCCAGATCTATTCTTGTATATTTAGCCTTTTTACATACTATCATCATCCTACTAGTGCACTCAAATATTCACAAATCTGCACACCTCCAGTCTTTCTTGTATCTTACAAAAATTAAAACTCTGTTTCCTGATGAAAATCATCATAGTTGGTTAATTTCTGCCATTGACTCACCACATTTGACAACCTAATCTACGTGGAGTACTCACTTTTGCTAATGAATAACACGTACAGCCACACTATTGATCCCTTGGTTATACACGTGAGTAGGAAATTAAAATAGTTATTGGCAACTCCTTGTAACATATGAAACACTTGGAAGCCATGTTTATACTGTAACTCTGATTATCTTTACACAGAGCTGCTATTCAGGAGTAGGACTGTATATTTTGGACATCAGATTGGGTGGATAATTTTTTTTTTTTTTTTTACCACAGTACCTTTGTCTTATTTATTGATATATAAAAAGTGAAAAAGTAGGGTTTTTTTTTTTCTTATGAGTTTGTATCTTTTTGTTTAGACATAAAAAGGTGATGTATTCTACTGGGAATGAAGATGACGGGTTAAAAAAACTTTTTTTTCCTCTAAATAAATTTAAATGATGTCAATATTTCATGTGTGCATAAATATATAGTCACAAAAAAGAGGTTACTAAGCTCAATGAAAAAATTGAAAATTAAGTATTCATAGTCTTTAAAAGACATTGAATATTTTACTGTTCTTTATCTTTTGTTGTTGGTTTTTAACTTGCTGCATTTAACTGCTTTTGGTTTAATTCTAGGAAGCATATGCAATAAAAATAGCAATTAAACAGTACACATTTGAAAAATATATTCAAAAAGGTCTAGTTCAACATCATCATTCAGCAAAGAAAATGCTGAGTATTTAAGGTTTTTAGTTGCACTTAAAAAAGCCATCAAACAAATGTGTTAAATGTATTAAAGTAAAGAAAAACACATCAATCTGTCACAGGCAAGCGAAAGGAATGTGTATTTATGGCAGGAAAGGAGGCTAAAAGTGTTTGGAGTGTGTACTGCCTAGATAATTTGGTCACCCTGTTTTCAGAAATGTACGGAAATCAGCAGAACCCAAGTTGGCAGTGGAAGGTCACCGTTAATGTTAGAGCCCAAGTGTGGAAGAGCTTTGAGGTACTTTGTAAATGTTCAGGTGAACCAGAATAGGATGTGTAATCATAGCAAGTTCAAGTTTGCTGTCATTCATTGAAATAATCATTTTGCTGTCGTCTTTAGAGAGCAACACAGTATCAACAACAGACCAAAAAAGACAATGAATAGAATGTCATATATTGATATTGAACTCACATACTCAAGAAACGTTCATGCAGTTGTCTTTACAAGTGGCTGCTGAGTAACCTGTTGACTTGTATATAAATGCTGCCCCTGAATCTTCTGATCCGGTGTCATTTTCTAGGACAGAAAGTAACGTGACTTTGAAGGATTACCAAGGTCTTTAGTAATACTTTTTGCCTTTCTAAGGCAGAATGTGTTGTTTGTGTCCTGTAATGAAGTCCTGTGTGCCAGTAATATTTTATGTAGACTTCAACACCTTCTGTAGTGCTTTGCAGTCCCTGGTGTGATACCAGGATGTTATACTGCCAGTGAGGACAGAATCCTCTGTGCACCTGCAAGCTGATGTAGAACTTGATGAGCAAAAATGGAGATGTGTGGCCTTCAATCAGATGTTAATTGAAATAAAGGTGTTAATTTTATAACTTAGAGAAGTGGTTCTCGGCTTTTATTCCTCCAAGGTTCCCCAGTGTACCACAGGAATATGTGATATTTGCTCTTTTGTACGTCTGCTGCAGTCTTGATCAACATGTTTGTTTTTCAACTTAGATTTATTAACAAAAACATATTTCCTTTTAGTGCTATTACACTTACTGTGTTTTTTAAAACATAATACAAAATTAATGGACCATTTCAAGAACAGCCTGCATGTTTTATTAAATATAAGTTATTTTACTAGTGCCAGAATTTTTTAATCATAACATAAAATGAGTAGGCATTTTTTTTAGAGATAAATAACTAGTAATAAACAAAAAGCAGAATTTGTCACTGCAGATATTTTGATAACAAAATCTGCACAGCACTCTTGGTTTTAAGTATTACTTTTTACATTAACCATCAACTGATTAGTCACTGTAGACATTTTTATAATTTAATTACAATACTTATCCTAAGTAACAGTAATTACAATAGTTATCCTAAGCATTTGGCACTGAAGTGTTTCTGTCATCAATAGCCACATTTGACACGAGTGGAAATACAGATGAGTTTTCTGTCCACAACCAAAAACAATCTAGTTAGTAGAAACACGGTGTTGTTTATTTAGGTGTCACATGTTCTAGCATACTCACATTATTATTGGAGGTTACCTCCCTGGGTGCAGTACACACTTGCACCGTAGAGAAGCAAGGGGCTCAGGTTCATTCCTGGTTGCTGCTATCCAATCAAGTCTCTTGTATGTTTGGTAAGGTAGAGGCCTGTTGAGTGTGCTAGCCAATGACATGTCAGTTATTGTGAGTGAGCGGTAGTCATGCCAGGGGTAAAGTATGAACCCAGTCCTGTTCCAGGAAGACAATTGTATATGGTCTTAATTGACACTTCTGGTGTGAAAGGAGTTCTGATCGGTCTTCCTGAGCGTCTTTTATGTTATGTCAATCTTAATGTATATCCATATGTTTGGGTTGCAATTTCTCTAAATGAAAGGGCTACACTTCTAAGGATAATAATGCTCTGCCTCATTTAATTTGTTAGCCCTGTTTTTGCCAGTATCACTGGAATATTGCCCAAGTGGTACAATACAACACAATTTATTTTTTGTATAGCCCAAAATCACACAAAAAGTGCTGCAATGGGCTTTAACAGGCCTTGCCTCTTGACAACCCCCCAGCCTTGACTCTCTAAGAAGACAAGGGAAAAACTCCCAAGAAACCCTTGTAGGAAAAGAAATGGAAAAAACCTTGGGAAAGGCAGTTCAAAAAGAGACCCCTTTCCAGGTAGGTTGGGCGTGCAGTGGGTGTCAAAAAGAAGGGGGTCAATACAATACAATACACAGAACAGAACAAATTCTCAATACAGTATAAAAAATAAAAAATTTACAAGTATGAAGCAGAATTTAACAGTAGATGATATCACATAATATGATTTGGATTTGTTTAGAGTCCTGAAGACCTTAGCCATCAAGCTGCCTCCCCCATTTGGCCATTCTACAACTGAAACAGCACTGGGCCAGCCAATCTGATAAAAGGACCCCAATATCCCACGATTCCTGTGATCCTCCATCAGTGATGACTTTACCTTAAGCAGGCAAAACCACTTGGCAGGTGGGCCGTGGCACATTTGAGTACCGAGAAGAGAAACAGAATAGGGTGCGGTAACACAGTCGGTTCCGACTCTGCTTTAAGACAGGCAGAGGGTTTTTAAGTAATCGACAGAAGTTGGCACACCTGTACAAATTGTTTGCTTCAACTTGCAAGGTTTAATTGACTGTAGTTGTTTGTTGTACCCTGAAGAAGGCCCATTTGTAATATTTTGATATTTCATTTTTTTTTTTAGCTTTTGCTAACCTAAACTTTAAATGTAAACCTCTGGCAGTTTACTACTTAAATTCTCACCATTTTAGGTCATTCATTGCATTTCAGCTGATTATATTTGAAGAAAAGCTGGAAAATTGAGGTGTTCTAAAACTGTTGACCAGTAGTGTATATCTGCATCTTATAAAACAGAAAAGCACTGCATTAAATTAAACAAGAATAAGGTTTGCCACATTATTGTTATTGTAAAATTGGCATATATAAAAAGTTACTTGCAAGATAAGTCTACATTACAGCTGTATACAATAGCTCAGTGTGTCACAACTAGTAATTGAACTGGCAACTTTGTTTTAAACTGTGTCCTGACACCATATTAAGCCCCTGCTAGCTGTCCATTTCTTATCTCCTATTTATTTTTGTAACCTCCACACATGTTCAGACGTGCACTATGAAGCATTAAACAAACTATTAGCCGTTGCATTACTCTAAAAAGGTAAAATCTTTATGAGGCATGGTTTGAAGTGTACAGCTGTCTGCAGTAGGAAGAATTTGCATGGAATGCTTTGTCCAGATAAGAAGGAACTTTGCGCCCTGTTATTTTTAATACTGTCACAATTCACATCTGTGTCAACCGTCTATGATCCATTAGCAAAACAGTTGTTGCAGTTCGGCAATAGAAGCATACAAATTATGAGTGGCTCTTTTCTGAGCCATCCTGTTTGTCCTACTTGGCAATTATAAAATGATCTCTTCTGGCCTCTCTGGCAGCATTCCTGATAAATTGGTGACTTTTTCTGTTAATCCTTCAGATGACAAAGCAAAATACATATGTTTCATGGAGATAAGATAGAATCAGAATAGAAAAGATTGAGAGAGATGACAGATGTATAGCCTAAAGGGGTATATTTTGCAGTTTTTTTTTTCATGGTTAACAACATTAGTGTTTAGTGGTCTGGTGGAGCAGAACACTGACTTAATGGACGCTGACCACTCCTGGCACTGCTGCTTTATTAAGAATAACTAATGAACAGCCAAAGCATACAACAACATACAAAAAACTGAGCATCAGAACACAGTCAATTTGTGTGAAGGTTAGTCATTACGTTTATAACACCGTGTCATTGCAGAGTTCTATGTGCACAGTTGGAAGTAAAGTAATATTTAAAAAATTACATTTTAATAAAACTTATGCAAGACCATTTGCATAATTACATTAATTTTCAATGCAGTCTTCTTATAAACTTGAAGGAAGATTATAATCTCTCTCCCTGTTTTAGACAAGTGGAACATGAAGCTTTTTGATATCTCTAAAACAGGCGTCAATGACAAGATACCTCCCCAAGACTGCATAAATGAAGCAGCATGTTTTCCTGGATTTCATCCAGACAGAACATCTTGGTTGCAGTGGGGGGTCTGGCTTCCATGTCTGGGTTTCCAGCATGGAAGGGATGGCTGCTTAATAAATGATAGTAGTTTGCAACACACCCGTTAATGTCATGCAAGAATAGTAGTGTTCTAAGAGGTGGATTCTTTTTTTATATGGCTTTTCACAACTTGGTCCTTATGTCACCCTGCAGTGAAATATCACAGAGTATATTGTGAGCTAATGTAATTTTGCATTGAACCTTCTCATCTCTTCTGTAATAGTGGAAGCATTGGCACTTACTCCCACCATGTGATGCTAAGAGCCACAGGCTAATCTTACATTACCCATAACCATGCCACTTTACTTTTTCGTGTCATCATAAAACTATTGCAAAAGATAAAAGCTGCCAGAGGCTTTTTATAAAGTCAGTCTGAAGTCATGTTGTAGGCATACACAAGGGTAAAAAAGAATATAGTTAAGAATAAAAAACAAAAGCCAAATGAGCAATGGAAAACTCAATGTCAAAAAACACAAGAAAACAACTAGAAGACCAAATGGTCAAGAAAAAACAAATGCCAGTGCATGATATCCATATACAATTCAGTTCACAAATGATAAGAAATAAAATCATACCTTAATATTTATCTTTTTAGCAACTAGTTGCACCTGTGTGAGCACCAATCTATCACAAATGAAAAAGGGCATAACAAATGGAAATCAAGTCTTATAGCCCACAAAACATCAAAAGTACCTTCCTCTTGTGGTGTGACTTCCAGCTGCCTCTTCAACCAAGACAGTATGATTGAGAAAATTAAGGACCCTTCATGAAATTTCTATCCCCCTTCTAATTAACACTTTTTGGTTGGTAGCTGATGTGGTAAAGTTGCCAAACAAAGTATTTTGTCAAACCCAAGAGGAATAATCCTTTGAAAGAACTGCCAGAATTGTCCGCCATTGTGAGACATGAAATACTGAATCCATAGGCGCTGAACCTCTAGTTAAATCTTTTACAAATGTGAATGTGGAGTGGTTCTAAACCTGGTTGTTTCCAAGTCAGAATAAACCGGAACAAAATATATTCAAGATAAGTGCTTGTAACACAGATTTTGAGACTTTATCAAACACCTTGAAGAACAATCATCCGAGTGAAACTAAATCGTGGAAAATAGCACAGGAACTGCAAGAATTGCCCCATTTCCATAAAGTCATAAAACCCAGAACTCACAGGTACGGAAGCGTATTAGGGCCACGGTGAATAAAAAAAAATACGGACGCAGTGAAGAAAAAAAAATATGTAAATGTCGAGATTAAAGTCGACATGTTGACTTTATTTTCAACATTTCCACTTTATTCTCGTAGTTTATTTTGTCAGTAGAATGTCGCAAACTAAACGTCATCTTAAAATGAATGTTTAATTTACTAGATTTTCTCAAACCCCGTCATGAATGAATGTAGCACATTAAATGCTTTATATTAAGTGTTCCCTGACCCAGTTGTTAATCTCTACGTGCTTCTTAAACTGACTTCCTTTTGCACTGAGGAAGTGCCGACAGCGATCGCCGCACATTGACTTCATGATATTCCTGCTCTATGAACATTCAGAATACTAAGATAAATACTTGATATCTTTTTCACGATGAAATTCATTAAAGCATTTATTAAACATGGGTGGTGGGAGGCACAGTGGCGTGGCTGTAGTGCTGCTCCCTTGCATTAAGGGGGACCACCAACGCAGAATTCAATGGATGTTCTTCTGAGCAGGCTTTCTTTATTGCATGCGTGCTTTCTCTGTCTGATGTACTAAACATCCAGTTCCTATCCTTCCTTCTTCTTTCTGCACATAACCAGTCACCATATGATAAACGTCTTTGTGAAATTAAAACTAGTTATAAACCTAGACCAACTGGGTTGGGGAACACTTAATATAAAGCATTTAATGTACTACATTAAGTTATGACGAGGTTTGAGAAAATCTAGTAAATTAAACATTCATTTTAAGATGAAGTTTGGTTTGCGACATTCTACTGACAAAATAAACTATGAGAATAAAGCGAAAATGTTGCGAATAAAGTCAACATGTCGACTTTAATTTCGACATTTACATTTTTTTTTCCTTTACTGTGTCCGTATTTTTTTTATTCACTGTGGCCCTAATACGCTTCTGTACACAGGAGCTGAAACCCTAGTTATATCTATACATAAAGACAAAGCCCTCACAGACTCATCACTAATTCTCCCACTTTCCATATAGGTGGGAACCTGAAATTCTGCTCCTTCCTTGCAGTGTATTTACAAATGTTAGTTATGTTTCATGTCCTATTGCAACACCCAAGGGAAGGAACAGGTGTACCCCCTAAACTGTATATATAGATAAGGGAAACCCCTCCTCACTATTTCTGTGACTTCTAATATACGTAGGAAGCCCAAATTTCCCATACTCATCCTTTACACTGTACTTACAAACGTTAAGTATGTTTCATTTTGCACCGTGCCCCGTAACGAACTTTCGAAAATAACATCTTCTTTTTGGAAGTTCTCACCATTACACCATAAGGAACTTTCAGAACTGACCTCTCCTTTTGGCGGTTTCATTCCTTTAGGGGAAACACTTCCTCACTATTTCTACGACTACCAATATACGTAGGAAGCCCAAATTTCCCATGCTCATCCTTTGTACTGCACTTACAAATGTTAAGTATGTTTCATTTTGCGCCATGCCCAGTAATGAACATTTGAAAATAACGTCTTCTTTTGTCCCAAGAGGGACATGCGCCGACGAAGTTAAAGCCTGTATAAAGTCTTCATGCCTATGGCCTAGGACCAACGTTCTTACATTAAGAATAAACATGAGGGTTTACTTGAACTGCGTCAAAAAAGCCAGAGATTTTGCTGCTCTCCTCATCAAAATAGATGATGGCAATTTAATTGAGCAGAACTGTAAAATCAATGTTCCTAACAATCTCTGTATCCTGGTGAATACCTTACAAACCCTTATTGAAAATGTTTACCCCAACCTACGAAATCTGCATGCAAAGGACGTCTCATGATTGGGGGAGAGAGCTATTCAAACACCAAAAAATGACATGACTTTACATATAAACACCATTTTACTTCAACTTCCGAAACAAAAACATATAAGCCTGTCGACTCTGTTGTAGAACTAGAGGATGCGGTGCACTATCCGGTAGAGATTCTTCACACTCTTAATCCTCCAGGCATGCCTCCACATACTCTACTTTTGAAGTTCGGTGCACCAATTATGTTACTACGCAACTTACAACCACCAAAACTTTGTAATGGCACCAGGCTTCAGGTCAAATCTCTGCACAAGAACCTCATTGAGGCAACTGTCTTCACTGGAACTGACTCAAGGGAGACTGTATTTATTCATCGTATCCCTCTCATACCCTCTGACCTCCCATTCCAATTCAAACGCCTCCAATTTCCAGTAAGGGTCTGCTTCGCTATGACAATAAATAAGTTACAGGGCCAGACTCTAAAAAAAAAAAGTCGGCATTGACTTGACACAAGATTGCTTCTCACATGGCCAACTGTATATTGCATGCTCAAGAGTAAGCTCAGCAGTCAGCTTGGTCATTTTACAGCCCAAGGGCAGAACTGCAAATGTTGTTTACAAAGAGATCCTTACATCCTAAAAATGTGCAATTCTCATACACAACATTTACAATCCTAAATTAAACTGTTTATAATCATCAAATTCACTCTCAATACTAAAATAAACCTATGACAATTACATTGACAATCATGTTACGTTATTTTTAAAATGTTTCCTTTTCTTTTTCATAACTTCTTTAACACACTACTAATCCACTGCGAAGAGTGGGTATTTTGCTAGTCTTTTATAAATGTTTGTGTTGTTTGGTTGTAAATCTTGCTGTTGCCAAGTCAGAATAAAGCAAAAGAATAGAAATTCAAGGTAAGTGTTTGTTACGCAGGTTTCCTGAGACTCCCTTCACCTTCTGGTGTGGAATAGAAACACTGCCTCCGTTGACCCAAAGTGAATTTATTTATTTTTCTACTTCAATAGAGTGAGCATGGAAATAACCTACAGTATTGCAGAACCAATGTTACATTATATATAGCATGCCCATGTTGGGAACTTCATTAAGCAATGTACTAACTCAAGGCAAGACAGTGAAATTTTTAAAATAGGATCAGGAGAAAACAAATGGTCAGAGAACAAGCAGAGGTCAATACCAAAAGGACTGTCAACTGATCATCAAAAAAATAAGAACACTAACCCAAAAATCAAAGTCTAAATCCAGAAAATGTTTTTGTTCAAAAGCCAGTGTCAGTTAGACAAAATAGCTAAGTGAAATCAAGTATATAGAAAATCCCAATATCAGATGTTCAGGAAACCTTTGAGCCAACTTTTATGCTTGCACGCTGCAAAAAGTCATGTGTCACGCAGCCCAAGTGCTGCTCTAATGGATCAACATGGCAATGGCCAATGCTAACTTGTCTAGAAGCTGGTACTCAATAAATAAAATAAAATGGGGTCCCAACAAGATGATATAAAACTTCAACTTATCAGCCACAGCAAATTTTCCAAATTCACATTCCTTGGGGTTCAAAACCCCAGCCTCAATGAAAATGTGTCCAACAACCATACAAAGGCATGGAAAAAATAAAAGAAAGTAACAAGCAACTGTTAGTGAGACACTGAGAACATTTAGTAGCATGGCTTCATAGCTCTGCAGTCCGGTCATTAAGGCTGTTCAGGTCTAAGTGTACATCACAATACATTCAATATGTTGATCCTTAACTTTCAAAGTCAGTTCCTAAAAAAAAAAAAAAAAAAAAACTAAAATTATAAATACACAGTCTGACTGCTGTTTTAAATTCAAATGTGAATCAGATATTGAACAAATGCACTGAGTTTTAATTAAGAATGAGAGGTAATGATCTTCGTTTTGAGCAAATGTCAGTCCCTTAAGAAGTGCTGCTCATGTGGTCCCCATTCAAAACAATGCTTGTTTAAACAGAAGCTGTCCAAAGTCAACTGCAGTTTAATAATTGCAGTTGTGTATGTTCTTACATGTGTTACATTTCAGCCAGAGTTGTTCTCCTGTCTTATGTTTATTTGTAGTTAGTTCTGTCTGTTGTGTTACTTTGTGTAATACTATAACATCTTTTTGCATTCCGTTTATTGTTTATCTTTGGATTTTATGCATTAAGGCAAAACCCATTTTTGATCCTTTTTCTTGTCTTGCATTTTTGTGATTCCTTTACTTCAAATAAATTCTAAAATAAAGCTTAGCTTTATTTGTATGTAGGGACCCAAAGTTTCATGCTTTCCCTCTCATCCTTATTGTGGACATTTTGATCTTTTGCTGTTTAAAGGTGTGAGCCCCACTTTTGGGCCTGCTGGGCTAGAAGCCTGCCTTTTGAGTTTGGGCTTAGCTGATTCCTTTCCATGGAGTTCAGACCTGTAAAGAAGGCAGATCTATCCTTCTAATGGATTTCTGGAGGTCTGCACGCAGTTTTGAGCTTAATGTTTTGTAGGAATCGCATGGGTCTGCCATTTCCACTATTGCCACTGTGGAAAAACAAAAAACTTAATCTCCTTTGTTTTATGTTTTTTTTCTGTTTACATTGTGATGTATAAGGCAAGCCAAATTAACATTTAGAGATATTGCAAAAAACCTTTCAGATATCTTAAAATGCAGTTTCATTTTTAAGATATCTAAAATGTTTTTTGAGATATCTCAAAGTGAGATACATTTTGAAATATCTAAAATTCATTTCCAGATATCTCAGATGCATTTTCAGATATCTCAATTTGACCTTGCATACATTTCAAGATATCTGAAATTCATTTTGCTTCCTGTAAAACTGAGTATGCTTTCAAAGGGCCTTCCTGTCTATTTTACAATATCTTGAAATGTATTAGAGATGTCTCAAAATAAGCAAGAATTTATTTTGAGATATCCATCCATCCATCCAACCCGCTGAATCTGAACAAAGGGTCACGGGGGTCTGCTGGAGCCAATCCCAGCCAACACAGGGCACAAGGCAGGAACTAATCCCAGGCAGGGTGCCAACCCACCGCAGGACACACACAAACACACCCACACAAACACACCCACACACCAAGCACACACTAGGGCCAATTTAGAATCGCCAGTCCACCTAACCTGGATGTCTTCGGACTGTGGGAGGAAACCGGAGTGCCCGGAGGAAACCCACGCAGACATGGGGAGAACATGCAAACTCCACGCAGGGAGGACCCGGGAAGTGAACCCGGGTCTCCTAACTGCGAGGCAGCAGCGCTAACACTGCACCACCGTGCCGCCTAGTTTGAGATATCATGAAATGTATTTAAGATATCTGAAAATGGACAGGAACCTATTTTGAAATATCTAGAAATGTTTTTGAGATATTTTAATTGTATTGTAGATATGAGAAAATTCTATTCAGGCATTTGAAATAATTCCATTTCTTTTTAAATATATCTTAAGATATATTTGAGATTTTGTCAAATAAAATTTGCAATACCTTGAAATACATATGAGGATAGCTGAAATGGAGCAGAGATGCATTTTATGATATCCTTAAAATGATATATCTAAAAATGTATTTTAGACATCTCAAAGAACAGTGAATTTAAAGATATTTTGCATTATTATATTTTGAGCTAAATCCCTGCTTAACTTAAGATATTCCAAATTCATTTATCTATATCAGCATTTTCAGATATACTGAAATAAGTTCCTTTGCATTTTGAGATATCTGAAATTCATCTTGAGAATATCTTAAAATAGACAAGAAGCTCCATTAAAAGACTAGGAAATTTTACAGAAAGTGATTTTGAGATGTGTGGAAATTTACAGGAACATCATGATAATTTCAGTTGCATTGGAGATATCTTGAGGTGTGAAACTACAGTGTATCAGTTCAAGATTTTAGGAAATCTACTTGAAATATCTTAAAACGCATTCGAGGTACCTTAAAATAGATGTATTTTTAGATCGCTCTAATTCTTTTGAGATACCTTAAATGCATTTTCAGATGTCTTTAAATGCATTCTGTGATATGTATAACAGTAAATTCAGCTTGCCATAGTTGCATCATTTCAAATTCTTAAAATTGTAAGTTGACTTGTAAAATTGTAAGTTGCTAGTGACACCGTTATGTACTCGTTCACTACTGACCATGAAAGGCAATAATGAAATACCTGAAATTATGACATCAGTATGCTTTAATGCGATGCAGAATCTATTAAATCTTAACACACCAGAACATTCAGAGCTCATATTTTTTGGATTTTTGTAGTTTATAATATAATATTCACTTACAGAGTTATTTTGTGTATTGAATATCTGCAAGGTAGACTGCTCCACCATAGATATGTTAACAATTGTGAATGCAGTCTGCTAAATGAAGCTAAGCTAGGAAGCACGGCTTAGCAGATGAATGAATCTCTCTTTTTAACTGCTCTTCGGTTGAGTCTAGAAGAGAACTGCAACAGAAACTGCTGTTGCAATGGGTTCATTAAGAAGTCCTAATTTGGGGGTCTCAGTGGATTCAGACAGTATTAAGACCTGCTCCTTTTTTATCTTATATTGCAGCCTTGTGCTAAAATCAGTGACAAAACTAAAGCAGAATTTTAGAAATGTTTTCAAATGTATTAAATACATGGTGATTCAATAAGATTCATCCAGTTTCAAAGTGCCATATTTTTATAACCGTGAGGCGTCTAGAATCCAATCACATACAAATTGAAAGAAGGGGTTATAGAGTTTCTGACTGTCACCAGAAGGTGGCTCCCTTCAGTCTGCGCATTTCTCAACAACGAGTTCCTTTATCTCTCAATTGGCCGTAAAGGAGCCTACGATGTGGAACTCCACTTCTGGCCCCCAAGATAACCAGATCTCACGCCGTGTGACTATTTTTTTGTGGGGGTACATTAAAGATTCTGTTATGTGCCACCACTCCCAACAACACTGGATGATCTCTGAAATCGCATTGAAAGAGCCGTGAGTACAGTGACACCTGACATGCTCGATCAAGTATGGGATGAATTTGACTATCGTGTTGATGTTGTCCATACAGGTGGAGGAGGTCATGTTGAGCACTTGTAAAATTACATAATAAGCTTTATGCTAACCTAGAATTTACTGTATTATTATGTAATGATTTACAAGTGAAATAAATCATTTTGAAATCGGGTGAATCTTTTTGAATCACCCTGTATAATGCTAATGTCAGAGGAGTACGTAAGCGACAATTCTGGTATGGCCTCAGTTCAGAGTTGAAGCTACAGATTCTGTGAATGCAGCAAACAGACCCTTTTCTAAGAACAGCATGGCAGAAGAACCGGTACTACTTACGTTAAATTGTGACACTTTGGGTATCTATAGTAAAACAGCTATTAGCAGTCTGTAAACTTTATTAGTGATTTAATTAACAATTAAAAGTAAAAAGATTTAAAATATAGTTCTGACATTTATCATTGTGTTATTTCAAGTTTAACTATGCAGACTGCTAATAGGTGCTTATAATTGATATCTAAGCTAAAGTATAACTACTTTAATAAAAAGCATCCAATTATCAGTAAACCTGTTGCACATAAGGACACAGCTAAACCTTAAGTCACCTCAACAAGAACCAAACATCAGCAAAAAAAAAAAATGTCAACATGAGAAAGTCCAAGAGATTTTGGCAAATGATCATACAAAAAATACAGTGAAATGTGCATAAATATTCATCAGAATATTAAGCATTGGCAGGTGTTATACATTATTGCACAGTATAAATATATTTGAATCTGTCATAGAACAAATGTTTAAGTTTGATATTAAATGGATTGTGACAAACAGTTGTGTCTTGCTGTTTGGATGAATTTGTCGCATCAGGTAAGTATTGCTTTGAAACAATAAAACATAACCTTAAAACTTTAGACGTTACACCAAAGTCTAGAAGTAGGGTCATTTTCCTGAATTCACTCTGATGCTGAATTCTAAATAATTTATGAAGATTTTTTTTTTCTGAAAGGAAAACTCAACAGCATTGTTTTGGTCAGCAGATCACTGAATTTTTTTTTTTTCTAGTTTTTCTAGCTGTTCTTGTCAAAATGAAAAATCATTTATATTCTGCACAGAGGAAAAAGAATGCTTATCAAACCATACCATTCGTTAAGCTCATCCTCAGGAAACTAGCTGTCAGACTGGTCACATATTCTTTCAATAAATCAGATTGCTGCTGTAGTGTCCACATGACACCAAAGTGATGTAATACAATGTAATGAGGGCAAATACTGGGTTGGACCACTAGAATATCATAACAGTAAAAAAATGTCCATGTGCATGCAAATATAATTACTGAATGCAGTAAATGCAGTATATCTATTCATCCTCTACACAGTAGCGGATCTCCTCAGCCACAGGCAAACATTAGGGTTTATTTTAGACTGAGTTCCAGTTCATCAGGGTCATAATGCCGCACATACCAAAACAAAATGCTTTTAGCATAATACTTTATATAATGCTTTTGGACTGTAGAAGGAAGTATACAATGAGACTTTCCATTATGTTGAGCATTCAGTAAAAAAAATTGCCAATAAAATAACACATTGCAACATTAATTACATCTCACTGGACTTTGGCTGTGTGCAAACTTCTACTCTCACCTTCTGTCACCAGTCTTAAAGTTCTTAACCGTGCTCTGAATAGGGAACACTGCTAGAGTCTGACTGTTCCATTCTGTCTCTGATGAAGAAATCCTGTCTGAAACAAGTTGGACATGCTGGCAGCAGAGTCCTTATTGTAATATAATAAGCAACATCCCTCTTCATTTACTGCAGATTATGTTCATGTAATGGAGTAGCCATAGTTCATTCCTACCTCGGATTTATTTTCATTTAATCCTTTTGTTGCTGATGGTTCACAAAATTCATTGAAGATTGCATCATCTGTCCACTGCTCTTGTGGTTTCTTATGAAATGAACTAGACCATTGTTTGCTCTTTTCTATAAGGGCATTGAAGAAAGACATTGTTCTGTTACCAGATCCTCCAACTTGTACTTACAAAGTACAAGTTGTTCAGATTCCTTTTTTAGCTTAAGACTTCAAGGAATGTCTGATTACAGTGCTACTGTACCACCTTTTCCTTTTATTTCTGCTGCAATGCTGTCATCAAAAAGGGCTAAAATAGAAACTCCTACTTACTTCTAGAATGTTCTGGAAGCTTCCACTTACTACTAGAATATAGAATTTCCAATTCAGTTCAGAATCCTGTGGAAGAGTACATACAACATAATAAAAATAAAATGTTCAGAATAGAGCAGCTTGTAAAACTTTCACAAACAGGCAGAAATTTCAGAGGTAGGCAAGCTATCCATAATGGACAAAAATATGCCTTGTGGAAAATTTTTCTATAAACATTAAGACTGATATGCTTGTCAGTCCCAGAATTAGCCTAGTCACTCTCCTCTGGACTTTTTTCTAGTGCTGCTATGCTTTTTTGTAATATGGAAACCAAATCTCTACATACAACTTCAGGTGGGGCCTCACTCGTGTGTTATACAACTTAATCGCAACCTACCTTGACTTGACTTGACTACCACACATTATGACATGTAATCTATCATCCTATTAACTTTCTTGATCACTTCTGTACAATGTCTGGATATACTGTAGATAGTGATAAGTTCCTTATGACTCCTAGGTCTTTATCATAAGGTATACTTTCAACTTTCAGACCTCCCATTGTGTATTCAAATCTAACATGTTTACTTCCTACATATAATATTTTATATTTACTTACAGTACATTAAATTTTATCTTCCACCTATAGTCATATGAAACCCATCTTAATTCTTTTGTTTATCATTGGCTGAGCTTTCAAAGTAGCAGCTTCCTTTTAATATATGACATGCCTTATGGAAACAGTAATATTTCAGCAGTGACATTAAGTTTATTGGATTAACAGAAAATATGCAATATGCATCATAACAAAATTAGACAGGTGCATAGATTAGGTCACCCCAACAGAGATATTACATCAATACTTAGTTGAGCCTCCTTTTGCAAATATAACAGCCACTAGACGCCTCCTATAGCCTTTGATGAGTGTCTGGATTCTGGATGGAGGTATTTTTGACCATTCTTCCATACACAATCTCTCCAGTTCAGTTAAATTTGATGGCTGCCGAGCATAGACCAGCCTGCTTCAAATCATCCCATAGATTTTCAATGATATTCAAGTCAGGGGCTGTGATGGCGATTCCAGAACATTGTACTTCTCCCTCTGAATGAATGCCTTTGTAGATTTCGAACTGTGTTTTGGGTCATTGTCTTGTTGGAATATCCAAACCCTGTGTAACTTCAACTTTGTGACTGATGCTTGAACATTATCCTGAAGAATTTGTGGATACTGGGTTAAATTCATCTGACCCTCGACTTTAACAAGGGCCCCAGTCCCTGAACTAGCCACACAGCCCCACAGCATCATGGAACCTCCTCCAAATTTGACAGTAGGTAGCAGGTGTTTTTCTTGGAATGCAGTGTTCTTCTTCCGCCATGCAAAGCACTTTTTGTTATGACCAAATAACTAAATTTTTGCCTCATCAGTCCAAAGCTCTTTGTTCCAAAATTAATCTTGCTTGTCTAAATGAGTATTTGCATACAACAAGCGACTCTGTTTGTGGTGTGAGTGCAGAAAGGACTTCTTTCTCATCACCCTGCCATACAGATGTTTTTTGTTCAAATTGCGCTGAATTGTAGAACGATCCTGTGCATATCCCGCTCCTGTATTTTTCTTGGCCTGCCAGTCTTGGGTTTAACAGCAACTGTGCCTGTGGCCTTCCATTTTCTGATTCCATTCCTTACAGTTGAAACTGACAGTTTAAACCTCTGAGAGAGCTTTTTGTAGCCTTCCCCTAAACCATGATACTGAACAATCTTTGTTTTCAGATCTTTTGAGAGTTGCTTTGAGGATCCCATGCTGTCACTCTTCAGAGGAGAGTCAAAGGGAAACACAACTTGCAATTGATCACCTTAAATACCTTTTCTCATGATTGGACACACCTGTCTATGAAGTTCAAGGCTTAACGAGCTAATCCAACCAATTTGGGTGTTGCAGGTAATCAGTATTGAGCAGTTCCATGCATTCAAATCAGCAAAATTACAAGGGGACCCACATTTTTGCACAGCCAGTTTCTCATATTTGATTTAATTTCATACAACTAAATACTGCTTCACTAAAAATCTTTGTTTGGAAAATACCCCAGTACTAAGATGTTCCTAGGAAATGAAAGACATACCACTGTTATATTTTTTGTTGAAAGTAGAGTCTATTATTTTGCAAGCTGAGAGGGGTTCCCAAACTTTTTCATATGACTGTATATGCCGAAGCTGGTGTGCTGTCTAGCATCTCTCTTTAACAATTTAGCTGATTGTACATTATCTACCTTCCAGTTTTATTTAATTTGTTTGTGTACATTTTTTATTTAGATTGTTTTATATTACTATATATTTATATTAAATGAGTAGCAGCTTCAGCACTGATCCCTGAAGGAAGTAACTTTTAACATCCCCTAATTCTTAAAATGTTTCTCTCACCATAACTCTTTGCTTATTTTGAGACAGTTTTTTGCCCACATACACACTGTGCTTTGAATTTCCACTTCTTTTATTTTGGTCACTAACCATTAATGTACCATTTTTTTTAAAAGTCATCTGAAAGTCAAAAGAAGGCATACCATATGCACCTCTCTCATCATATGCTTTTGCTGTTCCTGCAAATTAGTGAAACAAGACCTTCCTCATCTGTACCCCTGTTGACTATTTGCTAATACATCTGTTCTTGACATGTGCTGTTTCATCTTTTCCATAGTAATTGCCTCCAATAATTTACTTGTGATGCACATTAAGCTTACTGGCCTATAGTTACTTGGATCCGCCCAATCACCGTTTTTATACACTGGGGTAATATTTGCTAGCTTCCATTTTTTAAGAATTTCCCCAGCATTCAAAATATGTGTCAAGGGCTTATATATGTACTTCCTCACTTCCTTAAGAACTCAAGGTTAATGTTGTCTGGTCCTGGTGATTTATTAGATTTCAGCCTGTTTAACCTAAGCAGCATATCTCCCTCTATAATTTTAAAATCGCCAAGTGCCTCCTTAATCACGCCTGTTACTATTGCTAGATTATGGACATGTTCACAAGTATAAACTTAGAAAAGTAAAAGTTAAAAAAAGTATTTACTATTTCACTGTCTGTATACTCTTCTCGCTGTTCCTAATACTCTTCATCTCATAATTGACTGTTCCTTTACTTGTAAAATATTGAAAGAATCTCCTTGGGTCAGCATTTACCTTTTCTGCAAAATTTCTGCCTTTTTGCTGTTCTAATATTCTTTTTAACCACTGCTCTCATATGTCATTTGATTACTGATGAAGTTATGGTCTTATTTGTCTTATTAAGTTGTTTTATTTTTATCTATTTATTTTTTGTAACTTCTTTTTTAGCTCCTCATTTATGTACAGAGCTCTCTTTAATTTCTTAATGCTTCTAAATTTTGGGATAAACTTGTTCTATAGTATATGAAAAGCAATTTTTAACTGTGGGAGGTACCGTAGCACTGCTGCTTAGCTGTTAGATCAAGGTTCATGTCCCAGGTCCTCTTTGCATGGCATTTTTATATTCTTCCTGTTTCTTTATGGGTTTCCTTTGGGTGCTTTGGTTTCGTCCCACTGTCCAAAGACCTGCAGGTTAGGTGAATCTGTGATTCTGCTTTGGCTCACGTGTGTGTATTCCACCTGAGATAGACTGGTGCCCTGTCCAGGGTTTGTTCCTGCTTTGTGGAACTGACTCTTTGGAACTCTTCCCTTTGGTGTCTCTTGTATTTATATCTACTAAGAGTCTTCTATTTCCTTTCCTCTGTAACCACTTTACTAGTCCTGATCTTCTTAATTTTCCATTCTATCATCTCAAGCTGTTCGTTTTCTCTTTTGTAATATTCTGATGTTCTTTATTTCCATACACTTTAGGCTACAGTTATAATATATAATTAAAATGCCACATTTATAATCTATTTTGAAGTGTATCCTTATTTACTATGGAAAAATCCTTGTGATGATGTATAAAATACAGATTGATTCATGTGGGGGGAAAAAAGGTACTTTCCCACATAATGTACAGTTTCAGAAAACTGGTTTGTATATTTTCAGTATCATACTGGCCTTGTTAACTTTAATTGTTCGGGAAATTCAATGTGTGGTAACAACATCTGAATGAGTTCTGCATATTCATTGTTATTTCAGTAACTGAATTTGGAATACTTCTGGATATATCCTAATATACTGTAACATTGTGTCCATTATGTGGGTGTTTTCATATGAAGGTAAGACTTGACTAAAGCTGGGTAAATAGTCATATTTGAAATAACTTTATGGAGCCTTGAAGCCATAGCAGTCCTGAAGAGATGTACAGAACAGGACAAACAAAATTAGTGTCACATAAAATCTCTCTATTATAAAAGAAAATCTTGAGACCCGCCCTCCTCTCAACCATTTATAGTGAACAGCCCATGCCCACATTCCTCTCACTTCTCATTTGTGTGAATGCTTTTGTCAGACACAGTTCCTGTGCTCTCAACTCACAAATTTTTAAGTTTTCCTCACTTTAATTTCCCAATAAAAGAAGACTTATGTCCAAATCTTATTGAAAAATTTTATCCCGAAGGGTTATCAACATAAGAAATAAGTACACGGGCAATCCTAGCACCGAGAAATGATGAAGTCAAACGAATTAACGTGAAAATTGTTGATCAGTTACACGGCAAATTGGTTAAATTTGTATCAGTAGACTATACTGAAATGGTGGTGATGGTACGGAAGATGAAAACATCAACTTACAATATCCCGTAGAATATCTACAACCGTTAACACCATCCAGTCTTCCATGGCCGAGTTACTGTTGAAAGAAGGATGTATCATAATGTTATTGCGTGTAAAATTTTAACAGGCAACAAGAAAGGTAATGTAGGACATCTTCCACGGATAACATTAGACACCAAAGGAGATCTTGATATGCCATTTGTATTAAAGCGTTTACAGTTTCCCGTTAGAATAGCTTTTACTATAACAATTAACAAATCACAGGTACAAACATTCAAAAAAGTCTGTTTATTTATTAGAGAGAAAGAAACAATATTCACTCATGGGCAGTTATACGTTGCGTTGTCACAATTTAAGTCCAAACATGGAATCAAAGTTCAAAGCGATATTGATGAAAAGTTAGTTGAAAATATTGATTTTACTGAAGTGTTACAGTAAAAATGTAAGTTTAAAAGGTATTTGCGTTTAATTTCAAAGCCAAACAGAACGAAAACATATAACGCAACAAATACCTTTAACGCAACATGAAACAATTTTCTTTCAATTTATTATGTTTTACTCAAATTATTTACGTTTTTTAATATGGTTAATTACTCGCTGTAATGTAATATATTTATTGTACATCCGCTTCCCCATACGCAAGTGGTAGATCTATGAAGTGGCTAGCGCATAGCGCCCACCCGGAGATTGTCGAGTGAAGCGAGCAGGGGGCAGAGCCCCCTAGTATTCTAAAAGATAAGAATAGCGTATTTCTGTAGGTAAGCTGCAAGTGTTTAAATATGAAATCTGCTACTGTATCTTAGATAATTCTGAGAATTATTAAAATGTATATGTATATAAACAATATCAACAAAATATGTACAATAGATCGTTTCACTACATTTTACATCTGTTTTGTTGTGATTATTATTCCAGTATTGTAAAATTTAATATTGAAAGTTGTGTATTTGTAACACATACTGCAACTAACAACGTATTGTGTTAATTTTCTTTTTTAAAGAATAGAACTTCTCTTAAGTCATTTTTAGCATCTTTAGTTAAGACCAACATTGTGTGACTTTTATCAACAAACTCATTTTGATAAAAATAACTTAATAAATAAATCAAGTAAATTAAAAGAGAGAATTTATACAGTACCCAAGGTACAAAGCTCTTATTCAGGCAGATACAATTTAAGGGGTCACTGTTTCTCTTTGTAAATTAGGTTTGGATAGGCTCATTTGCAATCCCTAGAAAGTGCCATCATTTACTGTAAATTGCTGAGCATTCCTTAGAAAATTACCCAAGCAAGAATTCACAGCATGCCAATAACTAAGTCAGAATTGCAGCTATCGCCTGCTCTGATTTCCTTAGTGTATGTCCTTATTTATTTATTTATTAAAGAATATTTCAGAAGTTAAAAAAAAGACGCTGTCCAGAGGCAGTGCAGCACAAAGATGAGCCTTCTTGGTATGACATACGACTTTAATTAAATGTATAAGATGCAGACCAGGAAAAGTATTGGATATCTACAGGATGCCTCATGTGAATTGGCTTTTGACTCTGCCGAGGCCAAACTTCCAGCTTTCCTGACAGCAGTTGCTTGCCACTTCCTATCACATCTCATTAGTTAGGAGGTGGAATACTGCCGATTATATAAAAACAGTATCAATTCTGACTCCCGTTTCTGTTACGTCGTGTTTATTTTATTAGATATGATGAAATGAGGAAAAAAGTATTTGGATTAGTAAGGCTAGTGCTGCTTTGCTACTATGTTTGTCAATCTGTTCTGCAGGTATGAACAACTTGTAGAGGATGCTAAGGATGGAAAATAGCATAGTAAGACAAGGTAAATGAATCTATATAAACAGTTACATATAAATATATTACAGCTTATTCTTAAAAAAACTGAAGTATATGACAACACATGTATCTGTAAATAGAATGTCTGTTTGAACTTTAGTGTTAAACACCTGAATTGTTATAAGGGATTTCTACAAAACATCATACTTTACATGAAGTCTTTCAGTAGTACTAGGGTGAGCAAAATGACACCTTTTATTGTCTAACTAAAAAGATTACAATATGCAAGCTTTCGAGGCAACTCCGGCCCTTTCTTCAGGCAAGATGTAATGGTGTCATTTTGCTTGACTTCTCACTGCAGGAAATCTTTCATTAAGTAACTTTATCAAGGAATATTCCTTCTGAGTGTTTTCCAAAGACACCTTCTTAGTTGCCCTGTGTACAAGAACAAATCCCAGATGGAACAGTCACACACTCACTCTGACCTGCTTTCCTGAAAATCACCAATTAATTTAACATCTACATGGTTTGAATATATGAGGAAACTTGTGTACCCCCTAAAATCGTACTTAGACTGGGGAGGAATGTGTACACCCCAAAGACGAAGTGAATCAAAAGTCAAATCCAAGTTATTGAATGTGGGGTGGTGCAGCATTGCTATCCACTGCACTGCTGTTTTGCCATACCAGTAGTTAATTAAAACATATTTTGCATGTATTCATATTATAAACAAATGGAAAATTACAGTTCTTATTTGCATATTATTTGTATCCTCAAAAACTACATAATGATACTTGTATACAGCATGAGGCGTCACAAAATAGCTGAATTTGCCTTATTTCAATATATTCTTTTCATTTAAAGTTAACAATATTTTTGCTTACATATTATTGATATACTGATGTTATTTATTTCTTTTCATTCTTATTGTTCAGTGTCAGCTCTTCTTATTTCACATACTCTTTTCCAATTAATCATCCTATTTCCTCTTTCTATAACCTCCACCAAACCCAATTTATCACTTAAATTGTTCCTCTCCATTACAAGGCATTTTCTTTTGCTTTTAATATTTATTTGCTTTACTCAGTGTCATTAATCCAACACCCCACGTAATTCATCTACTCTCTTAACAAACTTATTAATTTGCCTGAATCAATCATCAGTATTACTTTCCATATTTATACTCATTTTTCTTTGTTTTACTCTCAATTTCTCACTTGATTCCTTAATTTATGTAACTTCTGCAGAGAATCTTGTCCATAAGGAAATGGAAAATGAAACTGGTAAAATGACCTCAATGCTTGTACTTCGCTCTAATGGCCATAAAAATGTACATTTTGCAGTTTAATTTACTGTTTTCTATTTAAGTAGCAATGAAAATCTTAATATAAACAGTATTGTACTAGAATACGCTTATTTTTTGTGCACACTTTCCAATTATTGCATTCACACAAGTTTAAATTTTAAAGAGCACTCACACATCTATCCATGCAGACTTAAGGCCTAAAACAATATATTGGTTAATCATTCAATATGTACAGTGTCACAAGAATAGATAAGGGCCTTAAAAGTTTGGGGCAGCCAACTGTATATTTGTTTACTTGCTGCAAAATTGGTTTCCATGGTGTACAGTTGTGAGTCCAAAACAGAACTGATTTGCTGGCACAAAGATGATGGTTTTAATGAGAGTGGACGAAGTGAAATCATCATTGGGGTAGGAACTGGAAGTGGTGTCCTTGGAGCCAGGTTGGATGATAAGTTCCACGTATGAACTGGATATCCCCAAATTGGTACGAGTACCTGTACAATTCAGAGAGACAGAGGGTACATATGGCCTAGGTGGAAGAATGCAGTGTTTTACAAAAGATTGAGACACAGTGACTTAGCAGATGACAGAGGGAAAGGCCATTGAGGCTGAAAAGGGAGCACATGGAGACATTGATCCATGTCTTCCTTTTAAAGGTGTGACTGTGTAGACACCAGGTAGAATTTGTCTGCCTGTTATGTGGTAGCAGAAGGTCTTGGAACAAAAATATTGGGAGAACATTTATTTGTAAGGTATTCATCAGCTTTAGGAAGCTGACCTTTTAAGATGAACCAAACACTCGGGTACAGGGCCTCTAGGAAGACTACTAGTCTGGTGACTCTTTAGCAAAATGACCCTGACCAGGAATCTAATACTTCATCTCCTCAAAGAAGCCACCGAGTCTGAAGTTAGAAGAAAAGTTCAGGGCAAAAGCTCAACTGGTATAACAAAGAGGCCAACACTGAGAATTAAAGAAAAGTAAGAAGGTAAGAAGAGGCGTGTGTGGTGAGACTTTGGATGGAGTCAAGTGAGCACGCTGTCCAAAGTGATGGATAGAATGAACAAAACTATACAGAGCCCACAGAAGGCTCTGCCAGGCTCATCGTTTTTGCATTTTTATTTACCTTGTGATTTCCTTGGTTTATCTCACCCTGTGTGCATTTCTTTCTCTGATGATATAAAGGATTGGCAAATCACATTCCATTTAACAGTCTAGTACTTCAAAGGAGAAGCTGCAGATTAGTTAATTGTGAATTATGAGTCTAAAAGTTCTTGTTTCAGTAGTCCAATTGTCATAAGGCATTATTGCAAAAGTCAACCATTTGTCCATTTTATGGTTTTAAATAAGCAACAATCCTTAGTCTCCAAAGGTGCTATATAATCAACAATTCAAGCTCTACAGTCATAATCCTCATGTTACTGGACTAATCACTGCAGGAATGGTACCTGTCTATCTAGGGATACCCGAGAATTACCAGATGCCTGTGAATTTAATTAGAGTAATGAAAACAAGATGCTCTCAGTATGAACGGGGTAGTAATGTATCTAATTACAAGTGATACACATGGCATTTCCACTTTAAGTCACAAATATTTAAATGACTTATAAAGTCCGCTAATTTTTAGTTAGCAAAGGTTTTTTTATCATGAAATTGTTCAGAGGAACCTGAATTAATAAAAGCAAAATTGCTGTTTTTCCATTTCTGATACTAAAAGCACTTGATGTTAACTTAATTGAGGAGATTCTAATTAGTCATGCTCCAGTATCTTTTAATGACACCACATTTTCCCATGCAACCCATTACACTCCAAGTTCACCTGATTGGATTTTCAACAATCAAATTTTAGCCGGTGTTTCAAATGTATTCTTCTTTTCTCAAACAACAGTAGACTTTGCTGGGTTTGCTTAGGTTCTTCCTGTATATTATTTTCATAAACTAAAGAAATGCAATAGGTTTGTTTTCTTGTCTGACTCTTAGAGGTCAGTGGAAGTCAAATTCAACACACAGGCCAAGTTGTAGTATTTGTTTTATTGAAATTGAGCAAAAAAATAAGTAGATATATTGATAGTACTTTATTTATACTGTGGAAGGAACCCCCCGAGGGACACAGGACAAGTTCAATCTATTAGATTTTTATTCAGTCACAGATGAGTACATGGATTCTATGTTGCAAGGTAGAAGAGCAAAGTTCCATTTTTTAATCAGCTTTTTATATTTTCTTCTTTCTCCCCTTCTCCTTATTTATGAAAAAAACAACATATCATTTACTTAAGCATTTTATTTTTTTTACAATAATGGGCCCTCTGTTCTTATTTATTTATTTATTTATTTTACTTGTCAGATAGACCCTAAAGAAGGAAAGGTAATCTTCCTGTGTCAAACAGATGCGTTCTTAAAGAAACTGGAAATTGTCCTAGGTCAGCTTACGGCAATGACAGACGCCTGTAGGAATAACCTGCCGTTATAGCAAAACAGCTTTGTCAGCTATTAACCCTAAGTAGCGTGCAAGCAGCTTTTATAGAAGCTCAAGAAATATTATAACAAACAATAACCCCCTTACAGACACACAATAATTACAAAGAAGAAGAGAAACTTTTAACTTCACTAATAATGAGAGAGCAGTCACAGTGAAGCATTACAAAGGTTTATTGCCATCAATATGAAGGAACCCCAGTAGCATTACTTGACACACTTTTGATGAATAATTCTTTGGCTAAACGTACTTAGTTGTGGTGTATCAAAGGGAGTTTGTGCAGCATTGTTCATAATGGTGCTCAGTTTTGTTTTCATTCTCTCCTCATTCTCTCCACTTAAAACAATAAATTCATTTTATGTTTTTCTTTTAGCATATGAATTGTCATTTTTTTCCATAATTATAAAAGTTAAGTTTCTTATTTATTAGACGAGATCCAAGTAAGTTTTCTTTTCTTGGCCAAAGCAATTATCTTATTTTAAATGGTTTGATCTTTTGGGTTATTCTTCCATGCAGTGTTGGGAAGCTATAGGTTGTTTCTTTATTCCAAAGAGAACCCATTCATAAAGTAAATAGAAACAGGCATGATTGCTTTCCTGTGCTATTAAACCCTTGTTTATAAGCTTTGCTTTCATCTAATACTGCAAATCAAGGATAGGAGATTAGCATTTCCATTGTTTCTGTATATTCAGGTCCTTCTAGATGATGTGTGGATGTAAAGTGGCTTATTTCTTTTGACTCACACACACAAAGAGTGACAGAAGAATATGAACCGATGGACTTCTCAGTCTAGTCTTAAAATGTCAATTTGTGGGCATATTTTATATATCTCATGGTCCAATGACTTTAATGTAGTCATATACTTTAAGTATTTTTGTCTTTCAGTGAAACACACAATGTCATCTCCTGATATGGCAAATGAATGATATTTTTCTCCAAGCACTATTTTTGAACTATCCATCCCTCATATACAAGTGAGATGGGGCTCACGCATCAGCACAGTATGCTGTTTTACATAATGTTTGCGTGATAATTTATCTGGAGAATATCATATGTGTAATAACTGCACTAGGAGGTCACAGTGATAAACAATGAACTCACATGAACTTGTAACCAACATAAAGCAAGGGCTGTAACCAGGATGTTGGATATCTAAACAATATGATCAGAATATGAAATCTTTGTTATATATCAAAGAATGCAGCATGAAGTTAGAAACAATTCAGAATCGAGGAACTAGGCCAAATCACAGACATAAATGATGATCAGAAACAAAGTAATTAATAACTAGGGATCTAACAGAAGCACTTGTTAATGAAATCCACAAACCTGGACAACCAGTAGTCATGGAGTATTGACCTCATTGCCCAACCTCAGTCATCCTGCCTATCAGTAGCTCGGCAACCCTGCATTACAAATAGAAGAATAATAATGACATCTATAATAAATCCAAATAGGCACAGTGGAAAAACATATTTCACAAATAAAATCTTAAGAATTTTTCTAAGTCAAAAAGACATTACATTTCTTAACTGTGTAAACCCCCATTATTTTTTAGAGGCCAAGAAAATGGCTGAAAAAATCAAAATATAATCCAGGAATAGGCTTTACAGGTTTCACAATGCAGGTAAGAATCTGTCCTATTAATATGATTTTGTCATAGTTGGTGTTGTATATCATTACCTAAAAAAACCTTATTATTATTTTTTTTTCCCCACTGAGACATCATATTTGTTTTCAAGAATAAAGCTATGTAGTCTTTGAACAACCTTATGTTGATCTCTCATGGAACTTGATCTGTGAAATATCATTCAACAAGACCATTTGTTTAAATTGCCATCACTGTATATTTACATGTGATTTCAAAACGTTTTCTGAAATCTTGAACTGTATTGTAAAATTAATTGTTCCCCGTGCATGACCTGATATTTGATTAGATTTGTGCCTTTTACAGTCTGCTTAAAGACACTAATGGCAATATTACTAAGAGAGAGCTGTTCACTGTTCATTAAAAGTACTAGGATGACTAGATTGTCAATGTGGGCAGCATTAGGTTCAAGCTTCAAAGTGGTCTAAAGCCGTCATATTTATTGAACTTTCATGTCATTTGCAGGTACATGTCTCTGTGCATCAGGTGTTTTAAGGACTTCTGCAACGTGCCACAGTATCATTTCAGGTAAATATGCATATTTTCAGTTCTTCAGTAATAAACACCCAAGGATTGAATTCCATGGCCTTGCAAATAACATTCGCCAATTCATTGCCTCTAAACTAATGAAATCTCAGTAGGGTGTTGCTGGTTCAGATGACTGCAAGATGAACTAACATTGCTATGTGTTTACCTAGAGTACTTGAGAGCCATCCATCTGCCTGAGAGGTGTACATGTTAAGTAAACTAGTGATAACTTTGTATAGTTCCAAGAAATGTCAAACTTATTTTCCATGATACACCATTTATCTTGTGGCAATTTAAGGGCCTTGCATGTGCTTTGATGGTATCTAGGAGTTGTTGATATTGGACTTGCTAGAATTGTAGCTGGGTGAGCCCTTTTGTATTTGCATGGCATATTAAGTAGCTGATGGTAACTTCAGTGGCATCTTGTTGAATATGCTGGAGAGGACTATGCCACGTGAACAAACTGCTCCACTGATTCTTTTATGTGAGACCTGTTGACACTGGTTAAAATGTATAGCATTCTTAGTTCTTTAAATGTTGATGGTTACTTCCAAAGGTGCTACTTAACACATTCTCAGAGCATGTAGTGATGCTCCCTGGCATCATTTGAGTCCTGAATCGTATTTTGGTTGCTTTCAGGATGAGTTCTGATAATTAATTTTACTTATTATTTATTTTTTATTAATGTTAATAAAATTTCATATTATTTCTGTGACATAATGGTGCCACTATTTTGTTGGTTTTTAATAGAGACTGCCTGTTTGTTTTTTTGTTTTTTTAACATTAGTTTCATATTGTTTATGTCCAGTAGCATATCATCATCGAGTCATCACTATTAAAGATGGTGGTGCCCAATACTCATTATCCATGCTTTTGGATAACTTATAAATCTTCAAAAAACCTTGTATGTGATTGCCTGAGCTAGGGCATTTTTTGCTAGTTTGGCATCTAAATTTAGCTTTGTTTTTCAAATCTTCAATTTGCTTAGCATTTCAAAGTTGGCACACTTGTAATTTTGACCCTTTTGCCAATGAAAGTTAAGCCTATTCCTAATTATTTTGTCTTTGTTGCCCAGGAGGTGTGCTTTCTGTGTGGCGTTTTCATGTATTTTCTTGAGAGTCTCTGGCTTGTTTCTCTCAGCTCAAAGACACGCTGGCAGGTTTAATAGTGACTCTTACTGGCCAACAGTGTTAGTGTGTCCTGCAAAAGCTTGGCTGCATTCAAGGATTAGTTACTGTCTTGAACATGTTTTTACATTCTGTCACCTCACAATTCCCCATTGAAAAATGGACTTTACAAAATGGATGGTTGAATGAATATCTAGATGGTTTTGGGGATTTTTTTTTTTTTTTTACTTTTATAGCCTACTAATCATAAGAAGAGTAGAATACAATAACATGGCGGTTAAAGGAGTATTTTATGTCTCCAATGGGTTTCAAAACTTTTCAGTTTGCTAGATGAACTTTTTTTTTTTTAATTTGCCTTAATAGGTTTGGAATTGCTGAGCTAACTAGCAAGCTTATAGGGGCCAAGAGTTCTTTGCCATATTAATCTACACCTTTAAGTTAGTTCATTTTATGTTTTGGACTTTCAAAATCAATTTTGTGACTGATTTTATATTTTAATGTTCCCTAAATAGTCATTTTTGCAAATACAAAATCTTACTTTTTTATCCCTATTGAGTGATTTATTGCTGAGCTGCTATAACACATAAAATGTAAACCAGCTCAAAAGACACAAGCGTCAAAAGTGCCCATCTACAAAAGAAAGGAAATCCTTTTACAATTCTTTTAGCTGCATTTAAAGGAAGAAGCCACCAAATGATGTTGTATTTTTTCACGCACCCAAAACTTGTAAAGTGTCAGTGTGAGAGCCATTTTTCTAGTTGATGTCATCTCTAGTGGTGCCAGATGCTGCAAGTTATTTATTATATTTTTACCACGAGAGAATGATAAAGAACTTTTGACTCCACTCTCTACTCCTGCCGTGTATGTTTTGAGTGTCACTTCTAATTTCTTGTCGTTTCTTACACTCTTCAATAATACTAATCTGGCAATTGGCAAAAAGCTTGAGTAACAAAGAGCCGTAATTCAAATTGGCACAAATGGATTATAGTAACTGAGTTTAAAATTGCCATTTGAATTTTAGGAGTGAAAGACACTTACCAGACTGTGCTGGGAGATACAGCAAACCTTGATGTGCCATCCTGGAGAAGTTGGACTACCTGTGCAACCTCGGTAGGGTCCAGGTATCGCCTCATGCTGCCATTAGTGACACTGACCATAGCCAAATGCAAAACTAGTGAAAAAAAGAAAAGATGAGGAGGGAAAAATGTTAGTGGCCTCCACCTGTTAAACCATTCCTGTTTTGGGGGTCATCTCATTGTTGCCCTTCTAGTGCACCTGTTGTTAATTTCATTAACACCAAAGCAGCTGAAACTGATTAACAATACCCTCTACTACTTAACTGGCTAGATCAATAGCCCAGAAGTTTCATTGACTATGCTCTGATAATATTATGTATGTATGCATGCATACGAAGTGCAGAGTGCAACTCAGTGCAAGAAATGCTGAAATAAACACTGAAGGGAAAAAATAAGAAAATGTGTTAACAATATGTGAACAGTAAGCCTGGGGATGAAACTAACCATTTGCGAGCTTGAAGGCCTGTGTGGAAAAAACTGTTCTTATATCTGTTTGTTTTGCCGTATATTAATACTATAACGGCTGGCCAATGGAAAACGTTCAAAGGTGTTGTGGTCTGGGTGTGAGAGGTTGGTAATGATTTTCATAGCCCATGTCATGACTCTAGAATAATATAGGTGAGCAGGCTGGCACCAGTGATATTTTCGGCAGACCTGATTATTCAGTGTAGTCTGTTTTGTCATGTTTAGTCACTGATCCGAACCACACTGTTATGGATGAACTGACTCAATGACTTCTGTGTAAACTGTTAAAACTGAAATGTTGCAAGTCACTTTTTCATAAAGGTGCCAGCCAAATAATAATAACATCTTGGTATATATTGCATAATTTGTTTTTGGAAATGTATAAACCTGTATTCCACACTTTGTTTGTTCTTATAGAGTATGATTCAGGAATCGCTCCAAATTAACTTCAACTCTTATTTATGATACATAAGAACAGTTTTGATGACAATGGGCTTTAGCCCCATATGTTGTATTTTCTTAATTCCTATCCATTTAAAATTTGCAAAGTATCATCCAGTTGAGTTCATAAAGTCACAAAAATATACTCTTCTGCTACCCTAATTGATAATTCTTTACATATTTATGGTTCTTTCTTTCTGTGTGAAGAAAGACATTGTACTTTTGTGAGATTTAACTTTAACCAGCTTCCATCTGCATCCCCATGTTTTTGTTGATGAACGTATTTTAACCAAACAGTTGGAATTCACTGTATTAATTCCTCTTTATGAATTTGAGCAGTCGTTTATGCCATTTTCTTAAACTGAAAATATGAAACTCTATCAGTCTTTCCTCACACCTCATACCCTGTAGACCTGGAATCAGACTATTTGTTTTTGGGGCTTTTTCTAATGTTTTTATTTTTCTTGCATTCTCTAATTTGAAAAGAAAAAAAAAATCCTATCCTTTTTTCTGAGTTTTGGCCAAATGCTTATCCATCTACCCACTTTATCTTAAACTCACATTTTAAAATTGATCACTATGCTCTTGCTTGGGTCCTAATCAAAATATTTTTAAATTATCATAAAAATAGTATGTACTAATCTGATGAAATGATTATATTGCTTCCTCATAGAATTCCAGTATGTTAGAAAATCACCTACTCCCCATCCATACCCATGCTGAGAGTTCACTAATATACCTTTCCTTAAAATGTATTGCTTGATCTTTTCCTTAATATAGTAGATGCTTTTAATATTTTACCCATGATACATATTAAGTGTACGGTCATTTAGTGACTAGGATCAGTCCAATTATTATCTTTAAATAAAGGGACAATTCTAGAGGTTTCCACTACCCCCCATGTGCAGCAATTTCTGAAAGAAAATGTGTTAGTGGTTTAAATATGTAATCACTTACTTCCTTAAGCAGTCCAAGATAAATGTTGTACAGTCCCATGCTATTCAGCCTATCTAATTCTGGTGGCTCTTCACTCTCTGTAATCTCTAAATCACCGAATACCTGTGCCTATAATCCTTGTAGCTTTTGGGAGGTAATCAGCTTTTTCACATGTGAAGCCATCAGAAAAATATAAATTTAGAGACTCTCCTATTTCATTTGTGTATTTACAGTTTCACCTTTCCAGTTCCACACATTCTCATTGACTGCTCTTTTACTACTAAACCTCGCTGTGCTATCCATCTAAGATGGGTTGAAATTGAAATAATCATTCTAGACCTCAGCATTAACCATCTAAAGGAATGTGCAGTATTTTGTAATGCATGTAGTTATGCAATGCATTGCATTTGTCATTCCAACAGATGGTGCATCACCAAAGTTTAGTAATAAAATACTACAATTATTTATTGTTATTGTTATATGCCATTTAGTATGGGATTTGTAAAAGCAGTGTTAATATCTGTGACATGCTGTTGGAATTACAGAGACATAGCAACCAGATGCATATACACCTGTCTGAGTCAACTTTTTCATTTTCTGCAATACTGTATTCTACCCTAAGCCTTTTCCAAATCTTACTGTGCAAGTTCTCATAAACCCTGTAGTTAATGTTGTATTTAACTGTCTTGCATGTTTTCTACAAGTGATTTTCCTTTTGTAGTTTACTTTACTTCTTCCTGCATTATTCATTCAGTGCAGATGTCTGTTAAATTTCTTATTTATTCCTTTCTAAAATATCAGATGAGCTGATATACTGTTAAACCTGTTTTGTAAGGAAGCTTATTCATGCCACTCTGAGAGAAGAAAAAAAAATGTGTTATTTTGCAAAGATTTTTCCTGGTGTGGGCTGCATAATTATGCATGCACGTACTTCGGACATTCTGTGATGGCTAGTGAGGGACAGGTTAAAGATATGCATAGCATGGACTCAAGCAATAAGAGCCAAACAAATGTCAAATGTACACATTTATTCCTGAATGTGCTGAATGATAAATTTAATCCACCCAGTTTATGATCATAGGGTGCCGGTGATTGTTACAGCAGCACAGGATATAAGAAAGGAACCAACTGCGGTGGATGGTATGCCAGACCTTTTCAGCAATCAACTGCATAGTCAATCAGAAAAGACTGATCTGCAGGCAATCCGGTAATAGAATCCCATAAATAAAGCATCTATTTACTTGTAATATAGTTATTCACTATAGATATTTTGAATCAGGCTGATGATGGCAAAAGGGGATTGGATATTATTTACTTCACAGTACATTAAGGAATAAACATTTTGTCAATTGAGAAGTATTCCTAACACATTTCCAGTATTCAAAGACCTTGCCTTGGTAACATTTGATATAAACATAAAGATAAAGGTTAAGTCCTCATGTAGTATGCAATCAAGTGACACACACCAGGAGACTGTGCAAACCTCATGCAGACCCTGGTGCTGTGAGTTAGGAATGCTGTCTCTGCACTACCAATATGCCTGTGTTACAATATCTCACTTAACTTTAATCTGATTAAAACTAAGTGTATGCCTATAACTTTTGTTCAGTTACTGTCACTTGTTTTCAAGCTCTACATGTGCTTAACCACTCCTTCCATGCATCTGCCCGATGTACTGGCAGCAGCAGGTTGCTTCTAGACTCACACCCACTGGCTCTCTCTGACCCAAAGTAGGGCAGATTAAATTTACCCTTCAGCACATGCAGGATTAAATGTACGTCTATAACTTTTGTTCAGTTCTTGTCACTTGATTACATGTTATGCACATTGCAAGATAAACTGTCATTATCCTTTCTGCTATACCTGGAACACAGGACCTTGGCTTAAAAAGCCAAAAAGGGTTGAACCCTCAAAATGTCTGCTAAAAAGTCTCAGTTGACATGACAGTGTCCCTCTTCAGAATGTAGCCTCTGTGTGCCTTATCTATAAAGAAGATTGAAATCAGACCAAATAATATTGCAGAAGCATCTCTTAGAGTCATCATCTGGACATTTCGAACAAAGAGCCATAAATCAATGAGTGGCAACCTTGATAGACAAAAATTTATGCCAGTAGTCAGCCAAAAAGAATGGGCTTCTGTGCACCTAAGAGACCAATGGCAAGACGTCTGCTTCTTCCTAAAGAATATATATTATTGTTATGTCAAAAAATAAACATTTTTTAAAAGAGCAACTTGGAGAATAGACAAAAGACAGAAAAAAGGTCAGAAACAAAAAAAAATCACAGTCTGTAAATGTAGCTAAAGTTATAAAACCAGATATCAAAAAATAAGTATTATTTAGGAAAGCACAAATTAAGGTTTATTATCTGCAGCTTGGATGAGAATCATCCATCATCACTGCAATTTACCTGTGGGTCACGGCCCAAGGAGCCACACACCCTAGTGACAGGAAAACTGCAAAGAGTCTGCCAGAAATGAAACAAAAATCCAAAATACAGTATATAATACCTTTAAAACCACCACAGACATCCCAGATGTCGCTTCCTCTATCAGCTCACTGCTCTCAACCTGGCTCCCAATAGCAGAGACCCAGTGCTTAAAGGTTGTAGCCATAACAAAGGCTGGAGCAATCCCTTCTACTCCCAAAGGGTAACTGGTGATGGACTGAAAAATGGAAGACTACTCATAAAAGGGTGCCATTAGTCCAAACCTTATTAAGATAGCAAGTGCTAGAGCCAATACTGATGCTCTGTGCAAGAGAGGACAGAGCCGACTGTACTTCCTTAGAAGGCTGGCGTCCTTCAACATCTGCAATAAGATGCTGCAGCTGTTCTATCAGACGGTTGTGGCGAGCGCCCTTTCTACGCGGTAGTGTGCTGGGGAGGCAACATAAAGAAGAGGGATGCCTCACGCCTGGACAAACTGGTGAGGAAGGCAGGCTCTATTGTAGGCACAGAGCTGGACAGTTTGACATCTGTGGCGGAGCGATGGGCGCTGAGCAGGCTCCTGTCAATCATGGAGAATCCAGTGCATCCATTGAACAGTATCATCTAAAGACAGAGGAGCAGCTTCAGCAACAGACTGCCGTCACCGTCCTGCTCCTCTGACAGACAGAGGAGATCGTTCCTCCTCCACACTATGTGACTCTTCAATTCCACCCAGGGGGTAAACGTTAACACTATACAAGATTATAGACTGTTATACACTCTCCTTGCATTTTTTAACTTGCATTTCGTTTTGATCACTCTTTAATTAATATCGTTTTTATCAGTATGCTGCTGCTGGAATATGTGAGTTTCCCCTTGGGGATTAATAAAGTATCTATCTATCTATCTATCTATCTATCTATCTATCTATCTATCTATCTATCTATCTATCTATCTATCTATCTA